>VZTB01013622.1:36840-132476 GCA_013397245.1 Thryothorus ludovicianus | reverse complement strand
CGGGACGAGCCGAGCCGGGCGGAGCGGGGCGGCGGAGAGGGGGGCGCCGGGCGGAGCGGGGCGGCGGCTCCGGGGGATGCGCGACAGGGCTGGGGCTCAGACTGGGGGAGCGGGGCTCGGACTGGGGGAGCGGGGCTCAGAATGCGGGGCTCAGGCTCGGGATGCGGGGCTCAGGCTCGGGATGTGGGACTCGAGCTCGGGATGCGGGGCTCAGGCTCGGGATGCGGGGCTCAGGCTCGGGATGCGGGGCTCGAGCTCGGGATGCGGGGCTCAGGCTCGGGGTCGGGATGCGGAGCACGGGCGCACACGCTCCCTGCGCGGTGCCTGTGGACGATGGGTTGAGGGGGTTTTAGGCAGGTTCCAGCCCATTTAACAGCGGAGCAAGGTCCTAACACTGTTGATTTGTGCCATTTCCCTAGTTATACAAGGCTGCGCTCCTGCCTGCTTCCCCTGGCAAGCCAGGAGTTGTGCTTTCCTTTTTCTTCCCTCGAATCTGGCTGCGACAGAGGAAGCGAGGCTTGTGCGTAAGTGTTTGGGGAGCCAAAGCCAGAATCTCATGACCTTTGCAGCTTTGGACAAACTTAATTACCTATCTCTGCAAGAAAGGAAGGAAAGACATTTCTTTTCACGGGTCACAGCTCTTGCTGAGCAGCATCAGGCCCCTTGTAATGTTCACCCAGGCAATGGGCACTGGCACATGGGATTTGTATTTGACACGGGTGTAGGAGGAATTATATACAATGACAATCTCTCCTTCACCTCCCCAGTGAAATCCTTGAAGTTCTTTCTCTTTCCCACTGGTTGAGGTTAACAATTTTGGCCCTTGTGTTTAATGGAAACTTGCATTCTTGGAAATTGCAGCTTTTTTTATTTTTTTTTGTCCTGATGTCTTAAGCTTTGTAATAGGAAGAGTAAACAGTACATCAACTTTATGAAAATATCTAAATTTAGACTTTAATGAAACAAAGTGCAGAGATTTTGTCATATTAACTTCCTTGTATCCAANACCTCCCCAGTGAAATCCTTGAAGTTCTTTCTCTTTCCCACTGGTTGAGGTTAACAATTTTGGCCCTTGTGTTTAATGGAAACTTGCATTCTTGGAAATTGCAGCTTTTTTTATTTTTTTTTGTCCTGATGTCTTAAGCTTTGTAATAGGAAGAGTAAACAGTACATCAACTTTATGAAAATATCTAAATTTAGACTTTAATGAAACAAAGTGCAGAGATTTTGTCATATTAACTTCCTTGTATCCAAGGAGAATGTGTGTGTGTGTGTGTTTGTATAGTAGGGATGTTCCAAACTTCTGTGTATCACTCGAGCGAATCACCTGTAGGGTATAAAATTTCTGCAGAACAAAATACCTCACTCCTCTCTATAAACTAGGGTAAAGCTTGACAGGAGGGTTTTAAGCATATTCAGGCTTGGAAAAACTGAGAGGGCACATTTGACAGGCAGAGTAATCCTCAGCTTGAAGATATCCACCCTGCTGAACACGTGCACGTGCTGAACTTTAAATAGATGAGTGGTTCCTGGAAACTTCTCCAGCACTGGCCTTTGCTAATACCACATACCCAGTAGCCAGAAGAGAGACACACAAAGCCCCAGTCACATTAGGCAATTAGCTAAATATTTATGCATGAAATTAACTTTAGGCAGAGGGGAAGCTGAAAAAATCAGGGTCTAAGCCAAATACCTTTAGATTCTAAGCAGACTCTGAGTACAAACACATGATGTCACCTGGGTGGGTATCTGCAGGGTCAGCATTGTTGGTGTGTGGCACTTCATGGGCTGAGCTTGGAGAACTTGGGAAATTATCCTTCTACAAGTAGAGTGGCAGAGACAGCTCCAGAGGAGCTGATCATTTGTTTCATGCAGCCTCCAAAAGAGCATCTCACTTAGATGTAACTATTGGAAATAACTGATTTAATATACATGGAAAAAAGCCTGTTCCCTCTCCCTTTTTCCCTTTTTCCTTACTGTCTTCCTCTGCCCTTCTCCATTTAGCTTGAAATATTTGTTCTGTTCTAGGGCTAGAAGCCAGATTGGTGTTCCCCAGAATGGCTGCAAGGTGCAACTCAAAACAAAATAACTGTCTGGGAACTCCAGGGAGCATTTCCCAGCCCTCACTTCATGAGATCCTTGAATTATATGACTTTGCTTCTGAAACAGATTAGCTCATGCCACATGCCCACTTGCAGAGTATCCTCTGGAGTTCTTGAAATCCACAGCTTTGTAATCAGGGGCACTGAAAGACCAAGAAATGTTGCTTTTTTTTGCTTGCCACCCCAGAGCATAACCCAAGTGTGTGGTTGTTTTCAGCCTCATCCCCTTCTCACTCAGCTGCTGCTGTGCTCCCCACCCCATCTCTGCTGGCAGTGTGTGCTACTGTGTGACACACAGTGTTTGGATCAGCAGCCAGTTTGGAAAAATGGATCCAACCCGTCTTTGAGGGCAGGTGGGAGCAGGGAGCAACATTCCTTGAGCTACCCAAGTGGAACAGAGACTGCTGCCAGCACTGGCACTGTCAGGAGTCCCCTGTGAGCTCTCAGGCCCACATGTTCCCCACTAATCTGCTGGAGGTTTCCTCCCCCTTAACTGGGCACCATGCAGAGGCTGGAATCCTTGTAGCTGAGATGGGAAAGGATCCACCAAACACACACAAATAGCCCTGGCACAGCCCCAGTGAGGCTGAACAAAAGTTACTGATCCTTTCATTCACCATTATACATTTCAGGAAAAGTGCTCATAAAATCCCATCTTTTCCTCTCTGCCTGTTTAATACTGGAAGAGGTGCCTTCCTTCTCACTTCTGCTGAGGATAAGTTTTGAGGAAGCCTGCTGGGCCATGACCTCAGGGATGTAAGGATCAGGAGCTCCAGACATGATTCTGAGCATAGCATCCATTTCCCAAAGTTCCAGTCTATGAATATGTTCTGGAGAGTGACAGCTACTAAAACCCTTCCCCTCTGACCTTTTAAATACTTTCTTGGTTGCCACATGCACACTTGAGTCTGAGATTTAAGTAATAGCTGGGAAAATCTCTTAAAATGTCTCCTAACCCATTTGGTAAGGAACAGAGTGTCTGAGTGTTGTGAACACAGCCTTTTCAGGAAAAAAAATGATCAGAATTGGATGGCAGTTTTAGGTCCAGTTTTCTTATGGCCCTTCATGTGTCTCCTTCTTGCTGTTTCATTCCCCTCCATCCACAAGCATTACTGATATTATGGTAAATACCACTTTACAATTATGCCTATCTAAAAAACAGGATTAAATAATGCACTTAGACATGAATCTGAAATTTCCACATCACAGCCATGTCCAGCCCTTTCAGAAAACCCTGCTTCGTAATAAGTTTTGTTTGAAATTCTAATCTTAGCTTAGAGATAGGATGACTTTGCAGGCGTCCAGAGATGTCATGCACTTAGAGCAAGGCTTCCACAGAGACACGAAGCTGATAAGCCATATTCGGATAGCGTGGGTGAACTCTTCCCTACATGAGCTGGCAGGACATCCATCAAACATGAAAGAGCAGAAACTGCAAACTAAGGGCATCTGTTACCCTGAAACAGCTCTTTCCCCCACTCTGTTTCATGCAAGAACAGCAGGACAAAAATAGGTTTTATCTTAGAATACATGTAACTAGTGCCCCTTGTCCAATGTGAGCTGCATAGTGAGGTTTGTTCATGACATACCTTTTCCTGAATATCCTAAGCTCTGGGAAGAGCTACCCCAGTTTGGGATTGTTTCCTTGCTTCCCTGTGCCATCATTTATGGGGAAGCTGTAAATCAGTTTCTAAGTGTGTTGAACATGGTTACAGTGAGTCTCTGGCTGTGTTCCTAGAGGGTGGTGTCCCTTAGGTGCCTCCCCTCT
This sequence comes from Thryothorus ludovicianus, assembly GCA_013397245.1. NCBI lineage: Eukaryota > Metazoa > Chordata > Aves > Passeriformes > Certhiidae > Thryothorus > Thryothorus ludovicianus. The sequence goes on along the minus strand of VZTB01013622.1, from coordinate 128,606 downwards.
CTGGCTCTCTGGCTTTTCCAGGGTTAAATTAAGATTATGCCAGTGACAGAAGGGAGATGCCAGTGACAGAAGGGAGATGCCATGTTCCTCCTTTAGATTTTATCACATAATACCTGGCAACTCCCAGCCCTGAAATCTCAGAGGCTCTGGTGGGACCTGAAGAAATAGATGGCCCCAAATCTGAATGATTCAGCCATGAAAATCTGCAGTACTCAGAGATTCTTAGATTCCCACCTTCCTAATGATCATATTGCTGAAAAAGTAATGGAGAGGGGGAAGCCTAATGATCATATTGCTGAAAAAGTAAGGGACTAATGTGGCTGGTAGAATAAAAACACATATAACCAATAAATATGGAAGAATATGCTGCCTTGGGGCATCTGTAGCTGTGATCCTGAAGGGTGGTGGTTCTGGACCATATCATTTACACGAAGCTGCATTAGTTCCTTAGTTACATGGTTAAATATTTTACTGCACGTTGAAGTGATATTTATGGATATAGCCCAAAAATCCTGAAATAAATTAAAGGGAGAGTTAAGAAATGTCATGGGAATAGCTATGAGGAACTCTTCTGGGCAGTCCTAGCTGGCACTGCTCATGACTTACTTATACCTTTAATCCAAAGGTTGTATAACCATGTAATGTATTTCTGTATAAAGCAGACTAATATACATACATGGGAATGAATTGCAGTGGCCACTGAAATGTGCAGTGTGCTGTTGTGAGCTGGATGCTGCATTATTCAATAGCAGCTCATGGGATGAAAATCCCCATGTTCCATGAAAATGAAAGGAGGTATCTTGCACGTGATAAATGACAATTACACCTAATAGAAACCAATAAAAAATACATTTTAAATAACTGCTTGTTTATAGTGTTTATAATATGGCTTATTATAGTAGAGAAATGAGTAGCTTCTGCCAGGAATGCCTCTTCTGTTTGCATGGGTAGTATCTAGCAGCAGACAAATGCTATCAATAGTGAATAACTAATAGTAACTGTAGTAAATAGATTTTCTAAAAACCTCTCTTCTCTTGACAGATTACATTTGGAAGCTTCTTGGCTTCATTCAAGCCAATACTTTAAGCTGTCCTGCCAAAACAAAACATCATCAGCAAATTGCTAATTTGTATGAGCCAGTGAACTGCTTCATGACAGTTTTTTTCATAATTTGAATACCTGTTAGTCTTTCCCTGTAGTTCTGCACAGAGGTCAATTCTAGGGGATAAAAAACACAGCAGTAAAAAAACAATGTGGAAATTACTGGGATGTTTGCATGGCAATGAATAATTTGATTTACAGTTTTGTTTTCAGACTTTTCTTAGTAGTCTCTTAGTTTTGCCTCTGAAAGGATTTAGTTTCCAAAGAAACTACGGAGCCTTCACATGCCACCATGGAATTCATATCAGAGAATTTACATAACATATTTCAATTTTAAATATGGCTTTCAAAAATGCTACTTGAGGATGCAAATATGCTGAGTTAGTTTTTGCTTTCAATCACATTTAGTGGGAGAATCATTGCTTCAAAGAGGTTTTTACAAGTGGCACTGTGGTTTCAGTGGATGTTTTAAAGCTGATTTTGTCTGGCAGCATCACACTGGGGACATGGGGTTATAGTGCTTCCAAGGGGAACATACTTCAACTTCTGACACTGGATAATGGAAACATGATAATGAAAACATGGCCCGTGTCCACAGCTTTTTTTGTAAAGGTAGCTGTTGACTCAAGTGCATTATATCTCCATTTATTTTTTTGATAAAATACCTACAAGCATTTGTGTAAAATGCTCATGTCAGGTTTCCTTCAGCTTTTCACGATGCATTAACAAAATTGCCTATGAATATATTGCCATCTTTACACAATAAAGCACAGCAGTCCATTGCTTTGGGAAGCAAAAAGAACACACTCAATTCAATGAAACAACTGACTGTACAAGGAGGTTTTACTACTTGACCACATTTGAAATTGTATTTCTTTTTTATGAAAACATAATTCAATAATATTGCTTTTTGCAGAGGTTTTATATATAATGAGATGCAAACTTCTTTGGTCTGTGTTCCTGTTGGTACTAATTGCATTCCATGAAGGTGAATGAATTCTGTTATAGCAGAGGTGTTCTGCTATAACAAAACCTAAAAGGGCCTTGTCCAAGTGCTTGAGAAGTGCTGGGTATATTCTTTCAGCTGATTGATACAGTTGGGAAAAGCAGGCACACTCTTGCAAATAAAGAGCTTTTTCAGGCCTGCAGTAAGACTGGAACTTACAAACACTTGTGCATATCACTTGGCCTAGCAAAGCAGAGATCTCTCCCTGCAGGCTTTGCCTGGCTTAACAGAGCCATCTCAAACTGCTCGGGGGCAGATCCAGTGTTTCCTGCATGATTTAGTTTGGGCTCAGTAAAGGTTGCATGGGATATTTCTAGTTTAGAAGAAGCAGGGATGAGCTGTTCTGAGCTGTGATGAATTTGATGAAAGGCCACATACAGGAAGGGAGAAGTTTGATCCAGGCCAGCCGTTAGACCCATCTCAAGGAGTGGGAGAGATACCCATGGGTTGTAAGCCAAAGGTTAAGAAACACTGTTGTGGCTCTACAAGAAGTTGCATAACCAATTTCTGTACTTAAAGAGTACCTGCAGGAAAGATGGGAAGATATTCTGAGAGAGTGCAGTGGTAGGAGGAGGAGGAATGGCTTCAAACTGGAAAAGTGTAGGTTTAGCTTGGATATGAGGAAGAAATTGTTCCCTGTGAGGGTGATGAGACCCTGGCACAGGGTGCCCAGAGAAGCTGTGGCTGCCCCATCCCTGGCAGTGTCCAAGGCCAGGTTGGATGGGGCACAGAGCAAGCTGAGATAGTGACAGATGTCCCTGCCCATGGCAGGGGGTAGAACAAGAGGAGCTTTAAGGTCCTTCCTAACCTAAACCATTCTGTGATCCTATAATTGGCAACAAACTTTGCTTTTCTCTCCCAGTAACAGAAAACTGAATGGAAATGGCATGGGAAATATTATTTAGGATCTTTCCCAGAGATGACTTCTCTCTGTCCATAGTTAAATTTACACATAGCCAGTGTCCACATTCAAAGCTCCTTTGCAAAAGGAAGAACTTCATAGTTCTGAAGCACAGTATCACAATACTGAAAGCTTGCTTAGTTTAGTGCTTAGAAAAACAAACCAACCACAAAACGTGATGCCACTAGAGTAAGTGTCCCCCTGAAGAGCAGGAATGTTATGGCAGAAAGACAGGAAAGGGGAAAGGAGAGTGAGTGCAGAGCTGTGTGAGAGAAGGAATGGGGCAAAGGGCATGGAGCTCACCTGGGAAGGAGTGGGAGGGCACAGGCAGAATAAGGAGCACCCAAGAGATACAAGCAAGAGCCTCAAAGGGCTATGATACAAGGAGATGGTGAAGAGAAAAGAGCCAGGAGGCTGTGGAAGTGGAGAAGGGCCTACCAGCAGAAGAGGCAGTGTAACAAGAATCAAAGAAAATTTCAAAAATTTCATCCCTTCTGCACCCTTTTCAGTAACAAAACAGCTGTGCAACCATTAGCAACACCCTCCTCCTTTAGAGGAAAGCACACAAAATGTTCAGCCTAAGCCCTTGGGGAGTCTGTACCATCATGGACAGCAGCTCTAACGGGAGGAGATCTGTGTCTGCAGCAGGTGGTTAAGGTTTGTTATCTTGTGAGAGTTGTGTATGTTGAATAGGATTAATCACTTCAGAAATGGGATTGTGCTTTTAAACCTGCTGGGCAGCAGTGGGACACCCTGCAGCTGTCACCCAACACTTCAGCCGTGGTGAAAGTCACACTGGGGCCAATATTCCTGCACTCCTCCCTCCAAACAACTGGAGCACAAAGAGGTTCTCCTAACCCCATCACATGTTCATTTTCTCACGTATATATTTTCTTTTCCACAAGTTCCAACAGCAGAGCTCACTTCTAAAGCCATGGATGAGCAAGGAAGGCGCTTCTTACACCTGTAATGGCTCTGGGCAAACCTAAGAGAAAAGAGGTGCTAATTATTGGCTCCTCTTAAGTATTAAGCAGTCCCAGGCCCAGGCAACCCTTTAATGCACTGGGAACAGGGATCTCATTGAACTGGCTGGCACCACTTAAAATAAATCAGGATTGCATCATCGTCAAAGACACACAGATCAACAAAACTTTTTGTACTTCATCTTTATACCCAGTCTGACAGCAAGGAATCCAATAATATTTTTGCTGAAGTCAATTAAATTATATCAAGAATAATTTTGGCCTTTTGGCCATGAAATTTAGATAACAATATGTGCTTCTGCTGCAGGCATTTGCTTTTTTAAAATGTATTTTATTTGAATGACAAAGGTCAGCACAGGGAGTTGATGCAGAAAAGAACAAAAATGTTTTCACAGCGGTAGACAGGGAAATCACAGAAGTACTTCCCCTCATAAAATGTTCAAGACTGAGCTCTTTTATTTAGTTGTGTCACACAGCTTTTATTTTCAATAATTCAGAGAAAAGAAAACTTCCAAAAATCAATTTAAAAAGATAAATCATTGTATAATTTTTACACTGTCAGACTAAATGTAATCCCAATTTCAAGACCAACAACTTCTTCCAAATTATTGCATTTTTGGGGGGGAGGGGGGCAAGTGCTGTGCCTTATGTTATTTTAATGACACTAAAAATAGGCTTAAGTGCACTTAGTGGTCTTCCTAAATCTTGTAGCAGCAGGTGAATAAGAATCACCTTGAATATTACCAGTGAAGCTGATCTCTCAAGCTGTACCTTTGACAATATGCCTGTGAAACTCCTTCTGGGTGTTTACTGCCCATGGGTCAGGATCCAGCTGTGTGTGAAAGTCAGGTGCAGGCAACCTTTGCAAAGCTGCCTGATGTAAATATGTGTATAACTTCATCTACATTCTTGAGGCTATAGCAATAATTTGAAAATAACACCTCCTTGCACTGTATCTAATTTAGAGGTAGGCCACAAATATGTAAAAGAAAATAAAGGTTGTCCCCAAATAGAACTTGAAGGACTAAAGACATATAAAACAATTAGTGGTTGGCTAATTACATGCCATCTTAAGCAAAATATTTTAGTAGACATGATTAAAGGATCGGCTAATATCAAGTTTATAAATTCAGATCAATTTTAATACAAAGTCTTGAGATACTGTACAAAATTCTTCTATAAGCCTATCAAAGCATGCATAATCATAGGGTGATTTAAATCTTTAAAGAAAGTTGGAAGAATGAATATGGATTTAGGAACCAACTGTAGGAATAAACCATCGTTGCACTGAAAATAGTTCTGTCACAACTGAAGTGTGCTTACTAAAGTGAAGGACAGGAAGAACATCCTTATTCCTGATGAAATTCCTTTTCCTCATTCACTGCCCCTCTGCTACAACTTGTAGAGCAAAGTTTATGCCTTTGGAATGCAGCAGATTGCCCCAAGTGGTATGGGCTTGGATGTTTTTCCTAATTTTTCCCTCTGGGGATAGAATGCATCTGGGGAACCTCTTGCTTCCTTGACAAACTGCACGATTTGATTGCTGGTTCCAGCATAACATATGAAGTTTATAAGATCAGTGCATTCTTTTTCTCTCTTTAAACAAAACCAAAGTCAATAAAAGGTCTAAGGAAAATGCCAAATTCCCAGGAAGTGTGCGTGTGTGTGTATATGTGTGTGTGTGTGAAGTTTAATAGCTTTGAATAAAGTGACATTTTTATTGCTTCAAGGCATACATGTATTGCAATAGACTTTATTACTTTGGAAAAATGGAAGTGTGAAGAAAGAAGCTCTAAAACGACAAAACAAAAAAAGGTAAAAGTGATGTTACACTGAGTAGAAAATATTTGCATTTCATCTGTTTAAAAATAAGCTGTTCAAATGCCTTGTGTGGCTGTTCACATGTCAGCCCGGACAAAGGAAGCGAAGATGCCATCTTCCTGGGAAAGCAGGTTCTCAGGAGTATCATATTCCAGGATGTTCCCTCTCTTCATGACAATGACCAGGTCTGCAGTGAGGATGGTGTGAACCCGGTGCTGCCACAAAGGAAAGCAAACAGAGGTTTTCATTTGGGTGATTCTCACCAGTGGGCCTCATGCAAGGCAAACCCCATTGGGGAAAGGCTGTCCTTGTTTACAGCAATATTTGGGATAGATCCTTGTGCTTTAACCTGGAGAGATCTTCAATTACTTTACAGCCTCTGCCACCAAGCCTGAAAATACCTAAGGATGAACTTCCCTTTTTGCCATTATGGACAGCACAGCTGTTGGAATAAATCCTATGGGCCCACTGAAACACATCTTCCCCCATGGGAAACAGGGATGAGAAGCATCCTGCACTGTCAGGTGGCTTAGCATCCTGCTCTGCTTCTTATTCTCTGCATCCCAGCAGTCTGTTCTCCATCTATCTCAGGGCACTTCTGGGCTGTTGCCTTCTGTAAATCCTTCTGAGATCCAATTTGAGTGTGCTCCAGGCAACAGTTTAATCCTATAGGCTACAGTTTTGAAACCAGTTTGAGTTTAATTTCATGGCCATATAAATACAGCCAGTCAGGTATAGATGGGATGAGCCCTTAAAAGTATGATATTTCACTATACAGGCTGAAAGTCAGAGATCACTTCATGGGTTGGATTCCCTTGAATCTTGAAACCACCCTTGGTAGTTTCAGTGTCAGCTGCATATCTAAGATTAAGGTATGATCAGCATAAATATTCATGAAATTAAACAAACTCAGGAACCACACAAGAAACACATTCTTGCACTGTCCTCTCAGAAGCTGTGCAGTAGAAAGGAAGCAGAGTGAAAGGAAACTAAAGAGGTAAAAATAACTACCAAGGAGCCAGAAGTCCTGTGAACAGTGTGGACTGAGAGAGTCTACTTGTGAGTCTTCACCAAAGTGGTGAACAGGCCGTCCTCTTTGAGGAGTAAGTTTGAGGCAGTGTCACATTCAACTAGAAAGCCCTCAGAAAGGACTAGGACAATATTGGCATCCAAGATGTGAGACACACGATGCTGGAAAAAAGAACAGAAACACAGGTGGGTGAAGGAAGGATCAGCTGTGAATGAGGAGAGGAAGGAATGAAGCCAGCTCCGTGAGGAAAGCTAAATATTAATGTGTGCTGTTTCACTTGGGACACTGACTTTAGAAAGGCAAAGCCAAAGAACTGTGAGATTCCAGCCAGAAGAACAATACAGCATGGAACTGAAGGACAACAATCACCAGAATCTTCAGCACTTACACAGCCAAGAACCTTGGAGCACATTGTAAATGAGCTGGGTTAAGTGGCTTGCCTGACATGAACTACTCGCTGACAGGCTTGAAAGCAGAGCCCAGGAGGCCTGACTGTAATCTCTAACCACAGGACTGGATTCCAGACAAGGCAAGTGAAACAGCTGTTGAATCATGGATTTATCTCATGGAGAAAACTTCTGTTTGTTGACTAATGCTGCTGTCACAGGTGGAAATATTCTTAATGGAATCCACCACATGTCTGTGCATATATATGTATGAACATGCATGGGTATATGGAACTTTCAGGCACTCAAAGTGGCAGGAAAATGGGAAAGAATATCATAAACCCTGAAAAGATATTATTTTGGGGAGTAATTCCCATTGATTCCAGTTTTAAAAACCCTTATTGTAAACCCAGCTTTTTATAACAAAAGAAAGATCACCCAACTTAAACCACACCAAGAATACTATGAAATCTCAACTCAGAAATTTGTGCTGTATTTGTAGGCACTACACATACGTAGCCTTCAGAGGCAAAATTCAAACCTAGATTTTGATGCAACTTTCAGTAATGGTTCAAACCATGCATTTGGCTTCAATATTTTTAGTGAGAATGACTTCAAATTTTGTTTGAGACAGTGCAGATGCTGAAGATGCAAGTGTTTTAGTTTGATAGCAAGACAACATTTCTGCAAAATTTCAGGTTGATAGTAAGTGTCTGACTTGTTCTGGTATCATGGGAATATTCTGGCCTTGTGATTTAGTTCTATTTTGTGCTGCTTTTAGCTTTATGTAGTGGTGTTTAACTGGTGAAGGGCAAGGTTAACTGCCTGAGAAATGAGGAAAAAAGAGCTTTTTCTGGCTTAATACTTACTGCTATTGTTACTACGGTGCGGTCGGCGAAGGCAGTCATCACAACCTTCTGCAAGATGTTTTCCTGTCAGAGGAAAAGGCTCACTCCAGTTACTTCATCCTGTTACATTCTAATTCACATGTTTTCAAGTATATTCCACACTATCTCTTTCCCAGCAGGGAAATTTCACACCTGGGAAAGCAGGGTTCTCTAAAGTGTTTCGTTTTATCCTGAGAGAGACAAAACCATTGCCAGCTTTTTCTTCTACAGCTTTGTGGCTGTCACTTAGGGAAGATGCCTTTCCCTTGGTAGATCCTTAATTAGCTAATTGCTGTACTCACTGTGGCCATGTCAATAGATGCTGTGGCTTCATCCATGATGAGGATGCTGCTCTTGCGGACAAAGGCTCGGGCCAGACAGAAGAGCTGCCTTTGCCCCACACTGAAGTTTTCCCCTCCTTCTGTGACCATAGCATCTGTAACAAAACCAGTTCCTGTGAACATTGCACCCCTGAAATGCTGCCCCTGAGAGCTCTGCTTGTGCACTATTCCAGGGCCAAGCAAAATCCCCACAAAAGCCAATAACCATAACCTTGAGTGACTAGTGGGATGGAGGAATACCAAGAAAAATGAGCACAGCCTCTTGGGAAAGGAGAACTGTATCATTAAACAAACAGCTGGCACAAATTGTTAGGAAATCTGGTAGGCTGCAGGGTAATATCTTAGTAATATGAAATATACTTTATATGGAAATAACTATGTGGGTTTCCTTCATGAAACAGATCTGAAATGGTAAGAAAAATGCTCTGTCAGTGTTTACAGCTCTGCTGGCAGAGCCAGGTTCTGTTAGAGGAGGTAAAATTGTTCTTCTTTCTCCTTACTAATTATTCCACCATGATCATATAATCATAGAATATCCTGAGTTGGAAGGAGCCCACAAGGATCATCAAAATCCAACTCCTGGCCCTGCACAGGACAGCCCCAAGAATCACACCATGATGCTAAGGTGTTGCAGGATTTTTCCACAGTGCATGGGAAACCAGACTATTCTTCAGCTTTTTAACAAGAACATTCTCTCTAGTATGAAGAGGGAATCTTCATTATGTGCCTGTCACTCCTATATGATGATCCAGTGTCTGATGAGATGGATCTGTTTATCTGTTTGCATGCATGATTCCATTATTGGCCCATAATCCCAGAGATTGGTTCAGACATACCAAGGCCTCCTGGCAATGACTTGACCATGTTCTTCAACTGAGCAATCTCCAGAGCTTCCCAGAGTCTGTCATCAGTGCACTTGCATTCAGGATCCAAATTAAAGCTGTAAAGAAAACCAGAACAGGAGTCGTGTTACTGCAATTACTTTCAGGTTTTCTGTAAATTAACACCTTGGCATTGTGTGGCTTGGCAGGCTGTGCAGATGGATTGGACTGAGCTAGGAAGGTTCCTTGCCTTTTCCATCCTCTCCTGTCCCACAGCTCCATGGCAGGCAGGCTGTGCAATGCTGCCTGCCCCCCCTGATGGCAAACACCTACCGGATGGAGCCACTGAACAGGATGGGGTCCTGGAGAATGATGGAGAGCCGGGAGCGCAGCGTGTGCAGAGGCAATTTGCTGATGTCTATCCCATCAATCACTATCCTCCCTGTGTCAAACAACACACAGAACACGTGAGGGAGCTGCACAAAGCACGTGATCCACAGGTAGCAGGTGGGAAGGTGGAGCAGCCCCTCTGGGCTGGTCTCTAGGTGATGGGGCACTGTGAGCTCTCAGCACTGTCAGACACGTGGGGAAAGTGAATGTATCTAATAACACAAGCCAGGGATGTCCCAGCTTATCAGTGACACTGCCACCGTGCTCTTTTCCTTTTTCTTCCCCCTACTCTCCCTTACTGGAAATTACATGTCTTTCCTTCTGTGTGATTAATGATAGCACCAGAAGGACAATTTATTATGGGTCAATTACAGCCAGACAGAGCAAGAACAAGAGCAACTTATGCTGCTGTGCCTTTCTTTGTTCCCCTTGAATTCAACAGTTGCTGGAGGTATTTCCTTTGAGAAGGGGAACAATTTCTTTTGCATAATATATGCAGGTATACAGGGGGGTTGGAGGTGATGGGGAAGGGATGGGCCAGGGAAAACTGAATGAAAATATGGTAAAGGATATTTCCATCAGGCACTTCTGCAGTTTTTATGTGGATTGCTTCACTAGGCAACTGCATTTCTCCCTGGGATGTACCTAACATTAATTTCATCAACATCCCAATTTCATCTTTCTCCCAACAGTGAGGACTTAACCATGAATTGTCAGGCTTGTGGATAGTCAGAGTTTGTGTGTGTGTCCCTTCTGTCATTCCCATTGTCATGATACTGCATTTTGCAGGTTGTTCTTTGTGACCCTGTTCCAGTGGAAGATTTTTATTGGCCCCTAGCTGGACTACTTGTATTATTGTAGTTTTATGCTTTTATAATATAGCCAGAGGATCAAGATTTTATCTGTAAGGTGCAAAGTCCAATTATTTTCACACTTCAAGAAAATCCAAATCAGATTATAGGACCTCTGCTTGAGTCGTTGGTGGTTGCATAAACTTAAGCAATTCCTTTTCTTAAACAAAAATGTTAGAGCGGGTTAGCAGAAGATGAGGTAGAATAAGGAGGGTAAAATTAATATAACATGCCTGAGGAATAGGGAAATGCATATTTCATAGAAGCCAGGGTGCTCAAGGGAAAGAGAAGAGGAGATGTCAGGACCTAAGGGAAAAAGTAAATTAGGGAGGATTTGGGAAACTGAGAAAGGATTGAGGGGTGGTCAAGCAAGACACAAGAGAAATGAAAGGTTGTTTGAACAGAGGGCAAGAAAAACTAAAGAACAAAGTAAATGTAGGGATATAAAATGGGACAGATACAAATTTAAGGAGATAATGAAGACCTAAGGAACAACATGAATGAAATTTTGGCTCTATTAAAGTTACTCAAAATCTTATTATGTAACTTTTATTAGAGTCAGGATCCCACCCAGAAGTGGACCATCACAGAGGCCAAACATGGGTCCAGCTGGGAGAGGGATGTGCATGAAGGATAAACAGAGCTTGATTAGAAAAGACTTAGACATTCCCATTGGGAAAAATCAGGGATACAGGAAAAGCAGTTAAAGAACATATACAGAAAGAAGACTTAAGGAGAAGGAATCATGGTCATGAATCAGAAGCCTGTGACCATAGACACATATAGGCACAGAACCACAACAAAAGCAAATATTAGCTGCATCAGATTCTCTTATCCTCCTACACCCTACTGGGCTTTCCCTGGCAAACATTACATGCATAATGGCTTAATTAGAAACGTGGAAATCTTTGAAAGAAAAAAGATGGCTTTTTAGTGGTTTTCTATATTCCCACAACAGCACACATGTATTTGTATTATAAATGCTGAAAAGCAGCTCATGCCATTAGCTGGGACAGTTAAATGCTGCAGGAGTGAAAACACAGCAACATTTTTCCAACCCTTGAGTCAGGATTCTGCTGCAGTTGTGGGAAAGTACAATAAAATAAAAGAAACCAAGGGAATGGACTTCTTTAGTTCTAGTTTCTACTCTGCTAATATTTTGACAGCTATAATAAATTAATGCAGTCATTCTTTAGGGAAACATTTAGATACTCCAGAAAGTTACATATTTTTTTTTGTCCTGCCTCAAAAATTGCATATTGTTTTTTCAGACTGTATGCAATTTTTAATTTATTTTTAAAGTTAGAAATATAATCTGTGCACATTTCCTGGAAGAACCAAGGGCCATACACAATAGCTCACTTTGTACTTTGAAGAATCAGGCATGACACTTTTAATCAAATATCTTCTGAGCCAGAGAACCAGTTTATAAACTATCAAAAAGGCTCCTCACTTCTTCTGGGGAAATAAGGGGGAGAGCAGGTGAGGAGTGACACCACATTCCAGGGAAAACTGACCATCAAAAATGTCCACCATTCTGAAGAATGCCAAGGACAGGGAGGACTTGCCACTGCCAGTGCGACCACAGATCCCAACCTGTAAAAAATGGAGGATGTCACTTACAGAGTACTCACATATTCACTTACTCCTTACTTACACCTGCAGTTCTTTTGGGAAAGCTGCACTGGATTGTGCTTCTGGTGAGTAGAAAGGTCCTTCCCAATGGCAGATGGTACATCAGGGAAAACAGAAAACAGCACAGCAAGCACACTCCCCTTTTCTGCCCCTCATCACAAGGACTTGTCCCAGGAGCATTTCATCATTTTGGCCTGGATGCCAATGACAATTTATGCTGAAATATGAAATACTCTAGTGTTTTTATACAGTTCAGTCTGATGTCCTTCTGATTTATCTGCCATTTAGGCTTACTTTTATGCGAGGAAAATGGACTTGGAAAGACACGGAATACTCAGAAGAAAAATTATCCCAGCCAAGAATAAGCTTTTATCAGTGTAAGTTCTTGATTTTACACTGCCCAGGGACCTCAGAGAGGATTGCAAATGCATATGTCTGCCAATGCAAGTTGTTACTCTTGTTCTTCTGCCACTTTAGAAAGAAGAACACAGTAACCAAGGATCTGCACCAAAATGAGGGTAATGGCAATTGTTCGACATGGTACCTTTTGTCCTGGTTTGATGTAGGCCTTCACATGCTTCAGAACAGGCTTCAGGTTGTTTTCATAGCGAACACACAAATTTTCAATCTTGATTTCCCCCTCCTGGGGCCAGTCTTTGGGGACTTGAGAGGGATCTGAAATAGTTACAGAAAAAACAAACTTAAACGAGTGCTGCCAGAGGTTTACCCTTTACAACAGTCCCCTTTCCCCCTCTCTCCTGCCTGGGCACCTTCCATTAAGTCACTAGAGGAATGGAGCCTCAGTTCCCTGCCAAGGGGAGGCTGAGCTGGGAATTGCCTGGCAGGCATTTGGCTGCCAGATCTCCACACATTGGGAGGGAGGGCAGATCTGAAGCATCCCTTAGTGCTGCAGCAGGGAGAAGCCAGAGGAGCAGAGAACGCGGTGTCAGGGCAGCGTCAGCGCGGCCTTGGGTCAGTGACCGGCGCAGGAAGGGCAGCTCGAGGAAGGAAGTTGTTACTGCCACACAACGTGAGCTGTTGACATTAGCACAGCTCATGTTTCCCCCTGAAAACACAGCAGGTTTTGTCTCTGCACTAAGGAGCTTGGCTTTCCAGAGAAGCTTCGTGATCTATGAGCCTTTACTTGCACTTCAACCACTTCTAAATAACAATCAAAGCCAATTTGAAGCATGTGGAGCACGAATTCCAGTGTGCAGCTCAGAGATGAGTTGCTGAGGTCTGCTTGCCTATCTTTTGAAGGACGTGACATTTCTAATTTTTATCATTATTTTTGTTTTCTAAATAACTTACAGGGATGTTTTGCTCATCTCATCTCTAACTGTGGTATTTTTGATTGTACTACAGCATCCTGCTCTGTCTCCCTGGCATTTGATAGGATTTTTTTCCATGTTGAAAACTAACACGAGCAACATATTTTCATAGCTTCTTTTGGCTATCCTTGTCACTCACACCAGTGGCAGTTCCTACCCCTCAGTGAGAACAGATTTTGGCCAGAGAGGTGTGTACATTTTGCATGACCAAGTCTACCATTCTTTCCCATTACCAAAGCTCCAAGAAGATTAAGAGCAATACCCAGGTAGCCTTCGTAGTTCTCTGACTCCATGTTCAGGAAGCTGTGTACTTTTTTCACTGCACCCATCTGCACTTCCAGATCAGCCAGATTCCTCACTACCCAGTTCAGGTAGTTGGTTATCTGCATCACAAAATGAAAACAAGGACAGGGTTCAGCCTCCTTTCTAGTCATGTACCCATTTGGAAATAAAGGCTGGATACCTGTGAAAATCCTTGGTCTGACTCAACATAGTGGATCTTTTTTTAACATTACAACAGTTCAAGACTCAGGGCAACAGCATCAAATCCATAGGAAGCCAGTCATACTCCTACACAATTAGCCCTAAGACAGCAATTTGGTGCTTGGTATTCTCAGCCTTGTTTTTTGTAGAAGTATGGGAAAGTTGTACCTAAACTCTGATTCATTAAGTGAATCTCTTGTCTGCAGCATCTAATAATCAGTGCTGAAAGGTGTCTTCTTTAAGCACACAAACATAGAAAAGAATCAAAATTGAAAGTGCTGTTTGGAAATATTTTCTATTATGTAATCTTTTCTAATCCTTTAAAGACTGCAACAAAAGATTAAGAAACTTCACTATTTACAAATATATTGAAAAGATTTTATGATAATTTCATTTCTGCATATTTAGATAATCCTTTTCTCTCTGTGGAAAATATGAGAAGGTTTTAGTAGAGAAATATAGGAGGGAAAAAATGTGTTATCCATTTGGCAATATTTCCTTCCCGTTTTTTATTGTCATTTATAATGAAAAGGATTTGATCAATAATTAAATGAATAGTAAAGGTATTACTTTTAGTACATAATCACTGATTATTAGTTCTCTAACAATACTCAGAAGCTTAGACAAACTCTTTTCTAGGCAAGACTTACTATTTAAGGCTGAAAATTGTAAATCTGTTTCCTAAGTCTGTATTTAGGTGCTTCTGTAAAAAAATCTTATTAGGATCTTATCAGGAAGAGTTGATTGCCAAGAACTTTTAAAGCTTGAGATATTTTATGTACCTGAATGAAGTTTTAAAAACTTAAAAATAAAAACACTCTATGCACAAACATATTCAGAAAAAGGCTTTGCCATTTTTTTTCAGTCTCACTTTACTCCTAACCTAATACTTATGCAATAAGCAAACAGTAAATAATTTCCACCAAGATTCAACAAAAATTGTAGTTAATTTAGAGGACTTGGATGCTTACTTTATCCTTAAGATAGAGTTCTTGATGGAGTATTCTCTCCTGTATGTTCAGAAACCTGCTTATTTGGTGTCCAGTTTTTGAGTTAGGAAGTTACAGAAAGTTTGAAGATAAGCAAAACACTGTGGAACTGCTGCTTGCAGTGGCAGGCTGCTATCCCAGATGAGATTTGATAACACAGCCTGGCACCCAAAAAGCTCTGCCCACTACCTCAGGCTTCATCACAGTTGTGCAAAGCAGTTGGCAGTGTTTATAGAAGAGGAGAGAATAAGCTCACGATGTCCACTGTAAACACAACCTTAGTACAAACAGTTTGCTCTCATCCAGGTCCAAACATCAGCCCTCTCTCAGCTTCAAAGAGTAATTATTTTAAAAACTCCTATGTCAGGGGGCACAGGTATTGATCCAGCTGCCTTCAGAAGTTCGTCAGGGTTATTGTGGGGCAGGAGAGAGAGGAGTAATCGCTTGGTGCCTACAGCTTTTCTTCACCTGTTGTGCCAGACTTCAGCAGGTGCCTATTTCACACAAATGAACTGTTTGCAAATGCAGGCTAAAAACAAAGAAGCCAAGGATTGTGCAGACATCCTGGCACTTCCAGATCCCTGCTAATGAAGCAGCATTACTAGGAATGTTTTCAGAGTGAAGCTGAAGCCCTGAGACTGGTTCTCAGTTGTTGACAGATTCTCACACTGTTGCAACTGCAGCACAGAGGGGGATCTGAGGTCACCCTAAGGCAGCTGCTGAGGACTTTCTGTTGTAGCCATGGGCTCACCAACATTTATGTGCAAAGCTGGATCTCAGGATTAGACCCACACTTTTATCCCTTCCTCATACCAGTGCTTCAAAGCAGACAGAATTTTGCCATGCCAGCCATGGTTTCAAGAGTTCTTCCTGACACTATCATTGTCCTGCCTTCGTCCCCACTCTCATGGTTCATTCAGTAATATTTTGTCCCCACTCTCATGGTTAATTCCTGAATACTTTTACTCTCTGTGGTGATTGTCATTCACTCTGTGCTCATGATGGACACTCAGCCTCTCTTGCAGCCAGGTGCACTAAAATGCTGCTCCTTCTCCTCACTGCTAAAGACAGTGGAAATTGAACTAGCTACTGGACCATCACAACCTTGTCATCTCTAAGTCCATCTCCTCTGCATTCCTTCTGCTACCTGGCATGATGAACCATGTCCACAAAGGTCCCAATCCCCAAATCCATTCATAATTGCATGGACAATCTTGGGCATCTCAGCAATTTCCTTCCAAGGGCAAAACTGATAATTCTGTTTCTTCGGCAATTATTTTATTTGTTCTTTGGTTAAATATTATCCAGATGATGACAATCTGTATTTCCTGGCAGGTTTTACCATGTAGAGGTGGAACCAGCAGTGTGTTGTACAAAACAGAGTGCACAGCAGGTCCTCTTACGCATTTTAAATTTTCCTGCTCTGCTTGGGAGCACGCAGGGCCTGGGAATGGTTGTGTTTTTTTAATTGGCTCATAAAACCTGAAGCAAGTCCAAGTTGCCCTGAACTCTCTCAGCTTTGGCTTGAGTCCATTATTTGAAGGATTCTTTTTTTTCAAGATTAAGAAAGCTGGGAGATGACCATGTACACATGAAAATATTACAAAATTGATGTGTTGGTCTGGAAGTTCTTACACTTGGCCTTGGCACGTACCGTCAGAGCGTACAGGAGACCCAGCCCCACAAACCCTGAGTGTGGCCCTTCGGTGATGGACGTGACAGCAGCAGTCAGGACAATACAAGCACCCAGGTAATCCTGGAATGAGAGACAAGGGGACAAAAAAAGGAAAAAAATGCAGCAACCAGAACATTTTTTACCTGTGGAGCAGTTCAGCTTTGCCAAGAATTATTTATATAATGACACCTAGCCCTTACTTTTGATTTGGTTTTTTTCCCTGGAAGAAGACATGTTGTGATGCCCAACCTGAAATACTCAAAGCAACTTGCTGAACACTAGTGACACAGGCCAGTAATTGCTGCAAATGCATCTGGGCTAGGGCATCCCATGGTGGCCACCCCAAAAAGAGCAGGGATCAAACAATCTAATAAGCATAATTAAAAAAAAGACATAAGAAGGATATAACAGTGACACCCCTAATTCCCACTACTAAAACAAATCAATTCCACTCTCTTCACGCTCCTTCAGGTCTTCTCAGATATGGGTATGCCTCCTCAAAAAAGGAAGTATCATTTACTTCACGAAGTCCAGGAAGGCTTTTGGTAGAATTTATACAGGTCATGCACATGTTTTACTGGCAGAAGCTTTGCAGGAGCTGGAACTCATTTTCTTTATGTTTATCTCAGGTTTGAAGCATATGCCACATGTGATCTCATGGACTCAAGGTGCTGATTAATGAGATATAGGTGGTATTCCCACTCTCCCACTGCTGCCTGCATTACATTTACTTTGGATCACATTCATTCCTCTCCTCCTGTCTGATAACACCTTGTCAGGAATCTTTCCTTCTGAGATTTGAAATCTCTGGAAGGCCAGGCTGGATGGGGCTCTGAGCAGCCTGGGATAGTGGAAGGTGCTTCTGCCCATGGCAGGGATGGGAACTGTATGGGCTTTAAAGTCCCTTCCAACACAAATCATTCTGTGATTCTGGGAATCTGTGACTCACACCTGTGGAGCACAATGGTCTTGAGTCTCCATCATCAGCTAGGAAAGGACTTAGTAGATGCTATTAAATCCCACAAACTTTTCAGAGATCTTATTACCATTGTGACATTAGGCAGAGTTAGATGAACTATTCCTTGGCAAGACCACATTATTTCTAATGCTCTGATGAGGTGAGGTGTATATTTGGACCAAATTAATTCTGCATGTGGGCAAGTCTAAGGCTGTGAGACATTAACAGGCTTATTCCAGGATTGGCTGTTGCTCTGTTACTTATCTGTCTTAGATTTGGAAGCATTTTCAGCTGGCCTTGAATACTGTAAGAAGTCGAAAGCCTCGAGCCCACCATAAAAAAATTAAGAGTAACTTTGTTGCTCCAACAGGAAAAGAAGGTGAGTATACAGCCTTTGATGTGAAGATTAATCATGCCTGTTGCTATTTATGTCCTGCAGAATCAGGCCACTGCTCTGTTTATTCACTGCTCTTTCTGTTTCAGATGAATTAATGGATCAGTTACTTTGTTTGCCTCTTCTTGCCCCCTGGATCAGGAAAGTCCCTCCTAGAGGGCCCCCACAAAACCCAGGAGCCTGTGTCACTGTCAGTGGCTGCATTGTGCCCTGCTGTCATTTTCTTTCTGGAGTCTAGATCTGCTATCTTTCATGATATCAAACAATCAAACCACAAACAGTATGGCCCTGCAAGGGTTTAGCCTACAGCTGTGGGATTAAGCCTGCTGCTGGAGAGATACTTCAAGACCTGGGAGATCAGTGTGCCTAAAACAGCCCTGGCAGAAGGATGGCACAGTTCACAAAGCCACTGAAAAGCCACGTTCTGCCTTGAAAGCTGTTCCTGCAGTGGCAGGTCTGTGGATGTTTCACAGTAGTAGAGAAAGTCTTGTTTGAAGTTATGTAAATGTTTGTTCTTGCACTCCCTTCAGATGCTAGACAGCACAGCAGCAGAAGATGAGGCAGACTTGTATTTTCTTACTCCTGGCCAAGAAAGCTGAAAAAACCCTCTGGGTTTAACATAACAATCTTGATCTATTTTAAGGAACTGGGTGTATAATCTCCTCGCGAGATTAATACTCCTTATTATCTTCTCTGCATCAGCCAAAGTCTGTGTTTGCTTCCAAGGTTTCAAAACCATGGCTGGGACAAAACTGAACGTACCGTCCTGACCTCCAGCCATCTGTTGGCAGCTGACAGAAATAAGTAGGCAATGTTGTTCGTGTCCGTCAGCTCCAGCATACGTTGTTTAAATCTGGCTTCGTGCCTGCCGAGACCAAAGTTGTTACATTACAACACATTATGCACTCATACACAAAAGGGTGAAGCATTAACTCTGCTCTGTCTTCCCTCCCCCCAGCCCAAAACATTTTGCTCTTCTGTTTTTGCTGAAGTTTGGGTTAAAAGCTCTTCCCTAAGAATGTGTATCTGCTGCCACAGCTCCCTACAGCCAGAGCGACACGTGGAGTGGAGAGGGATTTGACAAGCAATTCTGTTGGACTAGGGTTGGACCAGAGACTGTCCCCTCAAAGAGATTGCAATGCCAGGGTGCTGGGACAGGTTTTATTTCCCAGAGCTAATCCACTTTTTATAGCTGTGGCTTGTCATCCACTCCTTGCACAGGTGAGTGCTGCTGTGGCCCCTGAACTCCTCCTCACAGGCCACTAGCAAGGGCAGAGGGCTCACCTTTCAGCTTAAATCTGATTTCAGAAGTGACCTGGCCAGCTGCAGGGCTCTTCAAGAGGGGTGACAGCCCTAAGGTTTCAACTAATACGGATGTAGAGTGGTCTGTAAATCAAACCTTTCAGCTACTCAGCTCAGCTGTTTTCTCAGCCAGTCACACTTTGCCTGAACAACTGGGAAACTGAAATCAGGGAGATCTATAGGTCACCTCTAAATTAGAAAAATGAGTGGTGTTTCCTCCACTGCCACTTGCTCCTCTCTCCCCCGCACAATGCCCATCACATTTAAAAACCCGTGCAAGGATGTCAGAGTGCTGAAGAGCCAAGTACACTTTGAGAGGAGGAGATCTCTATTGGTGCAAGTGTATTTAATTCATGGTGCCTTGTGCAGTCAGATGGAAATAATTTTGTTGTTCCATAGTCTATTGTCAGGTGAATACCCTCACTTGATTAAACCAGCTGAACTTCTTTCAGCACTTCAATGTCTGTTTTATCTTCCATTTCAAAGTCTCAGGGTACTGCTGGGAAGCACCTCTAAGGCCTGTTCTTCCAGAAACTTCCTTTTTTTTTTCCTGCTGATATTTTATTTCCCTCTGCACATCTTGTAAACATGACAAGCAACCTCCCCAGAACAACTGGTAACAGTAATGATGTGGGGAGGAACGAGGATGCACTGAGTACTCTGCTCATCTGCTTTCCTGGCAGAAAAACTTCTGCTCTTCTAATGGAAAATCTGACATGCTCAATCTGTGTTTTCATCCACGTTCAGCTCATCTTCTGAGCACTTTCAGACTTTTATCCTGTCAGATGATGAACAGCAAAGGTCACTGAGATTGCTCTCTGATCCAACTGTACTGCTTTGCGGTAAGTTATGTGAGGAGCTGCTCAGTTTTATCCAGGAACATACTGAACCCAAACTGCAGAGAATGACTAACAGGACCATCAGTAAATACGAGCTTGCAGACAATAAATGCAGAAGACTTCAGGTTTGGTGGGCAGTGGAGCACAGGCAGGGAAATGAAATGGATTAGATTAGCACCAGAAATCCTTAAAAACTCAATTGTTGTGGTGCCCTCAGGCTGCTTTTGCTCTCTGCCATCCCAGCCCACATTGCCTTTTTTGTGAGGCAAAAAAGAGTTGGACCACTCAGAAAATGCCCCTTCATCTTCCTCAGGAGATAACCTCTGGTTCATAACCTTCCTCAGTTGATGAAAGGCCACTCTGAACCTCTAGAGAATTACTCAGCATACATCAGCATCAGGTCCTAATGATGATTCCCTGTTTCAATGCATCACTCTGTTCATAAAGCTAATTAAAGCATTTCTTATTGACCACTGGCTCACACCTCCTCAACACAGCAATGTTTGTTCTTCCACAGGCATTACTGCAACACTGTGCTAATAGCTGAGGTCCTAAAGCTTAGCCTGACGTGAGGAAACAGGCTTAAGCTGATCAAATATCTTTGGAAATGGCATTGCAGTGGGATCTGCTCTGGTTTGGAATTCTCCATAGTGCAGAATGGGTGCAAGGTGCACTTACTGGGAAAAAACCCAAGCTGGCACTTTGACAGAGTCATAACCATGATGGAGTGAACATAGGAGAGTTTGGCCTATATTTCGTGTAGCAGAGAGAAAAATATATGCATGGTAATCTGGCAAAACTCTCTGGATCTTACAGAATTAATTTTTCAGTTTTGGTTAGCAAAGGGAGGTTTTACAATATTAAGATCAAGTTCTGTTCTGCTGCAGTTTTCTTGCAAAGTCTCTCAAGTTGCCCACTGCCTTTCAGCTGGAAAGTACCTCAGTGATCTCTCCCTGCTTGGGAAGTGATTAAACACAGAACTGATTCAGGGACACTTGGATATAGCAGGGAGTTTGAAGGGGCACTGCCTCTGCCTGCTTGGCAAAACAGAGCTCCCTGCTATCCAGGTTAAAGACATGGTTAAAACAGACTTATTAAAAGTTTAAATATTGTATCCCAAAAATGTAATCATATTTAATTCAGTGGAAAACCCATATATGCGTTATTGAAAATATGTAAAATGTTTAAGAGGGATGGCAAAGCAACGGGAAAAAAATCTATTCTCCTTTTTCAAAATAGCCTAATAAAGTTCTTTAAATTCAACAGTTTGCCCTCAGACATGCAACAGGGAAGCTGAACAGGCCAGCCTGACCCTCAAGCCTCCTTCTAATAATTTGTTTTGCGAATTTTACCCGAATGCTCTGATGGTGGTAAGGCCTTCAGCTGTCTCAGAGAAGTGACACAGCAGAGGGAGCTGGGTGCTGTCATCAAGTTCCTGGAGGTCCCTGGGAGTACAAAAAACAACAGATGCCTATTACAATGTAAACTTTTCTGACTGCAGAAATTTTGCTGCAGATCAGAGAAGAACAGACTTTTTATGTATTGCACATATTATTTTCAGGATCACACAAAATACTATTTCTATGTATAGAAAGACACTGGCATGGGAATATAACATTTCTTCACAGAGGCCTTTGAATAATCTCCCTCCTGCCCTCTCCATCTACTTTTGGTCGCTTTAAGCTCCTATTTCCCCCCAGGGATAATGACATTATCATGTCTCTCCTGGATAAAAACCATTTTAGACAGATCCTAGTTACCTTTTATTCTCTCCAATTCCAATATATTGATAAAATTAATAAAAATTAACTTAAATGATTTTAAAGTTTACTGCATGTTATTTGTGACTCTTAGGTCAGATATATAATAGGGTCGGTGTATCAGAAAGTTTATATATTTTATGATAATTGCTGGTCTAAGAAAAAAAGCTGTATTTCCACATAAACCTGGCCTCATTTTCCATAACTGGAAGTACCACAACATGCTGCAAGTAAAATATTTCAGAAGATAGAGGATCTTCTCCTTGTGCTGTTAGCATTGGTTGTAGCAGAGACAGCACTGACAGAGAAATGAGTGATAAATTTCCCTAATTACTCAGCAATGGCACTTCCAAGACCTGCATGGACCAACAATATTTAAGTCCAAAAGTCCCAGTCTTTTAAAAGACAAATATTTCCAAACCACAGAAAAAAAATTACATCTTTCTGTAACACTCTGCCATTGGCATAGAAAGTTCAGATCATTAGAGATTAAAACTTGCTATCAAAATCCCACTAATTTTGCACACTTTTAAATTGGCTATGAGAAACAACTGCTCAATGCTGCTGAATGTTGCAGTGTGCAGAGCTGAATTTTCTGCTGATGTTTTGATGATAAATAGCTTTCAAATTTATGATGGAAAATACACAGAAGTTTTTGAATGATGTCATGGAAAATACAACAAAGAGTCAAAGTGCTGCAAGAAATACTGTAAATATTTGCATTTCTAAAAATTAGTGAGGCTTATATGCCTGCAAAGGACTGCATGCAAGTGAGTTACAAATGCTGGATGAAGCTATTCCTTCCTCCTATATTTTCCAAGACCAATTTTTTGGGAAATAAATTGGATGTTTTAATTTCTATTGTCCAGTGAAAGAACACAAGTCACGTCTCAAGTGGTTCAAAAAAGTTTAATTTAACAGGATAATTTGAGGTCTTCTGATTTGTCAGACACCTTGAGATCTGATGTACTGCCACATACAACTTCAGTCTGGAGGTTTGGTGGGGCAAGGTCCCTCGGAGAAGTTAAGCAAATTATTTCCAATTTAAACATTTCTGGTTTGTGAATTCTGATTACAGAATTTTCTTATAAATAAATCTTGGAAGATTCTGGCTGCTAAAAAAAGACTAATGGATTGAATTTAAGAAAAAACTTCAAATGGCTTGCTGAAGATGTTTTATGAAATTATAGAATGAATTTAGCACCAGAAGCATGACTCTTTTTTAGCTGAAAAAATTGTACTCGTTACATCCAGCCAAACTACCCTGAATATGAAACCCTGTGGAAATGACTTCCTGTGGAGCTTTTCCCCTCAATATGAAGTAAAAGCCATGATTGATGTTAATCCAGGGAGTTAGTTTCTGTTCTCTACTAACCCTCAAATGCCAAAGAGGAGTTTTGTCCAGATTCAACTCAGCTGATTAACAAACAAGTTCATCTGACTCTAAAGCCAAAAAATTGATTAGTTGGTGTTACTTCCCCAGATACCCCATTTATAGCCAGGTCACCTAGAAATGTTCCCCAGTGCATGTCTCAAACTCATGCCTCAGGATCAAAAGCAGGATGCTATGGCCATTTCCCCCTTTTTTGGCTCCTACAGCCTCACATCCCACCACAGCCCTTATGTACAATATTTCCTGGAGGAAACTTTCAGGATGGTTCTGTAATACGTACTTGGAAGCAACCCTGAAGTATTTCTGGATGAAATAAAATGCTATGCCCAGGGGCACGAGGGCCACAAGGAACCATGGAGTGGCATAGGAGATCATCCCAATGGCTGACAGGCAGAGCAGGGTGGATCTGGTCAGAGACTCCAGCGTGGGAGGGATGTGCTGGAGAGAAATTAAAAACATCCATGAGGAAAAAATCCCCGGTAGCACCACTAGAAACCTTTTCCTATAAGAAAAGTGGAATAATACTACTATGTACTCATTCTCCTAATATCAGGAGTCTTTCTGTTTCTGTGCGTATCATGGCCAAATGTACAGGGGTTAAAAAATGAGTCAGTAGCTTTTTGTTTTCTACAGGTCAGAGTTTCAAAGATCATGGGGAAATAGGAGCCATTTCCACCTCATTTCTATATCAAGCAAGGAAGAGAAAATTTTTCTTGATATGTCAGATATTTAGAGAAGCAGAATGCTCTGGAATAATTTTTATTCCATGTTCCCATCAACCTTACATTCAGGATTATTGTTCATCCAAAAATTTTAATGCACAGTCATACTGAAAGCCCTTCCTCTCCCTGAATGCTCTAAATCCACGTGTTCCCAGCCATACTGGAACATTTATTTGTCATACCTACTCCCATATATTTGAAGTTGTTATATTCTACTCTGTTCCTTGTTTTGAGCCCAAAATCTGATGTTTTCTTAATCCAGATCTTCCAACATAATCAACCAGTCTGCATATGAAGAAATTAAGAGCCACCACCTCCCACTGTGTTTATTTTAAAGGTTATCTACCCTAATTTCTACAAATGTGTGTACTTTTTACTTTGAGTGTCCCTATTATCATTCCCAGAGTCTGGTTTTGCTATGTCTTTCTCTACTGAATATTTTAGTACATAATCTTATTCAGGATCTACATGAAAATTTGCAAAGTCATGATAATAAAACAGAATATATTGATACATCTACCTGATCAATGATATTTGTATCAGCAGAGAAGCGATTTAGAATCAGCCCCAGTGGAGTCATGTCAAAGAACCTGTTGGACAAATTAAAACCAAAAAGTAACCTGTAGAGGAATTTCACTTTTGGATTACAAGTCCAGTCAGACAGAACACAGAGCTGTATACAGCCATTGTCTAAAACCAAGCAATAAATATGAATAACAAGCCAGATCATCTTATCTGCATCCTGCCTGTCTAAATGCTTCTTTTGGCACTTTCCCCTGAAAAAAATTTTGTCTCCTCTTCCAAAAACCTGCTGTCTTGTGTCCTGATCTTTCCTTCTTGCTCCATCAGGATTCAAGATCTCTTCCAAAGATCACAGCCTGTTTCTGGCTGCTGCTCAGCCTCCTTCTAATGGGCACCAACCCCAGATGTTTCATGGAAGCACTGTGATAAATTTATTTGTTATTCAAGCATCCTTTTGGCTATCCTCCTGCCTGTGAGACCGTGGGTATTGTGCACAGAAGAAGCCTTGGTGTCCACATGGTGTGACACCATGGCCACTGCTCAGAGCTGGAGCTGGGTGCCCTGGAGCCTGAACTGCCCTCAGAGCTGTCCTTGACCCCCCAGCCCTGAGGGGGAGCCAGATTTCTGAAACATTTCAGCCACATCAAACACAGGATCAAAATTTCATGTGTTCTCTCATGGAATGTTTCCCCCTCATGATTATCTCACTAATTATTTTCCCTTTTTGAGGCCTTGAAGGAAACAGGTCAAATACAAGAGCTTTATCTAGGAGTACCCTTGCAGTGACAAAGAGGACAGGTCTTCACCACGTAGCTTTTCAGGAACGTCATTTTTACTGTACCTGATTGGTCCAAGGATGATCTTGTTGAGGAGATTGTGGTGTAGATTCTTGGCTGCTGTGAGGCCCATCCACTCCACAGTCAGGGATGTGATGAGGCAAAGGACAATCCCAGCTCCAGAGAGGATGCTGAAGACAGCTACATGATAAGTCTAATGGAATGACAAATACATCAATTCTAGAAATAAAACCCATTTTTCTTTCCTGATAGAGTATTATATATTGTCATCATGCCCATCAGCTACTCTATCATATCTCTTGTATTATATACTGTCTTCGGGAAATAAAAGAATTATAATGGAACTACAATTAATTGAGTCCTAATAATTAGAGGTTCTGGCAGTTCTAAGATCCCTCACTCTATTCTACCCCTGAAGACCTTGAGATGGCAGCTCTTAGAACTGTGAAGACTGATTATATGGACATATACAAAGGATTGTTAGCAAGAAATGTGGAGAAACTGAGTAGACCCTTTAAAGAATTTGAGAGATGTTGGAAAGTTCCACTTTATTAGTTCAAGCATCATGAAATTCCCAGAGCAAATCCTAAACTGATTTGCCAGGGTTACAGCACATTTAAGCCTTCTGAAAGTTTAGTAAGTGGATTCCAGTGAAATATTGTACACAAGTCAAATTTACAGCTACAAGCAGATTTTGCTTTTAAGCAATACAATTGAAGACTTACTTTTTTTTCTCTGGCAGGACACTACTTGACAGCCAGTACTTAGGAAAGGGGGGTCATTGACTTGGAAGAAGAGTTATAAAATCCAGATAGAAAAGTTTAGTGTGAGGCTTCTTACTTTGAAAGGTCAGTTGTTTTTCTACCCTCAAATATGCTTCTGTTTCAGCTCTGAATGGTCAAAAACATTGATAAAATTTGAATTGCCTTCTTTTAATGTTAAGAATCTGTCCCTCCTGTATAATAATCTAGCTGTCATTTCAATCCAGCTGGCTTCTAGATGAACAGCAAATAGTTACTTTAGAGCATGTTTTCCTTCATTTTTTTCCCTGTCAGGCTCCAAGGTCTGGCTCACCTTCTCTGTGCTCTTATCCTCATCAGCATTCCTGGCTTCATTTGCATTGTCCATGGATGTCCAGGTAGCAAGCCAGTAATCTATGGCCACGATAACTGAGTGTTTCAGCAGCTTGGAGAAAATCATCAGAAAGAGCAAGAAAAATCCTCCAGAGGTTAGATATCTCCAACAGGTTTTCCACGGCATCTTTGTCCTGAGCCTCAAGACAGTTGACATGTTATCATCTTCGTCTTCTTCCTCTTCCTCCTCTGTGACTCAGACATTTGATCAAGTTAGCTTGGATTAATTAATAACTATAATTTGTTTTACCAGATTTTTTGGATTATCTTTTCTTCTGCTTTGAATTTAAATTTTGAAGTCAAAATTCAATTTTTCATTTAAGAAGAGAAAACTTTTCAGACATATTTTAATAAGACTTCCCCCGTGCTCTTTAAGCAATTCTATACTTTGTCAATCCTTGACTTGTCATGGTTTTGTTAATGAAAAATTTTTATAAACCAAGTCTTCACTAATTATTTAGAGCAGACACCAGGCCTTTCCCAATTTATTGATCAGCTTTTATTATACAGTCATCAGAGCAATTTGGAAGATTTTAGAGAATGCTCCAAACCTTTCCATCCAGATTCTTCACCATCTGTTTGCATCAATTTTCCCTTCAATCATGACTACTAAAATAATAATTGATCACATTCTATTGAAACACAAATGGTGGAAGACTTCTGCTATGGAAAATACATATTTCAGAGGTGGGTAAACATGAAATTTAATTTTTTTATCCCAGATAATAAGAATATATACCTCACAGCCCTGTAGGCTACACTTGAGGAAGAGAAATGTTGACATGCTCTTGACAGCTACCTCATTTTTTTCTTTACAATTTTTTCAATTGTTGTACTTCTATTTCATCCCTCAGTAACTCCAGACACTGTGAGTTAGTAAAGAAATTAACTTGTTTTGATACACCCTTATCTCTACATTCTGTTTAGGGAGACATATGGAGAATCCCTTAAACAAGTCCTATTGTAAACAGGCCAAAATGTTGGACTTTCCACTATTATTACTAAGTGTCATCAATAGAGTCACACTTTGGTGCTAAGAACTGCCAGCTATAAAAGTGGAAAGGCAATGAAAAATGGTATTAAAAAAAGTGAATTGTAAAACAAACCTTCATCTTCATCTTCCAGTTGTGACTTGGATTCTCTGGGGTACATGGCCCTTCTAAGGGTTTTTCTCTCAAGAGTTGTCTGGTCAGCTTCCATATCCTGAAATAATTAGGTTATCATTATTATTATTAATTAATAATACATTTTATTAATTTGAGAGATCATTTTTTACTTGAGAGCTTAATTGTTCACCAATTGTAGTAGTACTTGCTGTAATCTCAAAGAGACTTCATGTGGATTATTTAATTACAGAATGGAAAACCCCAATATTTCTCAATTTAAATTTAAGAGAATTCAGCTTTGTTCACTTCTTTCCCTCTCTCTGCCACTTTTTCATTTCTTCTCACCTGGAATGGTAAAAACTTCAAAAACAGTCTTTAGAGAATCCTAAATGTTCCTGGCAATAACAGAATAAAAGGATAAGAGATATCACAGGAAGTTCCTGGGTCCAACCCTTGCCCCACCAAAGGATCAGCTGTGCACCACATTTCCAAGGGTTTCTTGGCTAAGATGTCCTTACAAACCATCCATGATGGAGATACCACACACTTCCTGGACAATCTATTCCAGCCCCTAAAACTTACAGGTCATGTGGTTGTGCCCTAAAGTCAAGTTGAAAACTTGCTTCAGACACGCTTTGGGATTTTTGAAATTGAATCACAAATATTTCTTTGCAGAAGAGTCATTCTTGCCCAAATGTTCCTATTTACCTTTTCCAGCTCTTGATCTTGGCGATTCATCAGAGTTTTCCAGTGTTCATATAGCTCAACATCCTTGTTTTGGATATCCTTTAGTGTCCCTTCCCTAAGCACCATTCCATCCTTCATTGCTATGATCTAGGGGAGAAAGCACCCAGCACTCAAAAACACAGATACAATAATCACTGACCTGGATCCTGCAAGATATGTCTCACCATTAGTTACAATACCATTATGCAAATTTCTTTCTTCATTTTATTCAATATTTTATTAATAACTTAAGTTTGCTGGCACAGCTCATAAACTAAAACTCATACAAGTCATGCTTTCCTGCTCATGTAAAAAGAATTGAAAAGAAGGATAGACATAGTTGCAATTAAATGAAAATTCTCCAGGCCTTTTAATGAATAAAAAAATCTACTTTAATAATGTAAAAATAAAACAGTTCTGCCAGTATAAAATCTGTGTTAGTTAAACTGGCAGTCACATGGCATACAGAATTAAGGAGGGACTCTTTTGCAGAGAAAAATAATAACCCCATTAAATGTTACAGTGTTAACTTCAATTGTACATTCATCCTTAGCAAATTTTCCCTCAGTATCTCTTCTCTTACCCAGTCAGCATGAGGCAGATATTGTAATTTATGTGTCACCAGAACAAGAGTCCTCTTGTCTTCTTGCAGAAACTTCAAAATCCCTTCCTGCATTAAGTGATCACTTAAGTGAATGTCCAGTGCAGAGAATGGGTCATCCTGCAATCACATCAAATTGAAAAATATTAGCACAGCATACAAAAGTGAGGTTTATTCCTAAAATAGTATTTTTAAAATAGAAAGCACCTGTATTTACTGATGTTTCATCTCTCTCTAATGACTAGGACCTAGTCAGAGGGCTGCACTCCAGTGGGCTGGAATTCACTGCTCTTCAGTTCATAGCAAAAGATTGTTTCATTTTTTGTGTCTGGCTGTGTAAAACTGGTGCCTCACTGACAGAGTGCAGGAACACCAGAACTAAAATTTCCCATCCAAATTTGAAAATGCTGGGGTCCAAAGACAAACTTGGGCCTAATTTTGATGTGAAACTGGCACAGGAAAATTAAAGCTGTTAGCAACTCTTCTCATTTCCTCCAAACTAAACTACAGACATGCTTGGTCTTCACTTTGAATGAGTGTGGCTGGAAGCAAAGTAACATTCAGATAAGGATATTAATATGCAAGCACTTTTTCTTCAATAAGTCTCTACTTAATTTTGAAGAGGCTCAATCAGCCCCTTCATGAACCTCCTGAAATTCCTAATAAGCCTTGAAAGTAATAACAGAGAAGGGAACTGTCCAACTCCACAGCACTCTGCAGGAGAATGCTGAGCCCTCAGACTGCTCCTTATGGCTCCTTATCAGAAATCCTGCTGATTTCTGTGGGACTGTACTGATAGAAGGTCACCACTGGGAGCAAGGAGAAGTTAAAACAATCTGTTCCATTCTTCCAGTGTTAATCTGTGCAGGAATTCCCACCTTCATCAGTCCCCCAGGATGTTTTGATGCTGCCTCTGATGGATGCTTATTTCCTATCTCTATAATTTGGTTTTGGAGTTGAATACAAGACCCGAAAGTTCTCCTAAATATAAACTAAATATATGGAATTACAGTTTTATTACTAACTTTGCATGCTACATGTGAAAAAGCAAAATCTTACCAAGAAGACAATGTTGGTGTTCTGGTAGAGTGCTCGAGCTACACAGATTCTCTGTCGTTGGCCTCCACTTAAATTAATCCCCTAATGATTCAAATGGATCAGAAATAGGCATCCTTGAATAAACATTATGACAGGCTTTTGGAAATGTGATTTTTGCAATTATAGAGTTCCATTAAAATAAAAAACTCCATTAAAATGCTAATTCTATTGGCAAACAAGCATAGTCCTCATAGAATATCAGAAGAAAAGTTATTATTCATGGGCAAGTGTAAATTTTGAAGAGCTGCTCTGAGCAGAGTAGGCCTGTTAGGTTGAAAAGTGTAACCAGTACCAGCATCAAATTATGCAAGCAAAATATGGGAGACTATGGTCAAGAAATCCCATTTGAGAAATAGCTGAAGAACAGAAGAGATTTCAACTTTTTTTTGTAGTAACCCTTGGTGAATTACAATTATTTACCAGTCTGGCAGCCCAATACAGACTAGAAGTGTCTGAGTGACATCAGGGAATGTCTTCTAATTACAAAAATCAAGCAGAAATTAAAGCATTCATATTATTTACCCTCTCTCCAATTTCTGTCTGGTCACCAAAGGGCAGTAAGTCAATATCAGGCTGCAGAGAACAGGCATCTGTAACAGCCTTGTACCTGGAAAAACAACGTGGTCATTGCAATTGTTTACCCAGCATCTCATTCTGCTAACACAAAAACCTTCAGGAAGACATCACCATGAAGTTTTTATTACTGTGTGATGGCTGGATAATCATAAAAATAAGTAGGGCAAAATGATTCTTGAGAACAAATCCTGGAGCATTGTAAGTCAAGTATTGTAAAACGATTACATCTTTATTAGAAATCTTTATTGGCAAGACTGCTTTTTAGTTATGTAAATTGTTGAGTACATTCCTCCCTATCATGGAGTTGTTTTGCTGGACCCCAGAGCATTTGAAGCTATTTTCCATTGAGTTTTTACTTTTCCTCCTTTAAGTGCCTCTTCATTTTCTTCAGAATGATATTATAGGACAAAAGATCCTTACAATGCTCCTGGTCTTAACAGAACCACTTGCAAAATTTTGAAATTTTTTTTGGGGAGATTTCTGGGTCTGTAGCAGGTGATCTGCTGATGAGCAGCTAGGATCAGACTATTTGAGTGATGAAATTCAGCCTTGCCCCTTTGAAGCTAGTGAAACAAGCTGATGGATGCAGTATCTTCGGAATCTGCTCCCTGAAATTTCTGGATTTTGAGGCATTTGGTCATAGTTAGGTTTTATCAAGTCAGAATGGAATCATACATCTTAACACAGCACAGACTGAGAGGAACAGAGTGTATTTCCAATAACTGAAAACAGTGTTGCCTTTGAAAACATCAGCAATTTGTTTTCCTTAAGTTCAGTCACTTTTTCCACATTTGTTAATTGACCTTTTAGAAGGATAGAAAATGCAGGTGCTGGGTAGGCACAATAGAAGCTGTGCACCTCAGCTTTCACACTTCCTTCTCCTGTATTTCTGAAGGAAGAATTAAGGACGTTCCCTCAAGGCCCCCCATCTTCATAAATGCTGTTTTTGGAAAGTGGCTGCTCCAATAACTTGATCACAGCAGGATTAGCACATAAATTCAGTGGACACATGCCTATAATTCCTGCTTCCAGAGTCCTCTGGCAACCTTGGGCTCCATTAAACAAAGGAAAAATACAAAATTACTCTCCAAAGATGGGATTCATCTCATCTTGGAAATGACACACATGGCTTCAGTTGTATTTCACAGAGAGCCACTGCCATGGTGGGATTTCTCACAAACATCCTGGACTCATGCTCTAGTTAGAGGAGCAGCCTAACTTAAACCAGAAACCTTCCTCTGGGGAGAACAAAGTCAGTTCAGCTAAATCCACCCCAGGTTTAGCATGCACTGATTGATATTTGCCAGAATCTACAAACTTCCTCCAGAAGATGCCAAAAACCCCTCTTTAAAAGGATCTGCCATGTGTTTTTGCAAGGAGGTGGATATTTACCTTTGTTTATTAAAGGGGCTGCCAAAGATGATGTTCTCCTCCACGGTGGCATTGAGCAGCCACGGCTTCTGAGCTGCGTAAGCCACGGAGTACCTGTTCCTGCTGCAGACAGACACAGAGCTCTAGTAAGAAACAAAGCCCTCACACTATGAAATGTCTGATGGTCAGGTTTTTTAAAGTTAATTTTCCTGAATGTGCATTCAGAAAAATACAGGGAAACACGCAAGCAAAACAAAGTGAAGGGAAGAGTTTTAAATTTGATCTTTTTGTTAGAACAGCACCCACTCTCTCCCCTGATGGCAAAATCTACACTCTAAGTTCTATTCTATTCTATTCTATTCTATTCTATTCTATTCTATTCTATTCTATTCTATTCTATTCTATTCTATTCTATTCTATTCTATTCTATTCTATTCTATTCTATTCTATTCTATTCTATCCTACTATAAGTGGCTGGTGCCTACCTCAATCTAGTAATTGCAATTCAAATCCAAAGACAAATTATAAGTGATAGTAAGAAATATTAAATTCTCACAGGAATAGTTATTTGGCACTATTTTCTCTAACATCAAAACACGGAGTGAAAAGACACTGTTCAAATGGCATTGGCACACTTGACTTGCTGCTTTCTGAGGTGTGAGATTATTTTATTTGGCCATACATATAAAACACTTTTTTCTCAGTGAATAGGTTTTTTTTTCCCTTCAGACGTTCCCTCAAGGAATGATACTGTAAAAGAGGACAATTTAATACAGATTGGGAAGGAATCACTGTAGCCCCCCAAGGATTTATTAGACTTACTTTAAATGTGTCTAAATGCCTAATGAAATTCATAGGGGCATGAACGTTTTTTATTTCTGGCTGTTTTTAAAAGATACAACAGAAAAACAGTCATGTAATTTCAGACATTTTTCTGAGAAGCCCAAGGTGATGTGAGGAAAGAGGTATGAACTGGTACCAGCTCATGGATTTGAACACTTATTAATACAGATTTTGGGTTGGAAGGGACCTTACAGATCATCTTGTTCCAACCCTTGCCATGGGCAGGGACACCTTCCACTATCCCAGGGTGCTCAGAGCCCCATCCAGCCTGGCCTTGGACACTGCCAGGGATCCAGGGGCAACCACAGCTTCTCTGGGCACCCTGTGCCAGGGCCTCCCCAGACATACAATAAAGAATCTTTTTCTAATATCCAATCTAAATCTCCTCTCTGTCAGTGTGAAGCCATTGCCCCTTGTCCTGTCACTCCAGGCCCTTGTCAGGAGTCTCTCTCCATCTTTCCTTTGGGCTCCCTGCCAGTTCTGGAAGACCACAATGGTCTTTTTGATGGTATTGTTTCCAGGAAAAAAATTGCTAAGCTTCATTTATAAGCACGTAGGATTTACTACTGAGAGAGGGGGTGCAAAGGCAAGAGAAACAGCTGGTTAGAAGCTGTCAGCAGTATCCCAAAACTTCCAGGAGTTTCAGCCGTTTGTATGCACTCGTATGAAATACGCCCTCAAGATTATGGGGCAGCAAACCATGGTGTGGCTCCCAACCACAGCTCTGTGTGCCACTACCTCTCTGTCATTTATGACATACTTTTAGTGGAGCTTGTCCTCCTTTAAAACCTGGAGCCAGGGGTGGAGTCTCTGCTTGGCTTCAGCTGGAGCTGAGCTGGCTCCCCCTGTGCCTTGCTCCATCCCATCCGAGGTTAGGCACCACAGGGAACACAGTGCTGGGCAGAAAACTCAAAAACACGTGGGAGGAGACACCTAATGATGCCTCATACCTAGAGATCCTGCCTTGCATGACAAGGAGCACACTGAACTCCCACTGGGGTCAGATGGGAGCTGAGCATCTTTCAGACAAGACAGAGGTAGTGGTTCACTGGCTGGAGAAGTGTGGGATCCACTGGATTCACACAATTAATTCCACAGTAAACAATTATCAACATGGTAAGGAAACATGGAGATGGCTTAAGAGCACAAAGATGAGGATTCGAGGAAATTCTGAAGAAATTAATGAGTGGTTTATGATACACTAGAAAAGAAATAATACCTTCTGGATGCTTCAAAAGAAGGCTCAGTTTCATTTACACTGTAAGTTATGGTAAATGACATTTAGTAAGCAAGAAATATAAAGAATAACATTTCATGCTAGTTTTATATACAGTGAACCTGGAGTTAATTACATACTTTAAGAACTTAACATAAGTTTGGGGTTTAATGTTCTTGAAGGGAAAACAAACAAAGTCTAAACAAAACCATAACACTTTTCTAAATGTGACAGTTTCAAATCTACAAGGCATAGTGGCTAAACAGACAAATTATGTTGTTAGAACATGTATTAAAAATGAAAATTGTATCATAAAACCTATTAAAAATTAAAATATTAAT
The DNA here is from genome assembly GCA_013397245.1 of Thryothorus ludovicianus. Taxonomy (NCBI): domain Eukaryota; kingdom Metazoa; phylum Chordata; class Aves; order Passeriformes; family Certhiidae; genus Thryothorus; species Thryothorus ludovicianus. The sequence continues at coordinate 94,277 of VZTB01013622.1, read as the reverse complement.
ATTGCCTGGAAAGCAATAAGTTAGCTTCTCCACACAGTTCTGCCAGTGGCCTGCAGAAGTTGGTAACTAATATTAAATTTCCCCTGGAGTAAAGATTTGCAGCTACACTGTAGGACCAGAACAGATTTTGGATCTCTTTGTAGCACTAAGGCTGCATAAAGCTGTGCACAGCCCTACAGCATGTAGGTTTTCCTTGTCATTCTCCACTTCTCAAGGATCATATCCTTAAGAAATACATTCTGAAGAGCATTCAAATGGCAAATGGCATGAATGATTTTGCATCTCCCTCTATTTGTTAATTGACTTTTTAACAGTGCCCAGAGCTTGGAATGGCTGAGAAAGCCGTTTTGGACCAGTGATGATGCTCATTCCAGACATGGTGATGCATCACTGAAAAGTGCAAAACCTAAAAGAGATTATACCAGGTAAATAGAAACAGGCATTGGAAGGGAGTAGAAAACTCATGCTAAAACAGTATTTTCCCGTGAAAAAAAGCCATGAATAAACAAATCCTCTTCTCTCAGGCCTATGAACATTCCAGAGGGAACTCTTTAATGCTGAGACAAGAAATGACTGCTTGACTGATGGGATACCAGTAAATGCAGCTGCATTCATTAGCAGGATATCCAAGACTAGAAAAGGCATAAAAATTCTGATAACAAGCATAGTCCTTGTAATGCCAGACTCATGTATTAAGCATTTTCCCAGAATTACAGAACTGAGACATGTTCTTTTGTGTGCTGCACATCAGCTCTCTGAGGACTTGGACAATTCAGGCCTCCTAAATTGCACTCTCTGTGTTTTCTTCACACACCAATTGCCAGAGAAGGTGCTGCATCAGAGGGGAGTAAGTCTCAGAAGTGTCAGAGAGCCATACATTGAGGCTCAAAACAGATAGGTCCTCACTAAAACTTGGTCTCCCATTCAGCAGAAGCCCCCAGTCTTCTCTACAATGGAAAAAAAGTTACAAGAAAGCAGAAGGTGGAGTCTAAGGAGAGTTTGAAAAGGGGCTGGGAATTAGGTAAAGTCAAACAAGAAGAAACCTCCAATTTCCTCTATTCAAGACCTCCAAATTTTTATGGGGAGAGCACTGAAGTGGCAGAGAAAGAAAAAATGCTTTCAGGTACACGTTTGGGAGCACTCTCTGAGCTATAAGTTAACAAAACCAGGGCACAAGCCTTGCAAGACTCCTTGCAAGTCCATGCCAGATTTAATATGCTTGCCATGATAACCACACAGAGTTTCTCAATGGGCAAGGACTAATTTTAGGAACTCAGTTTCTTAAACCCTTTTTTCCTTGGTTAGAAACTTCATTCCTGGCTTAGCTTGACAAATAGAGTTTGATTCTCCCAAATTATGAATGAGATTTCTGTGAGAACCCACATTCACCAATAATCCCATGAATAAATACAGAGAAGACCTTTAATGAGCTGGGGCCTTCACAAACAAGGGGATTAAGTATTTGGTTTTGTACTTTATTACCCTGCAGAATCTGAGAGAGTGATGTGATTGCAGGTCATGAGAGTGGGATGAAATTGAAGCTCCTGAGAGTTCTAAAAAGGGTATTTTATTTGCCTGAGGGGATTAGCATTTATTTCCTCTAGTTCATTTATTTCTTGAAATGTGGCTATTTATTCTGATTTTTAGCTGTACTATAAAATATATATATTGCCTAAAATGGGGTGTGGTAAATTCAACCATGAAATGGTAGGAAGGACCAAACTATCAGTCATTTTTATAGGATTTTGAATATATAAGATGAAAAAACAAGGGGAAATAAAAAGAAGAAATCAACTGAAATCAAGATTTAAGGAAAAGTAAAAAAGACCTCTTGTCTTTTATGACACTTTCATGGTGTCATAATGCTTTAAAACAGACTAAAGCATCTCTAGCAGGCCTTGATTGCCTCACCCTACAAAGTAATGAGGGAGGAAAAGAAAGGTGTACAAAATCTCTGGGATACCCCTGTAAGCACAGAATGAACCATTTCCTCTGCTAATATAGGCAGGAAATTGAGGGAAGAAGGACCAAGCATCTACACAAATTCCACACAGGAGTTTAGAGGAATTTAGGCCCCTCCCTGCAACCAGAACTGGTAGTTCTGCTGGTTTTGGTCACTACCAATTATGTGGATGATTTTTTACCCCTCCAGTGCTCATTAAGCCCTTCAGTGCTTTCTGTGAGCGCCCATGAGCATTGTACTTGGCAATCCTTCTGAGGGGAGCATTGATTTTCCTAATATTTGTCACATCTTCTGGATACTTGAGGACAAAACAAGCCATTTTTGAGCATCTATTTAATAGTTCTTGGGTTTTCTGAGCTTTTCACTTAGTATGCATCAAGCTGTTTGCACAGAAACCATTTCAATGTACAAAAAACCATGAAGCAAGTGAAAGTTTCCACTTAGCCCCTCTTGGCTTGGCAGCCTGAGAAGATGGTTCTGTTTGGTTTGATGTGCATGAGGTGAATTTATGCCTCTCCATGATTCCCACAAATTATTAAGAAGAAACTTAATAAATAACTCTCATCTGAAACAGGCTTGGCTGAACAACGACACCCAGACAGCCCCATGCATCAGTGTCTAACAAAACTCTCAAGCTGATTGCTCTCTGGGAAAACAGAAACTCAACTCCATGTTTAAGGATTTGTCACATTTCTGGACATGTCTTATATAAATGGAAAAAACTGAGACCCAGCCCATAAGATCTGCCCTGGCCAAGATCTTTTACAGAAAGATACACTGCCATGCTTTATTTCCCTGAGATGCCAAAGCAGTGACAACCCTGGCAGCAGGGTACACAGCTCTCACTGCAGCCAGCCTCCACAAGAAGAGGGTGTTTGATTCCCAGTGATGTCTTGCAGAATTGTCTCAATGGGGCTGCAGTCTTATCCATACTTACAATTACTGTGTGTCACAGCTGCATTTGTAAAGAAATTCACCTGGCCTGCATTTCATTCCTGGATCAGTAGCTGTGTTAGTCATGCATGGAGAATCACATGGAAAGGGACTTAAAAGAGTAAATAGGACCTTTATTATGGTTTTGCAAAATACAGGAGCCACTTAGTTAAATACCTGAAGCATCCTTCTGTATTCATCTGTCTGCCAGGCAGTCTGAAATTACCAGCAAAATATAACCATGTTTGCATCAGCTATATCACAATTACAGTGTGCAATGAGAAAAATCTGAGGTGTTTGCTAAAACCTGAGTTTCTTGGTGTTGTAGGGATGTACAGACTGCTAATCAACTGACAGCATGATTCTATCTCTTGAACAATATCAAACCAAACTATTTTTTCACAATTCATAACCATGAAACATTTCATAAGCTGTATCTGTTCCTAAGACTTCTCATTTCTCTAATCTTTCCAAGGTTCCATATCTTTATCTAGCAAAAATCTGAGTCTTTCAATTGTGAGAATATTTTCAAGGTACATTCCATTTATTCCTTTTTTTTTAACCTACTGAGAAAAATGCCTCATTGTGGTATAAAAAACCTTCATTGCATATCTCAAAGAAATTAACTGTGGTAGGTCACATATTCCTCTTCCTTCAAAGCCTAAATTCATATATAATTAAACTAAATTTAGTGAGGCCTTGGCTTCAACTGTACCTGCTACTCCAGTGAGAGCATATGTTTAGAATAGCAGAACGTGAAGTATAGCTGGAGAGCAAAAATGCCATGGATACTATCACAGGAAAAGCAAAAAACATCCAGTTTACAACATTGCTGTAATACAAATATGACAAAGGAGGTTACTAGTCAAGGGATGGGGCAACAAAATATTGGTCTCTGTGACAAAATTCCCTCTTTTCTCAGCAAAAAGATAACTGAGTTTGGCTTGGTAGTTATAAAGAAACAGAACTGATCTTTAAAAGCAAAGAACAAGTCTTAGGGTTAAAGCACATCACTTCTACTGTCTCTGCCCTGCCTAGGCTTGAAGAGTGCTTGCTGCCCACTTAGTTTCCATGGGAAGTTCTTATTCACTGGTTCTGAACCCAAGGCCTAACCTCATGGGCAGTTCTCCTTTCAGAAATAGCTTTTTCCCAGCCTTTACTTTTAGGGTGTTTGGTGTGCTCAGGCTGCTTTTTGACTGTATTACTGTGAAGAGTGACACTATTCCATAGGCAAGGCTTCAGTAGGTGCCAGGAGAAAAGCATTGCTCACATGTAATTACATTTTTTTCTGCCAGCAGTAGCATCAGCTCTGAGTGAAAATACATCCTTTCCTTTAGGCTGACACCCCATACATGCCACAGGGCTGGAGAAGCTCCCCACTTTCACTAATGGATACAGGAACAATATGACAATGCTGACTTCAGTTACAGGGAGTACTGAAGTCTGTTTGATAAAAGGAATAGCCTATGCTTTCTACCCAGGTCATTTGCTAGACCAGTATATTAGATATTAATCACCAGACTAGCCTCTTTCCCTTCCTGGGGCACCCTGCTCTGCCTGCTCTGAAAGTGACAAAACAGTGAAAAATCTTTCCTGAGTTTGCAGGTGATGCATTCCAGAGAGGATCTGGGTGCTGGTAATCACTCAGCATGCAGTTCTGAGGCATGAAGTTTACATTTCTCGGAGCAAATCTCAGCCTCCTCCTTAAATGAACACAGAAATTAATAGCTATATAAACATACTTGCTCCAGTGAACTTTTCCCTCCAGGGTCTGCATCTCTCCCAATATAGCAAGGAGAAGTGAAGACTTGCCACAGCCAACTTGGCCCACAATCATTGTCATCTGACCTATGATAATAGTAAAAACAACAAAACACTTTTTAAAAAGAGAAAAAAAACAGTTACACTCTAGTTCACAAAGCCAAGCTAAATTCAGCTCTAGAGCACTTCAACTGATTCAGTAATTTTTTAGCATCCACTATATAAATGGGCAATATTGCATGTATGCATCCATGGAAACATTAATGGATTGCAGTAACACACTAATCTCCAATGGAATGAGACTTTTGCTCTTACCTATATTAACATTTGTTTTATGGACTGTGTTACTCTATGAAAGCTATTTAGGGTTAAATGATATGTGATGGGGAGTGATTATTCAGCCTGGAGTTCCATGAAAATTTGGGCTAATCTAATAAATGAACTGAAATTAATTTGGGCCAATCTAATAAGTAAACTGAAAGAAGACCCATTACTCTTCTCTGCTTTGCTGTACTTCATCGCCCCTACACAGACTTTCCCACCTCCAGTTCTACTCTGCTGTGCCAGCTGTGCTTCTCAGTTCTTCCCAGAAACTGATTGAACTCACTAATTGTGCTGGCCAGTGCATTTCATAGACTCACAGAATGTTTGGGTTGGAAGGGACCTTCAAGATCACCTTGTTCCAGCCCCCTGCCATGGGTAGGTTCACCTTCCATTGTCCCAGGGTGCTCAGAGCCCCATCCAGCCTGGCCTTGGACACTGCCAGGGATCCAGGAGCAGCCAGAGCTTCTCTGGGTACTCTGTGCCAGGGCCTCAGCACCCTCACAGGGAACAATTTCTCCCCAATATCCAATCTGAACCTGCTCTGTGTCAGTGTGAAGCCATTGCCCCATTGTCCTGCCACTCCGGGCCCTTGTCAAGAGTCTCCCTCCATCTTTCTTGTAGCCCCCTTCAGGTACTGGAAATTTTCCAGTTAAGCTTCCCTCCAGCTGGGAAACCAAGGGTATTATTCCTTCCAAAGGAGGAAAATTGGCTCACCCAGCCAGTGAACCCATGGCCTCAGACAGTAAACTCCTTGGAGCAAAAGCATTCTGCTGATGACACTTAATGCCACATGGAAACAAATCATACAGGCTTGGGGATTACTAAATTACCATGTGACAGCAACCTAAAATAATGCTCTATTTTAAAACAAAGCCCTTGATAGGAGATCAAAATGAAGCATAAGGCTGTTTAATAACATTACATTCCAGAAGACAGTGCTATGAATATTACAGCATTATCAAGAAGAGAAGAAATAAAATGATTGCTGTTGTTATTATTATTAATAATAGAAAATAATAGTTGCTACTTTTTGCACTTGCTATGCAAGTATTCCAAAACAAATCAGCATTTTGTAAACCTGTGGAATCCCTAACCAAAGTCATTGAGGATGCAAAGAATTACAGGAACTCAGCTTAATAAAGAGGAATTCATTGAGAGACTAATTTAGGATTTCTTGACAGAAAAACTTCATCTTCTGAATGAAAATAGTTGTGAACTGGAAGACTGTATGTTGATAAATGGCAGGAAAAATATAATACATGAGTGTTGCTGAAAATAACATACTGAGTTTGATGTGAACTTGTCTGGAGTTCTCTCTTTTTCTCTTTTTTCAATTTCTCTATTAAAAAGAATAATTATATTTTTCCCATAATTTTTTCATGTTTATTCTAACTCTTGACTTAGCTTGTGCTATTATAGAACTATATAAACTCTATAGATACAAAAAAGCCACATAATTTATCTAATGATATTATTATATGAGCAACACAGCTCATGACCTTGTATACACATATAACCTCTATTTTCTATCTTATAAAGTTTCAGATGTGTACCATTGAGCATTTCAAAACATCAAGAAGTAGAATTAATAACAATTTGACAGTATATATTTCATGTTTAAGGTGTGCTTTCATCCTACCTGTTGGGATTCTAATGTTTATGTTTGACAGTGTAGCTAAACCACTTCCCCATGAAAAGTATCCATTGGTCACCTACAAAACAATTACCACAAATCAGATATTTAAACACAGGAGGGGAAAAAATAGAATTATTAATTTAGATTTAAAATACATTCATAAAATAAATCTGCGATTAATAGGCACGGTGTGGTGTGATGTGGTTGTACACACAGAAAAAAGCAAGCTAAATTTTTAAAGATTGCCAAACCCCAAAAAATTATGAATAAAAAAAGATAAATACACAAATGTACATAATGTATGCAAGGCAAGAAAGGGATGATTTTGAGCTGAGCTCTCTTTACCAAATACTTTCATTCTGTCAAATATGAGACTAAAGACTTGGACATTACATGCATGATGCCTCTTTGTTCCCTGAGAAAACAAAAAATAACTGTAAAAACTGGTCTGAAGCTCACTCTTCTCGCTGTAAATTTGATTAAAGTGCTAACTTGTTTAAGGGCTTGCTCTTGCCATGGAAAATTTGAAATAACAATAGCAGCAATTGAGCACCATCAGGTGCAGTTGCAAGAGGACCTGCTCCCAATTTTCATGAGGGAAAACATTTTCCCAAGCACCTTAATGGCCACATCATCGATCTCCACGGGCCGTGCCTGCTTCCTTGCTGGCTGCTCGTAGCTTTCAAGCTGATACCTCAGGGGCTGCCTCCTGTTGATGGCCTTGGTGTGCTACACAGAGAGAAGGGAAAACAGGAAAAAGGTTGGAATCCTCATGAGAAGACAGCATCTGGTGACCTGTAAAGCAAACAATCCATTCCCTTTCCTACCAACATTCCACAGACACACAACTGCCATGCACACCTTTTAAATGTTTTAAACACCCTTAACTGAAGCATAGAGAATATTGGGATTTTTGGCTTCCTATGCATAACATCCCAAGTTTCATCCCTACCATCCTTCTCAAACCCTCTCCTTGTAATTTATAGTCTCTGTAGGACTAAGAAAAAGGTGGACAGGACAAATAAAATAAAAGCTGAAACAATCTCATTTTTGTTTCTTTTATTATCATTGTTAGCCCAGAAAAACAAGAAAGTGTTTCAGGTTGGCAAACTAAAATAAAATTTATTTTGCATTAATCTTCTCTTTCTGTTGCCGTCTTCAAGTTTCAGTCACATTTCAAATTGTTCAGTCAATTTGAAACTGTTGAAATATACAGCTTTAGAAAAATGTCAAAATGAAAAAAAAATCCACCTTTTGTGGTTTTTTTGTCCTCAAATTTTTCTCAAATTCACTCTAGTACTCCAGAAACAGCATTTTGGAATTAATTCCCATTTCACAAAGTCTGGTGTTCTTTCTTTTCCACCTTTAATTCTGAATTTCCCAAAGCAGGCATTGTTCCTCCCTAAGGATGCCCAGTGTAAGATGGATTGTACAGGCAAGACACAGTACAAACCCCATAACCATAGGAAATCTGGGCCTTTTATAAAAATGAAGAAGGTTGAATTTTAGTCATATTTAAATATACTGGCGTATATTTAAACAGTTTATTTAGATTGTGTGGTTGTTTTTTTTTACTTTTGACACTTCAGCAAGGCTTAAGTGTGTTTGAGGACCCCTCATGTCATAAAAACACAGAGATTAGGAGATAAAAGAGGCAAAATTGGTTAATATTAAAGCCAAGCTAGAAATCAAAGCTCTCAGGCTCTGTCAGCTTGGCCATTGGTCTTGTTGGGGCTATATGGCCTCTCTGCTTTGAAATTCAGGGTCATAAAGCAGAACTTACAAGTCCTGTGTGCTTCTTACAGGATTCATAAGGAACAGAGCTGTCCCCCCCTCTCCAGCTGTCATCTCCAATCTCATCACTCAGGAGAAACTCATTCAGCTTCTGTACACTTGAAAGAAAACAGGACAGTGAGTTACATAAACCCAGGTTTCCACGAATACATTTCCTTTTTTGTGCAGTCACGCCAGCAGGATTTATCAGAAATGTTCCAAAAGAAGTTCATGGGATACTTTCATCTGCCACCCTGATGGCAAATGAAGATTTATGTGTGTGAAAGAAGGACAGATGAAAATAATTAAGCATTGTACTGGTAGCTGGAAATGAAGGGCAGAGCAAGTCATGAGGATGCCAAGGGAGCTCCATGGGAATGGTTTTCCTCTTGGCAGGCTTGTCTCTTCTGTGCCTTTCTCAGGCCAGTGCAATCAGGGTGCAGAAATAAGACAATCACCCACCTCCATCCTCTGGAAATGCCAGGACAGCGGGTGCATCCTGGCACCATATAAAAAAAGACATTAAAGATATTGAAGCCTGTCTGAAGGAGGTCATGAGGATGGTGAAGGGCCTGGAGGGGAAATCATACAAGGAACAGTTGAGGTCACCTGGATTGTTCAACCTTTAGAAGAGGAGACTGAGGAGAGACCTCACAGTTCTGCGGCTTCCTCACCAGAAGTGAAGGGGAAAGTTCTGCAGCTTCTTCACGAGGGAAGTGGAGAGGCAACTACTGATCTCTGCTCTCTGTGAGCAGTGACAGGACTCAAGGAAACAGCATGGAGCTGTGTCAGGGAAGTTTAGGTTGGATATCAGAGAAATTTCTTTACCCAGAGGGTGGTCAGACGCTGGAACAGACTCCCCAGGAAAGTGGTCACAAGGCTGACAGAGTGCAAGGAGCATTTGAAGAACACTCTGAGGCACAGAGTGGAGCTCCTGGGATGTTCTGTGCAGGGCCAGGAGCTGGACTCAATTATCCTGGTGTGTCCCTTCCAACTCAGCATATTCTAGGATTCCATGCTTCTATGCACAGGGGCTGGGCCTGCACACCTCAGCACAGCCATGGCCAGCCCTGGAGACACACAGCAACTCTTTAACTACCTCTTAAAATTGTCCACTGGGAAATACAGCACACAGGCTCAATTCATTCTTCATCACAGGAAGACTTGATCCTCTTTCAGTCCTCCTTCATTTCAGAGTGCCATAAGCACCTAGGTCTTTATCATTCCAGGGAAGGGATGAACAAAATCACACACCAGCCATGGTGAAGCTATGACCTTGCAAAAACTAAATTCAAGGTGCATTGGGCCAGAGACTGAGAAAGCAGACAGATATGTGCCTTCAGATCAGTGATTTGAAAATTAATGTGAAAATGGGAAAGTAGACAGTCTCAAAGCCTGTCTGTGTGTTTTGTATTAAATTATCAAAACACCTTTAAGCCGCAGAGAGACAGGTTGGTAAGAATTCTATTGGCATTATTCCCTCTTGCCAGCATGCCTGTTCCTATCTCCTCTTGAATAGAAAATTCATGTGCCCCATAAATTCTGATATTTTTCCATATCAGAATTTCAGTCTTACATAAGGGGCTAAGCAAGAATTTATTTTCTTGTAGAAGATACAAGACGTTGTTTTGATCCTGCACCTAAAATGACATCAACCCTTATTTTGCATCTGAATGAGGCACCCTCAGAAGTTTCATTAGCACTAGAACTACTCTTGAACAGAAAATTGAAATTCTGACTGAAGTAAAAGCTCTTAATCACAAAAATAATAAGCACATACTTGTTTATGTATTTGATTGAGGATAGAACCATGGAGTGGCCAAACACACATTTTTTATCCTTGGGCGTCATGATGTTCATGGGAGAAGGATGTTAGGAAATGAGTTTGACAAAGGATGCAGTTTGTTTTGGCAAATCTGGTCTTTAAATAAGGGGTGGGCAGCAGTGTTAAGGAAAATGTACACACCAATTTAATATTAGGGCTATGCTAAACATAGTACAGAGATGTAGAGGCTTGGATGATTTATAGAGGAGCCTGGAGATTTTCCACTACTCAGAAATCATTTTCAACCTAGGGAAAAAGTCTCATGTGGCCCTGCTCCTGCTGCTTCTTTGATAAAAATAAACTCTGTTTAATTATTTTTGTTTTTTAAAGTCAGCATGGCACTGGCAAATGACAGCTGTGGAGCCTGAAGTCCCCTTGACTGCTGTTTGGAATTACCATTACCCACCAAAAAGAGGCAGTGACAGCAACAGTGCAATATCTTGCCAATGTACCTCAGCCTTGGCAGGAAGGAATGATGTTTCTGGGTGGGAAGGTTAGTTCTGTTTTCACATCCTGCTAGTGCTTGGCATCTGACACTCACTGCCAGCCAGGGTGTCACTTTGCACCTCTTGGGACATCTTGGGAAGTGTGTAGGTCTGCATAACCACCCTGTCCATGCAGGCCACTAACACAAGACTTAAAAGTCTTAAATTTGACTTACAGGAATCTGCTCCTTCAAGATTAAGTGCTCTATAGCCCAGCATGAAGGAATCTGCTCTGTTGGGCTGTTTTACAGAAATAAATACCTGGAACAGGATGCAGGACACCATTAAAATCTCACTTATAGCCCAATGCACTTTATGTGGAGGTAGGCTCAAGCCAGTTACTCTTCCTTGCTTCAGCAGAGCTGGTCTTGCTAGAGAGGTTCACACCAGGCTGTCTGACCCCTCAATGCTGACAGGAGCCCAGAGAGTGCCAAGGAAGAGCAGTGGGTGGGTGGCCACAGTGTGAGAGGAGGAGCATCTCCCAAGGAAGGACAGTGCAGCTCTGAATCTGAACTGCCAAAGTTAGTGAAATTGTAAAAAGAATGGAACATTAGGAAAGACAAAATCACAGAATGGTCTAGGTTGGAAGGAATCTTAAAAATCACCTCATTCTGATGCCCCTGCCATGGGCAGGGACACCTTCCACTGTCCCAACTTGCTCCAAGCATCCAACCTGGCCTGGAACACTTCCAGGGATGGGGCAGCCTCAGCTGCTCTGGGCACCCTGTGCCAGGGCCTCAGCACCCCCACAGGGAACAATTTCTTCACAATATCCAATCTAAACCTTCTCTCTGTCAGTTGAAGCCATTCCCCCACTCCTGTCACTCCAGGCCCTTGTCAAGAGTCTCTCTCCATCTTTCCTGTGGGCTCCCTTCAGGCACTCCAAGGCCACAATGAGCTCACCCCAAAGCCTTCCCTTCTCCAGCTGAACAATTCCAATTCCCTCAGCCTTTCCTCCCAGCAGAGCTGCTCCATCCCTCTGCTCCCCTTGGTGTCCCTGCTCTGGTTCCAGCAGGTCCCTGTCCTTCCTGTGCTGTGTTTCTTTGTCTCTGCATCATGCAGTAAAAAGGAAGGGTCATTGATTTCTCTCACATCACAGTCTCAACTCATAACACTCTTCCACACGAACAGGTAGAAACAACCTTTTCTGGTACTGAACATGAGTGTTCAGGAGTTGGAGGAGGGAGAAGGACCACTTACCTCACGATGGCCTTGACAGCAAAACGAACCACAGTGGAGAGCAGGAACAGAGGCGTGACCAGGATGTGGAACAGTGACAGGGATGCAAATGCCTGGGCAGGCTGCAGAGGCTTGTCATTGGTGTATGCATAAGTCACAAAGGTCTGTCACATCAGGGAAAGAGCATGTCAGGACAAGGATTCTTCAACAAGATGGACAAAGACAGCAAGCAAAACATTTTGCTCAGCTAAGGCTAGTAACTGCCTCAGTTCACTGGGAATCATGATAAACTGAAGAGAAAGGTGTGTTCTATTAAAAAAATATTTCACTGTAAAATCTAGCATTTTATAACAGCTATGTAATTTACTTTAGGGGTTACAGGAAACACAAAACCCAGAAAAAGAAACCAATAAGAATCTAACAAATCTTAGGATTTCTTTTCATAGATGCAGAATTCTGGTCATAAATGTTTCAACTCTCATACACACTCTCAGCATACTCTGCCCTCAAAATTCGGTTTATGAAAGCTCCTTACTGATCAGCATGGCATAGTTCCTCTAGTGCATGAGGCTGAGACTTAAACCTGGCTAGAGGACAAGCAAAATTTATTTCCCTTTAAACTGCAGGGTATCTTTTCTTGAAAACTTTAATGGCACCTCATAATGCATTTTGAAGCAGGAATGAGTTTTACTGCTAAAGAGACAAGAAAAGACACTCAAACTCCTTTCAAAAAGAGCTTTTCAAAATGGGTTATCTTTCAAGATGTAATGATCTTTCTTTCTTTTTCCTTCTTTCTTTCTTTCTTTCTTTCTTTCTTTCTTTCTTTCTTTCTTTCTTTCTTTCTTTCTTTCTTTCTTTCTTTCTTTCTTTCTTTCTTTCTTTCTTTCTTTCTTTTTCTTTCTTTGATTTTTTCTTTCTCAAAAACTTCTTTTTCTCTTTGATTTTACCAATCCACGTTCTGTGAATGAAAATTTCCAGTGTCATGCTCTCCTACAGTTAGCAGGGGCACCTTAATTCATCTGCTGGTTTTATAAAGAATAGGTCCTACAATAACAATGGTGCCTTTTCTTCCTTTCTATATCCCCTTCCCCCATTTTCCTCTCCTTTTTTATAAGAAAAACTGAGAAGAAACATATCTTACTGCAAGAACAGCTGCTATTGGTATGGCTGCATTCATAAAAACTAGGAAAGAGAAATAAAATAAGCATCAGATTATAAGAAATAAGAAAAAACTAATTTTACAATAAGCGTATGACAATAAAATAATCCAGTTATTTCTAATTCAAGTAGTTAAAACTCCTAAAGGAAAATTAGTCTGCAGGAAGAAATTTCCTTCCCTGATAGTCAGAGATCTTAAATACACCAACAAATAAACCATGGAATTCTCTCATTTGTCTACTCTACTAAACTGGGATAAAAATCATTATGTGCACAATTAATATGAAACACAACTAAAACATTACTCAACCCTTCTTCATTGCAGAGAACAAAATTTATATGCAGAAAACATAATTTATCTCTGCTGCAGTCAGAGCTGCCAACATTATCAGGAGCCTCCTTACTATAAAGCAACTCCTAACTGTAATGTCACAATGAAGGTAACAGAAAACTCACTGCAAAAAAAATCAACAATATGTATTTTATCCTTTCTAATTTCTGTGTTATGTATTCATCATGCCTTTTTATTTTAATGACATTACACATAGACAAAAGTGTCACAGGCACAGCTGTATCTCTCTTTAGTTGGAAGTTGGGAGGAATGTTGACATGAAAAACAGGATACTTTTCCCAGCACAAAAAAACACAGCTACTTACTGGAAAGAGATGTATGAAGTGCAAAGGTTTTGAGACTGGTGAGCTCTTTCATTCTCGTTTCTTCCACACTTGTACAAAATATGTGCTCCCAGGCATACAGCTTTAATAGCTTAATGCCTTTGAGTATCTCATTGGTTTTCTTTAATCTCTCAGTAGAATAGTCCTTCAGTTCAAGAGAAAACCGGGGGAAAAAAATGATAACCATTTGTCATCTTAATTACAGCTCTTTTCTCCTCACTTCTGTTGTTAAATTTATTACAAAACCAATTTTGTCCATTTTTTATTTTGTACAAACAAAATTCATTTGAGAAAAAGAATATAAAATATAAAATTTAACAGCACAAGGAGGTATTAAAATATTTACAACAATTAGAGGAAATTAAGTGACCCTTTTCTGCGAAGAAAAATAACTTAAAACATCCCAACCCTTCAAAGAGAGGGTGAAACTCAGGGAGGTAAGTTAGTAGGTCAATGGCATCCATAACAACAGACAGAAACCTAAACGTGTGTATTTGCTGATGCAAGAATCACTCTGGGATCCAATTGTGAAAATAAGATATTTATCAATTTATTTAGCTAATTTCCCCTCATCAGAAAACAATAATCACAAGTTTTGGTAAAATCGTGAATTTTGGTAAAAGCATAATCCAAAAGATGTTATGATTAAGAGGAAATCAGAATAGAGCAGCAGGAAAGATTGAGATGATTTCTGAAATTATGCAAAGATAAATTCTCTGTACAATTTGTATAGCTTATAAAAACTGGCACAACTCAACAAGATTAAAGTGTGCTGGCAATTAGATCCATGCATCAGTAATTTGCTTACTGACTATTAAGATAAAAAGGATCTCTAAATATTTGGGAACTTTAACATCAAAGGCTTTTTTAAAAAGTTCAAGGGTCACAGCAATAAAGTTAAAAATTAGACAAAAGAGCAGAAAACATTTCTAATTGGTGAACTAAATGAGGCAGAAAAATAAACTGAAGGATTTAGATATGAATAGATAATAATCCAGCAGTGCCAACTGATTTTTAGAGAATAACAAAGCTTGGGCTGAGAGTAAAAAGTCTCTAGACTTTACAGAGGGAGTTTGTACACATTCTTTAATACTTTCCTGTTATAATTTATCAGTCATTTGCACGGTTTGCTAACATCCCATGAAATACAACATCTGCATGTGGGAATAACACCCTTTCATGGAGTGGAATTCAGATAAAATTGTGCTAGTTGGATTAAAAGTACTCTTTTCAGAGAAGGCAGGTCAAGGCCCACATACTTTTTTGAGATTCTCTTCTGACAAATTGTGAGGAAGGAAGAGACACTGAGACACAGAAAAACAGACAGGGAGTGACAGTGAAACTGAGGGATGGCCTGCCCAAATGCACACAGAGGTTTTCACTAACTACAAGAACAGAGCCCAGAAATGCTGTTGTCATTTCTGAATCACAAATGTCACTGAAATAATTCACTTACAAGGGTGCTCTTCTGAGCCTCAGCCAGTTTGGTGGCTATGAAGTACTGGATGGGAGCTAAGAGCACAATGACAGCGGCCCCGACCAAGGCGCTCACTCCCAGTAGGTTATAGAGGAGGATCACACCCATTATTATCTGTGAAGAGAAAAGCAACATGGGGGGAGAAAAAAGATAGATTTCAATATGCCAGAACCATAGCAAGAGAAAAATGTTTGTTCTTCTAATATACACTTAAATGGTTCATAGGAATCAGTTGAGCCCGTACTTCAGGAGGTCACGTTTGGAAAGTGTGGGAAATAAACCCAGAAGCCTTTCTTTTTGACATTAACTAAATAGTTTGTGTTAGTGCCTGGTAGTTCTAATTCCAGACTGGGTTTCCACAAAACTAAAAGAGCACTAAAATGATGGTGCTTGCCCCGAGGCATTTTACAGAGCTCCTGGCCTCAAGTCCTGTTTACACTAGAGCTCCTTACCTCACCCTGGAAGCATTCAGAGGTCTTAGGGCTGTCATGGATCACAGTTGCTTTCTGTTGTAGTGTCCCTGTGCAACTGCAGGCAGAGGGACACCAGACAGGCACTGAAGCATGCAGCAGATGTGCTGGGAATGACACAAACTGAGCTTGGGCATCAGTGCCACACAGCTCTGGAGGAAAATGCTGCCTTAGCCCTGCAAAGGGTTTGGGAATGCTTCCCACAAAAGGTTACCTGGGAATGGCTGTGCTGTGACTGCTGTGATTCTGGTTCCTGAGTTAATTCAAGCTCTGCTATATAAATATCTCTATTAAAAGCTCCACTTTGTGGTAGAGAGATGTCCTCAGTGATAAGAGGGCATACAGAATTAGTTGCATATCTCATACTTTTATCTCTTAAACAAGTCTGTCTTTAAATGTCCCTTCTTATTATACAACATTATAAGTAAGAATCAATGGAGTTTAACATTTTTAAAGCAGTATTTAGCTTTTCAGGCTCCTGTACTGCAAACTATCATACCTAGCTACAGAAATCAAATTACCTGTTCATTTAATAACTTTCAAGGTATTTATGGCAAGATTTCCATCCACTTCACAGGATATGAAACAGTGAAATGAAACCTTATATATTATTTCTAATTTCTGTTTCCATGTAGGCTTTTTTGCTTTTTTTCATAAACTATTTCATGACACTCTAAACCCCCCAACCCATTAGTAGTAGTAATTACTGACTAATAAAATAGATTACTGATACAGTCTCAGGACATTCAACAAAACATATCTACCATAAGAGTTGGTTCTACTCCTTTTAAAAATTCTTTGATGTCAGTGGGATCACTGAAAGGCAAAGGACCATGCCAAACACCTGAGCTAAAATTCTGAAGAAGCCACAGGAGTCCAAGCTTCATGAAAAATCAACATATCTCAGTTCATTAAGTCATTGCCATTTTTGAAGATTTCTTTCAAGTTAAATAATCTCAACCTTTTCTTCCTACAGATCTGCCTCCAATTCTTTCCCAGCCTTGTTAAGAAGCAGATGTGTTCAGTGACTAAATTTGCTCAGATGAGAGCTGCTCTGAGCATTGTCAGTGTTCATGTCAGTCATGGAATTGCTGTTGGTCCTGCCACAAAACCCAGTTATAAGAGGACACTGCAGAATCAATATTTAGTGCTGATGCCAGGTGGCAAAATAAAAACAATGAATTTGTGTCAGCAGTGGGAGAAATATGAGCAGGAAAAGGATTGCAGGTCCTCATTCTTCAAGTCACAGACATGGAAATCCTGCTAAAAAAACCCTCTCTCTTCACTGGCCCTTGGAAAGACACCTTTCCAGCCCTTGGGCCACCTTTCTGCTTGTTAATCTTAGTGGGAAGTGCAGGTTCCCCTCTGGATTCTGTAGCAGTGTCCCAGACATGCACTCTCCTCAGCCAGGCTGGAGGATCTCTGAAATCAGGCCCAGACTTGGATGCTCTACCTGAACAGGCATTGCCCACAGATTGGGGCACAGGAACAAGAACCACATTAATTGGTTGGTTTCTATGGCAACCAAGTTATTGATTTGTCCCAGTGTCATCTCTCCCATGGACAAGTTGGATGTAGAAAGTCTCAGGATCTTATTATATATCATTGCCTGTAAGAAAGGGAAAAAAGGAAATTATTAAAATGATGTAATTATAAAAGAACAGTAGCAGTGGGATGTTTCAAACTGCATCATCAGCCTTTACCTAGGACAGCCCTTCTCCCAGTCTCTCACCTGAGACAGAGAGAGATGGAGACAGAGTGAGAAATAGCACAAGAGAGAGAACTGACTAAAAAACTCCAATTCCTCTTAAAAGGTTTGTTGCTTAACGCAGACCTAAAATAAAACAAAAAAAAAAATCACAACAAAATATCAAAATTTAAGAAATTGGCCAAAGAACCTTTTTTAAGAAGCATTTGGTGAGTCTGCTTTTTTGTGACACTGTCAAAGAGATCCTTGTTTCTATAAGACAGGTAAATTCATGCTATGAAGTTTGATCAGAGTGGGTATGTATTCCTTTGGGTTTCTCTCCCTTACCTGCCCATTCTTTTCCATAAAATTTGTAGGAGTTTAACAGGGTTTAAAATTAATCAGGCCTTACATCTACTGAATGTTAAAGACAAATATTGTGAGCCTAGTTTGCAGTTATGACCAAACATCAAATGCTGCAGCTCTGAGGAAGTTTTAAAAATAATTAGTCCTTTTTGACACTTTTTCTTAATGAATAAAGTATATCCTGTAAAATTAAACAGAAATGCCTGTTGAATTAAATCAACTGCATATGCTTCTAAGAGTCACAATTTGGGTAAGCGAGAGTCACAAAAAGGAGTCACAAAAATGAAATAACCAGGTGTTCTTTCATCCTCAATTCTGTACCATCTATCCTGGGAGAAGGCAGAAAATGTTTGAAGCAGCTCAATCAATCAGAGCAAGTACAAAAAAAAAAAAAAAAAAGCTTCTATGCTGAGATGATATTCCCATGGTTAGTTACATCTGGCAAAACATCAGTTCCAGCTTCTGGATTGCTACTGCTGCCTGTGGAGTTTGGTCTGTGCAGAGCCCTGCTACACACACACCCCCCACGTGCTGGGCCAGAGCTGCTGGCTCCAGTTCATAAACAAGGCTCTCACAGAGGGTTAAGGGATGCTGGGGTTACAGACACAGCCCTGCAGATGAATCACTCCCATCCCATCCCACAGGGCTCTGTGCTAAAGGGCACAAATATCCAGAGTCACCACTCCCGACGCATGCAGAGTTCCCATAAAACAGGGACACTCTGCAGAGGACTCTGCCCACGGTCAGCAGAAGCAAACTCACAAGCAAATGAACAAAGCAGACACAGAGCCAAAAGGACACTGCTGATCTTCATCCATCTGTCCATTGTCTGCAAATTGTGTTTTTATATGCATGGGGTTTTTATGGATGTTAAACTTCCAACAGGTTAGAATTATGGGAGTAGCTTTTAGCAAAAGGGATTGGTGCCAGCAGTTTGCCAGCACTACTTTGTCCAGTTTTCTGTATAAAATTACAGCACATCTCTTCTCTGAAGCCATCATTTCAAGTCAGGCTTCAGCTAAAGAAGGAGACAAATGCAAGCACAAAGCTGGAGCTGTTGTTAGTGAGTCTCCTGGCAGATCTTTGCTCACCAGTAAGGCACCCCGGAGGTTGATGCCAGTCTCTGTGGTCACATAGTAGGAGGCCTGCAGGAATGTCCTCTGCAGGATAAGGGCCAGGAAGAGAAGGACTGCCAAGACATAAACATTCCTGAGGAATTCCTCTGATGAAAGGTAGGAATTTGATGGATCCCTCACCTGAAAAGAAAGGAAAAAATTATATCAGTGCCATAGGAGGAATTGTATATTCCCGAGAAGCTGGAAATAAGCAAATTTTATCATTGCATTAGAATAAAACATACTCATGGTATTATGGGAAAGTTATAGAAATCAGATTTCTCACTGACCTCTATATCAAAATCATTTGGATACTAATTTAAAAGTCCACTCCTGTTCCAAAGACTGAGGATTGAGATGTTTTAGCAGTTTTAAAATGATTTGGTTTTAGCAGGAAAGGAACAATAAGATCACCATGTCTGCCTTGTCTTTAGTTTCCCCATCAAATTCTGGTGATTTGATAGAGATGCTGCTCAGTAGAAAATAAAGCTCATTCCACCTGCCTCACAGAGAAGCTGCAAGAAAATATTTTTTATTATATGGGATTACTTATTTAAGTTCCATTTGCATATTATGGAAACAATTCCTTCCACAAATATAGTCTATGATACCCATAAATTCTGAATGACATAATATTATACATGCCAGTATTTCACACAAAATGAGATTTAAATGCCTCAGCATGGAAGAGGAAAAAACTATCTTGTTTGAAGCCTTTTATTTTCATTTTCTAGGTTTTGTGTTCACTGCTCTGCTCTGTTTCAGGCAGAAAAGGAAACAAATGTACCAAAATACTCCAAGGAAGACTGTTCCTTTGGTATTTCCGACCCAGCTGGAAGCAGGATGTACTGGAATTCTTACAGGGAAAAAAAAAAAAAGAAAAAAACAAGAAGGAAAAAGCCTGTTCTACTGAAATATCCAGCCTGATTCTGAGATGAAAGGTATGGGCAATATAAGAAAGAAAGCCATCTGCCCAAGACTTCTTGAAAAAAGGGTTGCTTAAGTGCATGAATGGTGAGATAAATATATTTGAAAACTTCTCTCTTAGTGTTCTGCTGCATCCAATTTCCCCTTGTTTTTATAGTGAGGATATCAATAAGAAAATAACATTTGTTGATACCTTTTTTCAGTGTATATAGAGTTCTCAGGAATTAAGGTAGAATTCACATAAAATTAAATGTATTCACATTAATTGGAACTAGAGAGAATTTATAGGAGAAATGTTTAATAGCAGGAACAACCAAGAGAAGTTTATCAAAACCCATAAATTAAAGGCAAATGCATTCTGAAATGTATCCAAGACAAAGAGTAACTGTCACCAAGCCAAGTGCTTTCAAGATCTCCAGTGATTCCAATCTTCCCTTTAGCCAATGCTCAAGAAAACTTTAAAAAAGCCATAACTGAAGCCACTACACTGAAGAGTACAAAAGATAAAAGAAGCAAGGTTCTGAATCTCATATTCAGAAATTATTTTCAAGCTTGTTCACCATACAAAACAGCCCAACATTTTTGAGAACAAAACATGCACTTTGCTTTGTAACTCTGTGGCTCAAATCTAGCATGTGCAGGTTCAAGGATGATAAAAAGCTTTATTTGATAAGCTGTACAATTCAACCCTCCTTCAGTGCAATGAAAGCCTCAAGCCAATTTGAGACCATCAGTTAAAAAATGAATGTCAGGTGAATGTCAGAAAGCAGCCAAGAAAAAGATATTTGGATGGTGATGATAGTAAAATACTTTACCTGGAGAGGAAAATGCTATTATTCCATTACATATCTACCTGCTCATTCAGAGATAAAACACCCCAAAACCTGTATAGAGATGTTTCTCTATCAGAAGACAAATGCAGGAGAATGTCTTTGTCATTTCTTCTCTGCTGTCAGTATAATAATTTTAACTGTACCTTTCCATTAGTTACTCATAACTTCTTTTTCTTGTGATAGAAAATGTTCTGTATCAGAGGCTTGCTCAGCATTTAGAGGTGATCTCTGGAAGTTCAGTGTCTGTGAAACTTGAAATGAGCACTGATCTGGCATCTCTTGTGCGTCTCAGAATCAAGAACACCATTGAGTAACGTGGATACTTTCCAATTTCTCAATATGTGCCAAAACAGTTCATCACAGCAGCAATCAATACAATCAGCCACAGACAGGGACTGGCTACTGTCAGCTTCCCAGTAAAAAAAAACATTTGAGAGAACTGAAACCTGTAAGTGAAGTATGAGCTAACAAATGGACAGGAATTCAGCAAAATTCCCAGGCTGGCATCACTGAGGCACCACCAGTGTGTGTCTTGTCTGAAACAAACGGCACAGTTGAAGACGAGCAGAAAACATTGTTCATTCTTCCCAGAACTGCTGGGATGACTCCACCAAGGAAGACAGCTGGGGAGCTGGGGGAGCCTCCATGACCTGTGTTCCATTCCTACCCAAGGCTCCCACTGCTCAGATTTGTAACATGACTGTCTCTCACAACAGAAATACTCAATTTGCTTGAGAGGAACCATGAAATAACACAGTGATGACCACAGACCTGTCAAAGCATGCAGCCAGCTGTCTTAAACACCTGATATGACTCTAAAACTACTACCAGAGCCTTTCAATCCACCTTGCCAGGTTACCTTCTCTGTGGTATTTGTATTATTGGTTGTATTCTGGAAGCCCTGGACAATGCCAGAGATGCAGAGTGGCCCAGCAAAGCCCAGCAGGTCGGCCAGGTAGCGGAAGGTGCTGCTGAGCAGGATGGGCCGTCCAAAGGCGCTGTACATGGCCAACCAAATGGAGGGACTCCGGTTGGGATGGTCCTCCACCTTTTTCTGGAAAACACAAACAGGTACCCAGTGCATTAAGAGAAGCCTCCCAGGCTTTATATGGAAACATTCCTGTCTGGATGCCTAAAAGGTGCCTGAAAGGTGGTTTGGAACAGGTGAGGCAGCAAACATTGTAATCATTGACAGATTTCAGACATTCTTCACAGCAAATTCCAATTCTGCCTCCCCTTGGTAACTGTGGTTTCTCAGCTCTATATCCCACCACTTTCCTCAACCTGGGAACACAGGAATGCAAGCACAGATTATCATCCTGGCAGGCAGCCATTGTCCCTTGTCACATGTGTGCTCGGGGAAAGGTCTGACCTTTCAGCCCTTTGCTCACATGGGTAATCCTGGTTTCACAAGCTGTAAAGGCTCCTGATTGCAGGAAAAATACATATACATCACAATTACAAGAATACAGTTTAATTGAATTTATCTGGAATTTTTTCCATCTCCAGGATGCCTTCCAGGATGACACACTTCAACCAATCAATGATAACTGTGCTCAAAAAATGAAAGCAACAGACCAGAATGGGAGCTAAGATTAAATCAGCCAAGGGTCCTTTCTAGCCTTCAGATCCACAAATTTACCTGGTATCCCAGCTCTTAACTAAAACACCAACCAGTAGATATGGCTTTGTGTAATCAGAGGAGTTCTGATACCTCTGAGGTCCTTTCAGTTAAACAAAGGAAGAGTTTTACTGACCAGAGCCATACTGTGCAGAGTGCTTCCTTGCACTTCAGGCAGCAGCTTTTGACACTTTAAACAAGCATCTGTCATTTCTCAAGTAGCACAGATGCCTGCAAGCTGCAAGCCAAGCCAAGTCCTCTTGAGCATTCACAGAGACATTTTAAGCACAGCCAAGCAACAACCACCCCCTGCCCCAGAAAATTCACCAAAGAAAAAGCAAACTGTAACCTGCCTGGCTGCCTCATATCTTTTCCCTCCCTCTTTTCTCAATTTTTCCCTTTTCTGCCATTTCCACAGTGAGATGGATTATATGCATGGTGCCAAAACTGTGCAAGTGGATCAGGTGGCTGCCAGAGACTGGGCCAGGCCAATGCCAAGGAGCTTAGAAATGAGAAATAAGCACCATGGGATCAAATTAGAGCTTCCATTTCAGAAAGGGGTGAGACTGAAACTGCTTCCTCTGAGGAGGGAAAGAGCACAAGGGCCTTGTGTGAGTTGCCCAGACAAAAGGCTCTAAATTTGTGGTCTAATGGGTTTTGAGCTTGAGTCCCCTAAAAGGGTTAATCACCCTCCTCAAATAAATGATTAATGACTTTACAGCTTGAGAGGAGCTAAGCTAATTTATTGGGCAAATAGCTGCCATCTTTTGGGAAAAAAATTGTTATCTCATTCTGGGCATTTGATTAATAGTAAGTTTGTTAAATGGCTATGGTAAATCCTTATTTTTCTAACAATTTAATAACCATTTTCACTGTTACTGTAATTCACACATTGGTCATCACTATGTGAAATCTGTTTCCTTTTCATGGGAAAAAAAATACTAATTAAATTATCTAATTTATTGCTAAATACTGTTTTTTCTTCTTTTTTTTAATCAGGAGTTCACATTAACTGAAGCATGTAACAGGAAGAGGGGAGAAAGTCCTTTTTCTAATCATAAGTTCTTTTCCAGAATGGCCCTTGAGCGTTATGGACTTGCATAGAATGTTGTGGTGTTAATTTACCAGTCTGGGCTGGTGTTCTCAGCTGTGCCACTTGATCAGGTTTTCCTTGTCTTTTTCAACTTCCTTTCAAATTCCTGTTATTTCCTTTACCTTGGGCACTCCACAGTTGGAATAAAGGGCAGTGAGACAGTGCTTGCTGATAAATCAAGTCACCCATAAGGTTTGCCTCAGTAAGTATGGAAATCTGACTTTTCCCAAAGTTCTGGAGTTGGCAGTAGAAGCCTGGTGCTGAAGGGCAATGCTCTGTCCCTGTGATTGATAGTTAACACAATTTCATTCCTCCTTTTCTTGGCCCTGACAGGTAAGAGCCATAGTGGTACATGAACAGCAGACATGGGAAACTAATGGTCCTTAATTTTAAAAATGGATTTTTTATATTAAGTGCCCAAAAGAAAAGCTTTCTATCAACCATCAAGACAAATTATACAGGTTTTAGACCGGTGGGGTAAACCAAATGTAATATCAATGTGCAAAATCTATTTTTGGATATGTGATATATGATGCCCTGGTGCTGTGAAACATCTAGACTGCTCCAATAGAAACTGAAACAAAAGGCAAGCAATAACAGAAACAAGATCACTTTTTTGGGAGGGGTGTGTGTGTAAATGGCATTATGTGAGAATCTACACAATTATTTCCATTTTCATGGCGTGCAGAAGAGATAGTAAGACAATGTCATGTGAGCTGTCTCAAAGGCATTTCACAATACAGAGTATTCAGGGTCATGTTCAGCATTTTTCAGCAAGGTGTGAGAAGGGTTTGGGAAGGAGCAGGAGTTTTCTCCCTGCAGGGCCATGGAGCACAGCCGAGATCAGTTATCTCCAGGCACAGGCTGGGTAACCCCATTTAATCCAGAGGAGGCTGTGGGGCTCCCCTCACCAGTTGCAGGAGATTAGTGTAAAGTACACACTTGGCAGCAGAGGCAGTGGCATATCACCTCCTCCAGACTGCAGACCACACTCCAGTCTGAAGAATTTTCCTAATTCTGTGGCTGTTTTCTGGCCCAACCAGGCACAAGCCAACACATTTCTCCACAGGAATGAAGTGCAGTGAGTCCCACTGCCTGGCTCCTTGGATTTGCTTTAGCCATTTGGTTTACTTTAACATTATCTACAAAATACCAGGGTTGCAGCCTGTTTTTGAATAGTAGCACAAATGTGCTAAAGGCTGTGGTAATCTCAAGACTTCAAACAAGTACAGAACTCAAAATATCTGATGTAAGGCAGCATCAGAAGTGCAGATGAGTGTAACTGCATACATAATATTTATGTAAGTGTTTCTATACCCATGACACACACTGAAAGAAGCTAGATACTGAAATTTTGTGCTCATGCACATGAGAAATGCACATGTAACTTGCCTTTTGGCATCTGAACTGCATTTTGGTGCAGGCACAGACAGTACCTGCAGATGTGAACGAGCTACAGACAAATGCTGGCACCCAGCTGTCGTGCCTGTCATCAAGAATGGCACAGACTCAGGTGTTTGGGCCACGAAGGTGCATATCCCTCTTTGGTCTCTTTAGGTAGGGTTTAGGCACCTTAAGGAGCTGGTCTAAGGGATGGAGGGATGCACCTCTCCCAGGCTGCTGTGAAAAGCTCCGTTCCAAAAACTCAGTAGCTTTCTGCCTAAAGCAGAATGATCATGATCTCTGGTCTCTCTAATCCAAACTGCAGAAGGAAAGAGAAGCAACCTATATCTATTTAAATATAAACAATTGTACTGATAATTATTTCATCTCAGAAGGCACAGAAAGGAGCCTGCAGCTCCATTAGCTGCTGGGAGCAATGAGCTGCCTAAATGCATCCAGAAGTTTCCCTGGAAAATCCTGCCCTACCCAGTGGTTTTTCTCAACCATGCTCTCTGTACTGGGTCTGGCTGGGATGGAGTTAATTATCCTCATGACAGTCTGTATGGTTCTGTGTTTGAGATTGGTGACTAAATCTCTGCTAAGACACCAGTGTTTTGGCTATTCTTGATGTGTGGTTTTGGCTATTTCTCTGTCTGGAGGAAAAACAAAAAGGTGAAGATGAGTGTTTCCAGCTGAAACTATGGACAGAATGTCTTCCAGTTTCATAAGTAGCTAAGATTTAAACAAATCTTTCTCTATTAAAATCTAGCAAGTGATCAGTCTGTTGTGGTTTTAGTTTCCAGTTGCACTCAGTTTGGCAACTCTCTCCTGCTATAAATTCACTTAAAACCAAATAGTAACTATTGGACTGGAACTTCCTACGCCAATGTTTCACCTTGGAACAAACAGTCCTAAGTTAAAAATTCCTAAAACAAGGATTTCCTGAAAGCTGAAGAAATTCAAAGTGACACTTTGGCTTTCTAAGGCCAAACAGTGACATGGACACCTGTTATTACCTTTTGTTCCTCATAGGCTTCTTTGAGACAGACATAATTTGTCAGTGCTCTCATTGCAATTGGGAGCTTCCCAATGGCCTTCAGGTCCACAGGTTTCTTGTGAGCAGAAATAATGAGAGTGTTCATCCACCAATAGGTTGCCTTTGAGAGCAAATTGACAAATGGCTGCAGGAACCTCACCCCCAGATCCTGCAGATCCTCTGGAGGCTTTACCTTCTGAGGGTTCATGAAAAACACATACCTCTGCAGAGGAGAAAATAAAGAAATATGGGCTCAGAAATTATCTTATTCATAGTAATTTTTTTGTAAAAACCATGTGCAAGAAAACCACAGTCTCAAATTTGCTTTTAAAGGTAATTATATGTTGAATTTAAATATGTGCGTAAATAGGAGCATCTCCATTTTGACAGGTAACTGGCAAACAATTGAGCAATATGGGATGGATACTGTTCTGAACCCTATCAGTACCACCTATCTCAAGTTGAACAACAGTAAAAATGAATTATTGGAAAATAATTTTAAGTTATCATAGGTAAGAGCATATGCTAACTTGCAGATTCACTACATAAATACTTCATCAGCACTAACACAGGACATATTTTACAGATTGCATCCACCTATACCCTCCTGATGTTCATAAATATGCATCTATCTACACAAATATGTGTGCAGTTGGTGTGGATACATGCACACAGGCACACACACACATACCAAGCCCAGGGGATACATCAAGGACATACATTATTAAGAGATTAAAATCACCATTGATTTCCATGGAATTAACCAAACCTTTATGGCTAAAATAACTTGGGCCTGAACTTGACACAAGTCAGACTTCCTGGAACTAAGGAGCCATTTTCACCCCCATGATACCACTGCCATTTTTCCAGATCCTGAGGAGGAAGAAGCCACATACCCTGACTCGGATGACATTGATCTCCACAGCCATCAGCAGCCCATAGAGGATGACCATGATTCCAGTGATGCAGAAACGCAGCTGAGAAAAAGGCACCCCGTCCTGGCAGTATCTGACAAGCTTGATGGTTTTGGTGACAAAGGCCATTATCCAGTAAAGGAACAGGGCTGTAAAGCAGGGGCACATGCATAATTTAAAAATAAATTAAGTGTAACTACAGAATTTTAGCTTCCATGGCTTGATACAGCGCAGGCACAGTGATCCTTCATGTCACCAGCCACTGTTTTCTTCCCTAGGCCACAACATTTCAAACAATGGCAGATCTTCACACAGGTGTGAAAGTCCACTGAAGGGGACTCTTTCACACAGGTATGAAAGACTCTGAAGGGGAACTTTATCCTTAAAGTGAAGANCCCTAGGCCACAACATTTCAAACAGATTCACAATGTCAGATCTTCACACAGGTATGAAAGTCCACTGAAGAGGACACAATCTGAAGGGGAACTTTGTACTTAAAGTGAAGGAAAAAGGCACATAACTTAACAAAAGTTATATTGCCACTTAGAAAAAGCAGGGTGCATCCCAAGTGAGAATATGGAAATGTGCTCATTTTGAAAAAGAGTTCGTGGGATTTAGTGTTATCCTGCATCTTGGCTTGATTCTGTCAGGGGCTTGTTCAGGTGGTTGAGTTACAGGCAATTTGGACAACATACTTGTATGGAACATTATTCTGCAATCAAGGGTCTGACCATCTCCTGACTGAGAGAGCAGATGGGATAATCTCGAAAGCTGCAAAAGATGCTGAGAAAGAACAGCATCTGCACAGGACAGCTTGTGGTCAGATCACTATTCAAAGAGGCCTTTTGAAATAGTCCTTTTGAATGCAGACAAGTTTTTCCTCAAAATTATCAGAAGTGTTAAAAAATACCTAAAAGCTTGTGATAGAAATGCAACAGGCATGCAAGGCTTTCTCTTTTGTAATAATTTTAAAAGTAGTTTTCAGTGTGTACCTTATAAAAGATGCAGTAAATTCCTATGATACTACCAGTTGCAAGAGCAGAGAGTTATTCCTCTCTGTTTTCATATTCTCACACATTCCACCACTGTCCTCAACATATAAAAGCTGACTTTGGCTAAAATACTGGGATTTGTGAGAGTATGTAAATATCAGACTTAAACTTACCCAGCAGTAACTTTGGAAAGTTGGATGTTTCAATATTATGGTAATAGACTATGGATACAGTGGCAGCCACAAATCCCATTATAGCTGGTAGAAAGAGATGCAGGTGGCGAGATTTCATTTGTCTGAAAATAAATAAGGTATAAATTAGTGAATTTGGTGCCTTTTTTTCACCATTGTGTGAAATCATAGGTGCTCTGCTAATCTAATGAAGAGGACAAACATGAATTTCCTAGAGACAAAAAGATTTTTGTCCTCATGAGTCCTTAATGTTGATCAATATTTGTTTCCCATTACAGCTTGAAAGAAGAATAAATGCTAAGAAGAACAGCTTCACCTTCATCCCATTAAAACCTGCAGAGTTCATGAAAGGATTCTGTGAACTGTTTGGGGGGAAACTTCTTCATGCCTTAATAGCCAGCCCATCAGACATTAACACTGTTCATTAACAAATGCAATTAGCGTGGTTATCCACCAAACTCTGCCACTTACGTGTCAGAAACAATGCCCTCTGCTATTTCACACACGTGCACGAACAGCAGGGTGAACGTCAGGATCCACCGCAGGTTGTGCCCAGGGAAGTGCAGCCAGGTATTGTGGTGAATCTGCACTTTGGAGCTCTGGCTTCCCCAGCCTGGGAAATGACAGCAAGGAAAGAGAAAGCTTATCCCACAGCCAGTCAGTGACTGAGCTGGTTGTCAATTTTCTGGGCAAAACTTATGTGCAATCAATACAAACCCCCTACAAGATGAGGGGGCTGTTGTTACTTAAAAAGATGATCCAGGGGTGTCTCAGTTGCCCCAAAATTTAAATCAAACCCTGAAGACAATGAGACAACACTTGTTCCAAGCTACAATCAAAGAAAAGTCATTCTTGGCCAAGAAAAAATGTTAAGAAAACACAACAAATGAAACAGTCCAAATGGCTCCCTCAGACAACAGGGACTGACAGGTCTGAAGTGATGGCGTCTTCACAGTTCATAGTCACAGACAAGAGCGGGAAAAATTTCCAACTGATATAAAAGTTGAATCCTCAAATGAGCCCTCAAAGAGATGTATTTACTTCAAACAAGTAACACATTCTATCTGTTTCAGGCCTGGTTGGGAGCACAGTCTGAGTGGAGGCTGAATGGAGATTCCATAGCTCCTCTCCCTCAGGCGCAGCCCACCCTCCTTGGCCTCCACATTCCCGGCCCTCCAGAGCTCCCAACACAGCGCCACGACTCAAATTAATCAACAAGTTAAACCAGAAGCCTATTTCCATGTCATCACCTCAGATGTCACCTGCCCTTTGCAGCAAGGTCCTCTCTGAGGCCAGCACCCAGCAGAAGTGGGACGCAGAGGCTGTGAGGGCTGGGGACGCGGAGGCCTGGCCCCAGGCTGGTTTCTCATGGTGCCGAGCCCTGGCCTCTGTCTCTTCCCACAGGCACGGGGCCATCCTCAGGCAGTAACTGCTAAAGCCCCTCTCACTGTAAGGCAGCTCCTGGAATTCCCTGACAGGCTTCCCAAAGCCCGTAGAGAATCCCAACAGCAGCACGTTTTGGGGAAGTAAAGGAACCAAACAAAAGGAAACAAAACTAACTCGGTTTAAAACCCAGGGTGTGCTTTTGCTCCACAAGGATGCAGCATCTCATCGAGTTTAGAGGCTCATCAGGTGAATCAGGAACACACAAATCAAACCCTAAACTTACTCATTCTTGGAAACTGTCAGCATTTCACCATTTCATCCTTGTTTAAAACACAAAATACTGCAAGAACAAATTATTCTCTCTAGCTATCTCAAGCACTTTCTATAGTTCTCTAAGACTTTCCTAATCTAATGTGGTTTTCTTTGACCTTGCTCCTGCCTTTGTCTCTCCCAAGCTGCTTTTCATTTTTTCTTTGCCCACACATCTGCACAAACACAGCTCATCACCAAATGTCTGGCTTGGAGTCAGTCTATACCATGAACTCCAGTTGGCTTTTAGTGCTCTGTTCAACAACTACTTGTCCTGACAATTAGCATACAAAATAGAAAACAAAGAATTACATATTTACATAAATAACATACAATTTAAAATATTGTATTTTTTCCTAACATTGTTGTGAAATAGAGGGAATTTTCAGCAGCTGCAATACTATTTCAAAATTAATTGCCTAATACCTCTAAAAAAATTGAAGCAGCACTTAATGTTAGAGTGTTCTAAAATATAATCTCTGCCTTCAGACCTTTCATTGTACTTCCATCAAACACTTCTGCACAAAGCCCTGTCCTTCAAGGATGACTTGCATCTCACCTCAAAGGAAGAGCCAGCACTAATGTAAAAATCCAGCACTGTTGGAGAGAATTTCCATAACCCTGGGATTTCTTTCTAGTCTTTAGAATTTGTTAGAATTTGTTTCTTATTCTCTTGCTTAATTCTTTTATTAGTTTTTAGTCACTGGATCATGTCACAGTTAGGTACAGATTGTCTTAGCCCACAGGTTCCTGTAGCATTTTATTCAACTGCTTTGGAGTCTTTTTGCATGATGAAAGCCCTTAAATCTCACATCCAAATACAGTCCCAAATTAAAATCTTCCTTGTGGAAGAAATGCATTACCATCTACACATGCAGCACCAGGAAGGTAACACGGAAGAACTGACATGGTATTTCTCATGCAGTTGTCAGGAGAATATTTTTATTAATACCTTTGATGGTTATTCAAGTGTCTTAATCTCCATTGATCAGTTAGAACACCACTGTTTGGCTTCTCTTGAAAAGTATTAAATTGTATTTATTTCACCACTGCAAATTAACTGGGGTAAAAGACAACTGTAGAAAAAAATATCATTAGAGTACTAGCTTAGATGGGTTTTTTTACAAGACTGTGTGAGTTAGAGCCCCTCCACTGTCCTAAATTCCTCAAGAGGGATTTATCATTTCTTATTTTTTATTACTGTTGGGGAAAAAAGAATTATTGCTATTGCTCTAATTTTGTTTACAAATGTTGTCAAAAGAAGCAATTATTCTATTTTAAATATTTCCTGCACCTGTCCTAGCCTTAGATCCAAGGTGAACCTTTTGGATATTCTCTGTAATTCATGTAACTTCAAGGAAATTTAGACCCACTGCCCTAAGTCTTCTGATATCTAATAATAACAAAGTTCAAGTTGTCAGTTTTGAATCTGAAGAAAACTTCTGAAGAGAGAAGTTTCATAGCATTTGGATCTGATCTCTCTGGTTCTTGTCCATCTCTTCATGCTGATTAGTTCAGATTTATATCTAAAATTCCTACATTTCAGCAGGTTGGCCTCCCATCCTCTGGGTGAAGCCATTCTGCCTCTTCTTTTTCAGAATTCATAAACACAAAGCACCCGATGGTTTCACCAAGCCCATGCAAACATGACTGAGTATGAACACATGCTCGAGTGCTTGTGGGATGGCAGAGCTCCATGGAGTAACTCACCAATGAACAGAATTGGGAAGGTGATAAACAGCAGGAAGACATGAGGGACCAAGTTGAGGGCATCCACAAAGCAGACATTCCTGAGGACACCAGCACTGATGTTGTAGGCTGAGGCATTGTCATTACCACAAAACGCGAGTCTCATCTCTTCCAGAGGGTCTGGCTACTACAGAAATGAGAGAAATGTTGACTACCAAGAGTGCCAGCATTCCCTTTGGCTAAAGACAAAATAAATATAATAAAGAGACAGGGAAGGAGCACACTGAAGAACCCACAGAGAATAACACAGTTGTATTTTGAAAATTATTTTGGGCTATGTCAAATACAAGCACATTAGAAGGCTGTGTTTATATGACATTAGTGTTATTTACATTTTGATAATACTGTTTATATTTAGCTGCATTCATTATTTAAGTGCTATTTTTAAATACATTATGCTATAACTTTTAGTACTCATTATAGGCATAAACACCATGCTGTAAAAGCTCAGTGAGAATTTGAAGTAAGAAAGTAGAAGATCTGAAAAGTAAGTATTTCTATTTCTCATTACAAAACACAAATGGACATAAATTAACCTGTGTGTTGCTGTTTCTTTGGTAAGCCAATACTGTCTGTGCAATATCTCCAAAAATTTGTTGCACTGCATTTCCAGTGCAAGTCTGAACCTTTGGTATTTGTGATCCGGCAGCTTTGCACTGACTGATATTTTGTATTTCTTCATTGACATATTGAACAAGAGCCAGACACACAAGACATTACAGATATATGATGAACTCTTAACCAAAGTAGGTGGAACTGATGATTGCCTAGGCAGTAAATCAGCACTTATGTTTGATCCTGAAAACCCTTAAACATGTTATTAGACTCATCCCAGCAGTCTCTGATTTCCTTGATTTCCAGTGAGATTATCCCTGTACACCAAGATAAGCTCCTGTGTTCTTGTTTGCAGAGCATGGGCCTTTGAGCAGCTCAGAGTTATGGCCAGGTTCTGGCTTAAATCAACCTGTGCATCATTTATTTTTTTCAGTCTTCTTTACAAGAAGATGAAACAGGACTGCAAACAAAGTCTTTTCCTTGCTCATTTCTTTGCCTGAGACTTACACAGAGCAACATTTTGCTGTAGAATAAGTTGAGGAAACTCATTTATCCACAACTTTTTCTTTTCTCAAATTTTATGTGCTAAGATAGAAGGAATGTATTTAATTCAGCAAAGCATATATCTGCAAGAAGCTTGGTATTAATAGGTTTTGCAGAATCAAAACAAGATAGGGATACAGAAAATGCCTGAGTGCAGTTTAAAAACAACCAAAAAAAAGTCCGTTGAATGGGGAGAAAAAGATTTTCTTTCCTCAAATAGTTCAGATTAGTTCTGTGTGTTGTTTAAACAAGGTAATCATAACAAGGTAAGCACAAACTACACAAGTAGTCCCTTAGAGACAGAACAAACATGCAGATCTTCACAAAAATACAGAATTCAAAGAAGCATTTTAAACCTCTGCTAAACTCCCTGTTGGCTTTTAAGTAAGTTCTTTTTGGGTCTGAAAAGCACAACCCATATCGAAACACATCTGAGAAGAGGAGTTTCTTTGATAAATGCACTCTCTCTCCCAAATATATCAGCAGTTCATGGCTGAGATTTACCAGAAGTTAAGCATAACTCACATTCATGTACTCACTGTGAGACAAAAGCTGAGGGTCAACCGACTCAAACTTCAGGAACCACCATCTGCTAACAGTCCATGTGCTGTAACACAATTTGATGGAGATTTTGGCCCATTCTCTATAATGAATAGAGTGATATGACCACTATCATTCTATCATTTTATTTTTATACCAAAATACATTCATAAATGCATAAGGCCAGTAACAAAAAAATAAACATTCTGTTAATGCGCAATCTGCCTGAATATATCAAGGAGTTATTAGCAAAACAAATAAGGAACTTAAAAAAAAAACTACACAGAGGTTGTTTGGGTTTAATTTGTGAAAGCTTGACATGTATTCTTTAAGGGAAACATAATGATAATGGTAATCTCTTGAAAATCAGAAGTGCTGTTTCCTCATATTTATCGAAGGTCAGGAGTCCAAGGGAGTTCTGCTGGGAATTTTCCTCCCTTTCCCACAAGGATGACTCTCTTCTGAGGCAGCATAAGATGCTGTTGTGGTCTAGTGGTTGGAGTGGTACTGAAAGGCAGGAGAATCCTGGGTTCAGATGAGCACTGAATCATTCAGATGAGCCCTGTGTAGCTTTTGGCTTCTAGTCAAAAATCAATCTGGGAGAAAGGATGAAAACCACATCCCAGGGAAGCTAAAGGAACTGTTGGTTTTTTCCCATTTTTCTGGAAGGGAAATAGAATAGAGGCAGCAAATGTTCAAGAGAAGGACTATTTACTTCAGGAAGAGTGTTTTCTCCTGACTAGAGACCACCATCAGTTTGCAGATGTTTCCTATTACATTTCAAATAATAGTCACTAAAAGCTCTCATGAAAGATGCATCTTTGAAGAATCACATCTGAATCCTCACAAGAAATCTGTGCTATGCCTATTTTTGTGATGGAATATGTCCAGTAACACTCTTAAAATCAATTGTCCTGTGCACACTGCCAGAGCTGAGAAAAGAACCTGGTCCTATTAGTTATTAGTGATATTTAGAGACAGTGCCCATCACACTGGTGATATTTTTCAAGGTAAGGACAGTCTATTCACAATATTTTTGTTCATTTAAAGAAAAGAGAACTAGAATTTAATTGCCTTTTCTTAAAAAGAGAGAGAAAACCAAGCCTAGGGTGGTTAGTTTGTAAAAATTCCCAGAAAATAAAAAAGATTACATGGCAAATGAAATGAGATAGGGTAATTACACTAAAGTCTTAAGATTTTCGATCAGAAAACTTCATCATTAATCAATTTTTCCAGTGACCACGTTCATTCAACTTCCACAGGCTTAAAATCTCTCAAAATATTCTGATCAGTGTTGTGATGCTGTGCTGCTCCAATGCAACTTTGGCATAAAATGCCAAGTCATAAAATGTACAACTTTCCTGTTTAGCAGCACTTAGCTCAGGACACACATCCAGTACATTCTGGCACTGATAAGGAATGGAGAAGATAAGAACTGTGAAAGCATTAACAGCCCAGTGATCCTTCCTTCCCCCCTTCCCTCCTTTCTTTCATCCATTTTTCCATTTCCACTGTGCTGGAAATGAGCTGTGGCTGAAGTGAAGGACTCATGTTCTGCATCTGCTGGGATATCCCAAATCTCATAACACCTTCTGCTGCTGACAGTTCTCTGGATCTTCAAGAATGATGCATGAAAACTCTCTGCACTATCTTAGAGCTCTAATAATGAGAGAAATAATGTCATCTCCATTTGCCTTGTGGGGAGACAGGAACCACTCCATCCTTCCCTTCCCACCCATTTCTGGTTCAGAAGGTAGATCCCACCACCCCTACCCTCCCAATTTTGTGATTCAAACTGCTGGACCTTGCTCTGTTTTTGGAAAACTTAGATACAGAGGAGACTCTGCAGGTGGAGAGATGCACAGAACCATCACCCCCTGCAATAAAGCATGTAATGCAGTTCCTGCCTCTTGGCTCAAGTTTCCTAGATAAGGGAAATACATTGGATGAAGTTTTGCTGATATCAAAGGGAGGATGCTTTGCATTTACAGTCAATGCCCTTTGCTTTGAAGCTGAAATCAACCATTACTTTCTGCAGCATCAGGGCATGCCTCCAGAAGCTCATTTTCATTAGTCTCAAAGTTTAACAAGCTGTGTTTTTCTCCAAAGAAGGACAGAAAGAAAAACCCCTAAGGCAGAAGAACAAACCCTTGATTTCTCTAGACAGTACAGGGCATTTTTCACCAATGCTTTTGCAGCTCCACTAAAAATAACAGGAGTTGGACCATGACAAGTTTTCAGATGCAATCCCTCATCCAAGAAAACAGTGTAGCCTTCAATCTTTTTCAAATAAAAATTTGATAATATAATGGCAAGATTTCTTGTGCCCACACTCAGATCCCATGCTTGGAAAGTTCAGTGTAGCTACAGGATACATTTTTCAGGCTGCAAGCAGTGGAAGCTTTAGACTAATTAGAGTCAAAGTTGCATTTTTAAACAGCATTTCAGTATTGCAAGTTAAAGTTAGAAAGATCTTTAATATCTCTAAGAATTTAAAAGAATTTAAAAAGGCCTCAGCTACACTGACTTTTAATGAGTCCTATTTTTGAAAGCTTTCACTTGTAAAACTGATCCTGGAAATTAAGATAGTTTGAAGATCTTGGTTGCAGTTACCCAGTGAAAAAGTGAAAAGGCACTATTTCCTTCTTTCAGTACCATCATAAGATTTAGCAAAATTAAATGAAAATGTGAAAATTAAGAACAATACATTAAAAAAAACCTCACAAAACAAAGCCAAAACATGAAGAATTGAAGAATTTCAGTTGTGCTTATTGTTGTTAACTTACTGAAAATTGCAGCAGAAAAGGAAGATGGAAGACTTCTGTGACTGACCACTGATCACATTTGGGTCCATAAATAAAAATTAAATTATTAAACTGTTCTTCCCTTGGCTTTTACTCTTCTAGTGAGCAAGTGCTGGGCTTCAGTCACAACTGAAGAAAAAAGAAGAAAAAGAGCTATCTTGCCCATGTGAGGAAGTGCTGTTTGTTTCTCTTCACCCTGAGCTTTATGCAAGTACATAACTAAATACACTAAATACTTATTCCAGTTTTCTCACAAAAAAAACAACAGAATGCTGATCACAAAGTACAGCAAAACCTACAGTAATGCTGAAGGCCTTTGAATTAAACCTAAGCAAATCAGAATATAGAACTGACTCAAGTTTTCCCAGCCTGTGGCCACAGGTGATTTTCTCCTTCCCCAAAGATGAGGAGACAGACTATTTAGGCCGCTGTAACTATGCAGGGAGGGATCAGAGAGGTAAAACTGGGCTGCAGAGCCACAGGCGGAGAAATTTGAAGAGATTTCTGTTGTAGCAGGGATGGAAGAGATTAAAGCCTTTAATGCTCCAAGTCAGAGAGATTATTGTGTTCCATAGCAGCAGCTGCCCTCCTACACCTGCCAGGACCCTTCCCTGGGAACACTGGAAACAGCATTGCCTGGAAGGGTACACAGGGGAATGAAGCAGCAAAGCCAGGTGGGTTTATCCCCCTCAGCCTTGCTATGGGCTCACAGTCCAGCAGAGAGTCACACAAACTGTTCAGTGCCACAATTAACAGTCTTAATCACAGTGGTGCCATTCCCAAGATAAGAAGCCCTGCTCACATCAAGCTCAATGTCAGAGCTGAACTGCTGCAGTTGCCCTGCTTCAGTTCCCAGGCTGGCTCATGCAGGACTGTCTCAAGGACATAATAGTGGAGAAATGTCCATAAGCCTCCTTGCAAAATTTTATCTGTGGGTCCCAAAGGAAGGGAGAGGCACTGGAAAGAAAAGGCCTCTCCTTCTCATATGGATTGACTTTTCTCTAAGGTCACGCTCAGGTTGGAACCTTTGGAGCTGAAAGCTTCTCTACAGGAAAATGGCTTTGACTGGCAAAAAGCAATGTCTGGACAAAATGGGAGCAGTCTAACTGCCACATTGAAAAAAGAAATTGTGTAACTTAAAAGTGAATATTCTGGAGAAAACAGATGAAGGGGTAGCAAGTTATTTTGAAATTTGTTGGTCATCTGCAGATATGAACCACTATTCCTCATCAGGTAGTGGCAGCCATTCAGAATAACTGTTGAGGTGCTCATAAACCCATTTTAAAAGACAGAGTCATTCTTAGTCATTACAAAAAATGGCTTTCCCGGATAGTTTCACTTGCTGTTGAATACAGTAGGCCAACAAGTTATGCTAGAGTAATGCACCAACGTGGGTCCATCACAATTTGCTTCACTGCTAATTATAGCAAGAATGTTATACTTTATATTAATGTTGCCAAGCATGCTAGGTTTAATCTATCATTTCAGACATGGAAATGTAGTAATGGGACAAAGATCATCTGATAACAAGCATGTGCCATCTGAGGACACCAGCTACATTCAGCACCCCAGCAGGGGTGCCAAGCACCAGGTAATTTTTTAACACTTACAGGCTAGAAGGCCTTCATTTTTCTAAGTTACTGCCAAATTACTCACTCTAACTTCTGTCTTTATGAACTCTACAACTCATCAGAGATTCTCAGAGGTGGTTTTTCCTTCTCTCTTTGAGAATGGCCTGTGCTGAATAGACAGGATGAGCTAAAGGCATCAGCCAAACTTCACATAGGAGGGGAGTGGAAAGAACAATCAGGAGGATAGGCCCATGTTGGTACCAGTGGAAGGCAAGTTTCAGCTCTCCTTTACATCATTTGGGAATCTGATTCCCTGTTGGTTTACTTTAATGAGGATGTGAACTATCTGAACAGCAGTTCACCCTTCAATGAAATAGCTAAAAAAACCCTCATGTCCTTGAAGCATTTAAATTTTTATGCTAAGGTCCCCATTACTGGCAAGTTGAGACTTCCTGGTTTTAGGCTAAGGTGGACAGACACAGTCATAAGGGAATAAACAGAAAACAGCACAAAAGTGATTCATGAGCAAATATTCACTGTGAAGAGGAGACAAGTTTTGGGAAGAAAGAAAATAGGTCAAAGTCGTAAACATGGAAATGACAAAACATTGAACCTAAACACTCACAAATCTTATTTTAACAAGTATAAATGGGGATTCTCAGGGCACTAAGCCAGTTCATGAGATATATTTTCCATAAGCAATTCTGAAGAAGACAATGGGAAAATGGTAGATAATCTAAATTTCCATTAAAATTATGAGAACATCCTTACCAAATACAAAACTATAAGAATCCTAATTAAAGACATTTTAACTACCTTAAGGGTCTTTTAAAGTGGACTTAAAAATCTTCATATTCAAGAGTTTAATCTTACCTGAATTATCACTCTGATCGTCATGCTCTGCAAGGTACTTATGACTACAAAAAAATAGTATAAGTACACTCCTCAGGTGGAGCTTGTTTGGGGGAATAAGAATATTTTGAAAACATTTATTGCAGTAGTTCTGTTGTCCATACTCAAAAAAAAAATAAGACATAAATTGATAGTTGCACTTCCTAATTAAAATATATCTGCTTACAGAGCATACTTATGTCTCAGTTCGGATCAAATTTCATTTTGGTCTTACATATAATGTGCATTATATGCCCATATATACATATAAACATGTATGTATATACATATGTGTATGCATATAGGTGCAGGGTGAAGAAAATACTCTGAGTTTTACAAATGCACTTTGTTCTTATCTTCTCAATAAATCACAAAAGTAAAATTTGTCTTTCCTTCTGGAATTTCCCATAGTAAATTTTAACTAAGGACAAATGATTAATTTATAGCTTTGAATGGAAGGCCTAACTCTGAGGTTTTCACAGATTTTAGTTTAGTGCTCTGAATCTTTTTCCTTTCTAGGTTTAACCCTTCTAGTTTGCTCCTCTTACCCTCCTAAAAGCACTCTAACCCAACCAGTGTGATCTCTCATCTTGCAAAGAGCTCTGCTGAGGTAACAGCAGAAAGCACTGCCCCTTTCAAATCTATTTTCTCAAAAATGACCCGATACAAAATACATTTTCTCTTTATTCCTTATTTAAGCTGTGACCACCTATGCTCCACAGACCCCTCTTCCTTGCTAAGCGCTGTCCCAGCTCCCCTGGGCCTCAGGATGATGAATTACCTCTGGTGCTTGTCAGCATTCGCAGTGCTACTGCCGTGTGCCACAGCCTGATCCAAACGGTGCTGAAGTCAATGCAAAGAATCTCATTGACTTCGGGAGCCTTCTGGATCAGCCTCCAAACACAGGGAAAATCACAACGGCAGTGGTGCTAAACAGGCTATTGGCACTGCAAAGCATTTCACACAAACATCTGCAGTGGTCTCACACATCTAAAGGCATCGTTTTTTTTTTCTTTCTTTCTTTTTTGGAAAGCTTCTCCACACAATGCAATCCCCAACACCAGCGTGCTACGCTGCCTGCTGTAAAACCTTCGACTTCACATTGCCAAGACAGGACAGTTTAAAAAAAGAAACATAACCCTGTGAACAGCAGCAAAGAAAACATCAGCAGGAGGGGACGGTAAAGGCTGAGAACGCCTGCGAATGGAAAAGGAAAAAGAGATTGGAGTTGTAATCCCAGGAAAGAACGAGGAGCAGCCCTGTCCCACAGATATAAAGGGAAGGAGGAGGAGGAGGTGGTTAGTGGGAGATAATGGGGGGAGGGTCATCGCATGCCCCGTTTGGTTGCTGAGTGTTAGATCAAACTCTGCAGCTTACCTTTGTAAACACAACCCCAAAATACCAACCCAAAGTGTCACTCGGTTGTGCTATGTGATCAATATCATCCCGATGGCAGGATTTTCCTCCACTTAGTGAAGCCGCTCCAAGCCCTGGAGTGGATTATTTTTAGGCTGGTGATGGGAAGATCAGCTGCTGCCTCCTATCGAGTTTCCAAAGTGCACAAACTCTTCTTGCCTTCCTCATACGCTGAAGGGGGCAGGAAACTGGGAAGAGACAGGCAAGCAAAAAGCACCAATTTTTCGCCTCCTGAAGCTACAGTCCCCTGGGATTTCTTCTGCTTGCTTTTATTTTCATTTTTCCCTCTCTGGAGCAGTAAGATTCCAAGAAGCTGCATTGCAGCACATGGACTATCAGCAGATGGCTATTCTGAAGAAATTGATTTAGACAAGGTAGTCTAACTTTTGGCAAATTTGCAGAAATTCAGCTTTTGATTCCTTTGTAATTAATCTTGGATAATTTGAATTAGACAACATAATTTTGCATGTCTTCCACCCTATTAAGCAGAAAAATCTACTCAGATATTTTACTTCACTCACTTATCTAAGTCACTCCAGCTCTTCTGTTTAAAATACAGACCAAATCTTGCTTTTTGATCATACAGGTCTGCTTCTTGTGAAGTGGCTTTTTAAATACTTGAAATAAAATTCCAAATTAATTTGATGCTCATATCAGGAAAAACTCATACAGTTTTCAATACAATAGCCCTTATTTGCGTGGGATAACATTTTTTGAGTTGCAAAATCCATTGTGTATGTTTACTTAGAGGTAAAGAAGTCCCAAGAGAGCCCACATGTGGTCAGTTGGTTTGTTTGCTTATTTTCTTGCAGCGCCATCAAACAAAGATGAACCAAGATTTGGATTTTTCCATTGTGACAGTTTCACTTGAGCTTTACAACTCGAGGCCATAAATTGCAAAGATCTGGGACTTGTGGTGCAGCACAGGACATGTGGCAGTGTGGGGTGGTTTTGAGTACAGCTGCTGGAATCACAGAACAGCCTGAGCTGGAAGGGACACACAAGGATCATCCAGACCAATTCCTGTTCAGTCATTTGGCACTAGAGCTGGAAGCCCTTGGGACAGAATTCTGCTTAGATCTTGCAGAATCCAGGGATTGTATCTAGACCTTTAGAGAGCAAATGGTTTCCAAGGGATTGAGGTCAAAGGTGTTCCCAAGTTTCCATGAATGGGGATATAGAGAATGCCAAGCTGAGAATGGACTTGAATGGCTGAGGCCAAATTTACTAAAACCTTGGCAAACCCAGACTGCTCCTTTTTCTCTGATGTTTCAAACCTGACCGTTGTAGGAATAAGAAATCAGAAACCTCAGAACTAGAGATAGTGCCTTTTATTAGCTCCCATTGATTTGAAATACCAACACAGCTTTACACTTAGACCTCAACAGTCTTCCAAGGCACATGAAATCTTGAATTTGTGTTTACTTTTTTTTCCCCTTTCATTTCTTCCCTTTTTATGTATGACATGCTTTAGAAAAAAGGTTATGGATTGGAAGTCTCTGAGTTCTGCTATATATCTATGTTTGTTAAAGAAGATTATTTAAAAAATAAAAAAAAAGTTTTAACCCATTTAATCATCTAAAATAGCACACGTAATATTTTTGAAAACACATTTAATTACTGACAGAAGTGAGTAACATTTATGGCCACAATTTTCTTCACCAAAACATGAATATTTAGTTCATCATTATTCAGTTCTATCTTTTCTACAAAATTGTTTAAACAGGAAGGGAAAAATAAGGCAAAATGAACATGGAATCAGCCAGCATGTTTCATTTTGCTGTTTCTAAATAGGGTGCTTTCATTTTTCTACATGACAAGCTAAAGTGTTTTGAAATGCATTTTAAAAGTATTAAGAAAAATGAAAAGCTCTGAAACATTAGAACAGTCAGCCCTGATCCAGCATTTTGTATCAGGGCTTTTTGATTTGTCAGGGGGAGGGAGGGGGAGAAAGAGGGGGATAAAATGGTAATTACAGGAATTCGAAATGTTTCAGGGAATGTTTGGACATTTAAATGATTGGAAACAACCACAGGCCGATCCTCAGCTACCCCCACGTCCAGCACGTCACCAGTTTTCCCAGTCAGCCTCCAGAAGATGAAATCTGGTACTGACATCTCCCCAGGCCGAGGGGGATTCAGCTGCAGGGATGCCAGCGGTGCGGGACCGAACCGGGCACCGGAACCGCGGGACCAAAGCGCGCACGGCACCGAACCGGGCACCGGGACTGCCGCACTGGCAGCGGCTGCGGGAGGGGGCATTGCGGGGACGGATGTAGGAGGGATTCGGGAAGGGATACGGGAAGGAATACGGGGAAGGATGCAGGGAAGGATGCAGGGAGGGATGGGGGAAGGGATAGGGGGAAGGATGCAGGGAGGGATGCAGGGAGGGATGCGGGAAGGGATACAGAGGGATGCGGGGAAGGATGCAAGGAGGGATGCGGGGAGGGATACAGAGAAGGATGCAGGGAGGGATGCGGGGAGAGNCCGGCGGCGGGGGTCCCTCCGCGGGCTGGCGGCCCCGCGGCCCCGGAGCGAGGAGAGTGCCTGACCATGGCGGATGGGCAGCTTAAAGGCAGAAGCTGTTTCACCTGATGGCTTTGGGGAGGGAGAGGCAGAATGCAAAATATTCTAAGTGGATCTTAACAAAACCACTGAGTTTTGGCTCCGTTCTGTGAAATCCACAGCCTGGCTGGCACTGATTTCCACACCCTGGCTTCCATCAGCTTGACCAGCTGAACCCGAAAGAACCAAAATGGTGGAGAAATAGCATGTGTGGGAAAAAGGTTTTCATAAATTAGGACTCACCAACGTGATGAAAATGACCTGACAGGTGCTGCAGGTGGATTTATTTGCCACAGGTCCTGGCTGAGCACTCTCTACTTGGATTGCCTTGGTTTATTTAACTCACAGAGCAGGAAAGGAAGGGTGGCTGCACTCTGGACACTGTTCACACAACAAGCTGTTCTGGTTTCAGCTGCCAGCAGCTTTCTCTGCCATTTCCCTTATTGTGGGCCAAACCATAGGTCTCCCTCTACAGCATTTATGGCAGTCCAACAATCAAAGCACTGGACCATAACGAGTTTCCACTTACTACCCAAACTCAGGGAGATGCCTGCAGGCTCCTTGTCTTTTCCATTTCTTAGGTGAAGAGCTGAAATCATCATCATTTCATCCATTTGTGCAGGCCGACACTAAAGTAGCTGTTTTGGAGAAAAGTCCTCATTATGCTGAGCTGGATAAATTCCTTGATTGATTTTAAACCAATTTACATAATTTATACCAGAGCTTTATGCTAACAGAGAAATAGCAAAAAATATTCAGAGTCAATTATATTAGTTATGGACTATAAAGTCTTTATTTTGCTTCTAAATTTGTCACAGTGACAGAATTCCCATAGTGCTGTGTCAGAACTCGTGCCACCATATAAAAAGATCAGACTGACACAGCTTTCAAGATTAATTTTACTTACACTTACAACCCTACTTAAAAAAAAAGTTTGCTATATTTCTTTTAATTTCACATTGATCATTTTATCTAAAGAAAAATTATGGGCTCTACCAAGAAAATTGTAATAAAGTAGCGAAGATTTAATTTTTTATTTAAATTTTTTTAATGTCATAGAAAATTCAGCTTTGCCTTTGGTTAACTTCTCTGTCTGTTTAAAATATTTATTGTTATTAAGCTTGGAGGTGGGAAGCAGTAGAAGCTTAGTATTATTTGAAATATTTTCCACAGCTTTTTTTAAAAGTTATCATGCCTGGTTTCTATGGGGAAAAGTGTTGTGGAAAACATATACAGCAAAATTTCAACAGAGCTATCTAAGTAGCAAAGAACTCTATATGGAGAAGGATGAGAAAATCCCAGACTTCAGAGTTCATCTCTATAAAAGGTGTAGAAAGCCACAGGCCTTGAGCAGGAATTTACAAACTTTCTGATCTTTGAGCACTGTGGTGGAGTCAGAGGCACCAATTATGATGCTACCACTTGCCTTGGTAGTTCTTGATCTTGGCAAAAGTTAAATCCTGTACACAATACAAATTTTCAAATCTCCAGGTTTACTCATTCTGTTTAACAAAGGCTGTTTTACTAAAAAAGAAAAAAAAAACCAAAACAAAAAACATCCCCCCCAAAAAAAACAAAACCAAAAAACCACCCAACCACATGGGCAACAATATGTGGTTTGCATTGCAGTCTTTTATTTCCTTCAAAAACCCCACAAAGTCTCAGAGCTATTCCTTTCATATTGAAGGGCTTTTCAAGGCTAAGGATAATGGAAAATCTCCACATCCTCTGAATGTAGAAGAGTTGCATCATAAATATCATAAAGTAAACTTTTTTTACTACAATTTAGATTCTACCAAACCCATACACTCACTAGTACTATAAATTCCAATGATATTGTGGATTTTACATGTATCTATGTATGAGGAATGGTAAAAAGGGGATTTTTTTCCTTTTTAAATAATCACAGAATCATTAAGGTTGGAAAAGACCTCCTGGGTCACCAAGCCCAACCTGTGACTAATCCCTACCTTTTTATCCAGCCCAGAGCACTGAGTCCCAGCCCCATCCATTTTTTCCTTGGACACCTCCAGCAATGGGGATTCCCTCCTCTGTGCTATATTGGATTTGAGTCCTCTAGGCTAACACTGGACAATTCTTTCACATTGCCCAGAAAATCTTCATTATTTCTAACCCAGCAAACCCTCCAGTCAGATTTTAAACCCTCTGCAACCAAAACAGAACAAATGTGGGATCAGGTTCATTTTCTCCCATTAAACTCAACAAGGCACATACAATGTTTAGTCCCATTTACAAATTCTGGCTTTTAGAGACCTTGTAGTCAGAAATAAAAATGTTAGGTATTTAATTTCACAGCGAATGCCTGAAAGGGGCATCAGATACTAAACACAGAACTCGCCTTACCCAGGATTAAATGGCAGATGCTT
This sequence comes from Thryothorus ludovicianus, assembly GCA_013397245.1. Classification (NCBI taxonomy): domain Eukaryota; kingdom Metazoa; phylum Chordata; class Aves; order Passeriformes; family Certhiidae; genus Thryothorus; species Thryothorus ludovicianus. Next base: position 49,745 of record VZTB01013622.1, on the reverse strand, counting down.
GATTGCTTATGTGTCTGCCTGCTAATAGACTCCCTATATAACATTTGGAGAGAAAAATAGATTTTCAGATGATTATTCTTTTCATCCTTACCAGATATAAAAGACAGCAGGAGCTAATTCCACCCTGGATATGACTATCTCACTCCCTGGAGAATGACAGTTTCTTTATGGTTAAAGTTTTGGAAACTTTACCTCTATCTTTTTCTTTTTTTCTTCTTTGAGTTATGGAAATAAATTGTCAGCTTGATATATTTTTTGCATGTATATTTTAAAAGGGCAGTAACCATGACAAGTGTCTTGTAGAGGCCATCCCTGCCATTTTTACTACACCTACTTGAACTCACACAGAATATCTCCCACATGCCTTTCCAACTCTGTAATTCCAGAAGTTTTCCTACTTGAGACCTGCCCCATTCTATGCTGGGAAAAATGTATAAGGAAAAACAAATCATCAAAACTATTAGAATAAATCTCTTCGATAGGAAAATATGAAATTCATTTGCCTATACTAACCCTGAAATCTGACAAACAAAACATAGTTTGCTTTTCTTTTTCTGTTATTTGTTTCCATATAGAATACATTCTTTAAAAATCCATTACCATTAGAGGATATATTTAATCCTTAAGAAGATTCATATCTTTTTTTACAGGCATGATATGTAGTGCTGTGCCTTGCTTTCAGAGAAATATTCAGCCATAAAGGGTCCCACATCTGCCTTTTATCTAAATCCCCATCCTCCAGACTCTGAAGCTGCATATCTGTAAGATGGAAACTTCTTAACAAATCTCTGTTCAGACTTCTGGGAACAGAACAGAACTCCTGCTCAAATTCATTTCCATAAAAAGAACAAACCCCAAATACATTTAAAATCATTGTGACCACACTTTATTTTGTATTGCAGTTAATTATATGTCTTCCAGGTAATTCAGCTGCTGCAGATTAAGTGCAGTAGTTGAGGATTTAATAAACCCTGCCCTGTCCTTTGTGTTATTTTCTATCCCTGTATTTAGCACAAAATACTGATGTCCTAGGTCTCAGATTCTTTTTCTCATTCTCATCTACCTGAGGTCATCTGCTATCCTTACTGGAAATCAGGAAATGGTACTGTAAATCTAAAGTCCATTTTATAGCACACAGAACTTTATTACAGTCTCATTTTACATTGTGAATAAAAATTAATCCAAAAATCGAGATTAAGCTAAAATTACTCCTTTACAGTAGGACGTGTCAATGGTTCAGCAGTGGAAGGCAGTGTCTTAGCAGAAAACAAATTTGAAAAGAAACAGCAGTTCCTGTGGAACAGCAGTAGCAAAACACCTCCCTGAAGTGGACAATGCTTCCAGGCAGACTCTTGGCAGACAGTGTAAGATTTATTAATGTGACTTCAGGGACATTTACATCAAATTTGCTGTAATAAAGCTAGAGGTCTGAGAAATGTGAAAAGGGAATTAATATTTCGTCATTGTTCACCCTCTGTTTCACATCTTGTCCCTGTAGCAGCCAAGAGCAGCACCATCTCATTTCAAGTGGCCCAATGGGTTCTTTTGCATTTTTGCATATGAAATGCCAGCACACTGAGGCAATCTGGGCACCATCAAAATAATATGACCAAAAACACCCTAGCCAAATCTTCACTTTGTGAATTGATATGTAAATGGACTCAGCTATTCTGATGAACTGATCCTTCCCTCCTCCCAGTTATGTCAGGAATACCCCGCTGGTCTATGTGCACTGCTGTGTGTAACACAGGAAGCATTGTCACTCTAGCTGCAATTAAAAATTACCCCATCTGTACAATCCAGACCCAAATCTGGACTGTAGATGCATCATCATCCAGCAATTGCTTCAAATTACAGGGTTTTATCTACAAGGAGACAGATTCTTTGAGCCAGCTTGCAGCAACTGACTGCAAATGGGGCTGAAGGATGCCTGAGAGCAGTTGAACATATCTGGGTTTAAATTTGAACCATAAGGCAACAGCCACCAGTGGTAAGAATCATACATATATGACATGTTATGCTTGACCTTCAGGAGGTCAAGCTCCCATTTCCCTCTTCAGAAAATTCAAGATGGAAATAAGAGTTCATATGTCCAATACTCATTTCATAGACTGTAGGGTGCCCTGAGCAGCTGATGTGCATGTGCATCCGTTTATTTAGACCAAAAAACCCACAACAAACTCACTTGATCTGTTGCTATGGCAATACTGTGTTGTTGGAAAAAAGTAGCTAATGCTATTGTGATTCATACTGCTCCACAGAACTGAGAGAGAAACTGTGAGAAAAAGTGAGGGGAGAAGACAGGAGAGACACTTCAGAGGATCTCTGGGAATACTTGTGTCTTTCAGGGAAAATGCAGCTGCACATCCTTCTTACCTTCACTGAGCAGACCCTCTGTAGGTGGCTTCATCTGAACTGGATATTTGGTTAAATCACCAGTCAGCCCAGGTAGATGATGTTTAATTGAACTGGTTCAATGCTAGTTGATAGGAAAACCACAACTAGCAGAAATGGTTGGAATTTTATTTTGAAAAAATTTTGCTATTCTGTCTTATTCATTAAAAAAAAAAATCAAAGTATATTTCTGCTAGGTATTTACTTTTTACTTACATAAATACAGTATTTTTTCTTATTCCTACTTTTTTCTCCCTTTTTTATGTCCTCCCTCCTTTTAGAAGAAAAACACAGAGGAAGAAACTGGAGAATCTTATTTTTCTGATGGCTTTAGAATCCATAGTACCTTGTATTTGTAGAGACAGCAAGTATGATAACATCGTGAAAACTCTTATGTGTGAAAAATTTATCTTTCTTTTTCCTGTGACATTTGTTTCAGCACTTTCAAAATGTAAAATCCGAGGAATCCAGATTTTGAAAAATTTAACTTGTCTTCTGAAGAAGCAGTGCTAACAGTGTTCCTACTGAAGCTGGGAGGAGATGCAGATTCCTGAACTCCTGAGGAAACTTCCAGAGCTAAAAAGAGAGATATTAATTGAAGCAATAAAAGATGGAGAATATATGGTGTGATGCAGTTACTCAATGTATTAAACATTTTATTATGTCTGGGGAAACCAATAAAGTGGGATTCTGACAAACGAACTGAAATGCTATCTTCTAGTGAATAATTTACCACAATTTCTGGACACAATTTGAACAGCAAAAACCAAGATTCTTGTTTAGAAATCTTTCTCTCCTGCAAATAATCATTTCAGTTTTCACCGAGAAAATTTACAAGGGCAGGGTAGTTCTCTTATCAAACCATATAATGTTTTGATATCAGGTATCGCCAGTAAAAATGCCACCACAATTTTGAAACAACTTCCTTTTCACCCTTAATTTGAAGCATTTAACTCTGGTACCTGATCAAGGTGTACCAGTATCCAGGCATCTTCCATCTACGTGTGGAGCTATGAGAAGAGTGACATGGGGAAGTTCCTCCTCCCTACTAAAAACTCTTGTTTCCAGACCAATAGGCCTTTTTTCCCCTGAGCTCTAAGAAACACATCGATAAAGACAGAAAGTTACAGGTTGGAGCTTGTGGAATACTTGATATGGGGAAATGGGAACATACACAGGAGGCAAATCAGCCTGGAATTTAACCAGGAGACAAAAATAATCGATGGAATCGTTGTGTGCTCGTGTTCAGTGCAGCTGTGGTCAGTGCCAAGAGGAGCTCTGGCTCCTGAGCAGCATCCCCTTGAAGCTACCTGCACTTTCTGCCTCAGAAAAACTAAGCTAGCCTAAGAAAAATACTTTAGGTAGTTTGCACAGTTGGTGAGGGCTAAAGGAGATGTAAGGCATTTCAAATACTAACAGGTAACAGATCTAATTGGCACTATTTGCAGTACAGGTCTTTGCAAGTGCTGTACTGTCAGTAGTTACTAAAGTTTTCCAGGAGTCCTTTCCTCAGAGACAAGGCAGAGGTGTGATGTCTGATTGTGGTATAGAGGATGATTTGAGGTTACATAGTAGTACAAACTGACATTTGAGTCCCTCATTACCAAAATTTCCTAGACTGGTTTTATCTTGAAAAAAATTACAAAAAACTTGAAAAGGCAAGGATAAAAGTATCATAATATGGAAGATAATAAAATGACTAGATAATGTCTGTCTTTAAAAAGTGCAGATTTCTGTGTCCCACTCTTTTGTAAGACATAGAAAGGGAAAAGTCCAGGGTGCATGAGTTACTCAATGCCATTTTAGTCACCTCTTAGCCCGAATGGTCACCTCAGCCCCTGTTCCCCCTCAGGAGGCACTTCAATCAAAATTGCATGATTGAAGCTGATCACCACATACCAGAGTGAAATCAATCAAAATTGCATGACTGAAACTGCTTAAAACCAAAACCAACTAGAAAATCATTTTATAGTACAGACATTTTGAACGTTCAGTGCCTTCATTAACATATTTATCCAATTGCTTACTCCATAACCACCACAGTACTACTTTTGGATAGGGTTAATTTAATGAAAAATAAGAATTTATCACAGATGTCCTATGGCCTTTACAAACACATATTCAATTACTTGCTTTCCCAGCAGCAATTCCAAGTGAAATGTGGTGTCTGGGTAGTCCAAAACGAGCATTTGCTCACTGCTGAGCTGGACTGTGAGAAAACCATCTCCCAAAACTTTCCATGATAATGACACAGGAAGACTGTACGTGCAGACCTGAGCTCTGCAGTGCTCTCAGCAGCTGCGTTGAGGCAAGTGAGCCTAAGGAAATGCGACACAAAATATCTGAGAATATCTGAGGGGACAGCCGGGCCCGCGGGGGCACGAGAGCTGCGGGAACTCTCTGGCTCTGCGGCCCATTGCGCAAGCCGTGGGGAACGGGACTGCATTTCCCGACAGCCTGAATTACAAAGGTGGGATCAGGAGCCCCTGATCTCTGCCTGATCTTTTGTATAGCCCTCTGCAATTCACATGCTCGTAGAGAAATTAGGAAGAAGATTATTTATCCGCCCCTGCAAATTTCTGCTCGGCCTGCGCGCGCGATTCCATCGCGGGCCTGCTCCGCGGGTCACAGCCAGCCGTGACACTGGGCAGGAACTGGGCCAAACAACAACTCCTCACTTGTTTGTTCCCATCCAGCTCGAGGCCTGGACACAGGGAGGGTGTTTACTCTGAAAGGAAGAGGAGTAACACAAGTTACACAAATGTGTGCACGAGGGATTCATCTCGCTTAAAGGGAAATCACCACTGCTCTAGACCTGTAAGAATAGGAATTTTGACTCAACGCGGCCATAAAAGAAGCAAAAAATACAGTAATTAGAAACTGCAAGCAGCAATGGTATAATGGCAACAGCAGAAGTTATTCCTTGTGCAACAATCTTAGATAATTGTCTGGAAATCTATACACAAGTAAAAATAGTGATTTTGCTGAGTTCTCTGTGGAAACATTTTGACATCACTGTTATAGTAAGAAGGGTAATTCATTGCACCTCTGATGATGATTCTCTCCGTTGATTATTACTTGTTGCTGTGCCACATGGTGTTCATGCTGCCATAACAGCACTAGATGGTTCTGGTCCCACCAGCTGCCAAAAATGGCACGTGAACACTCCTTTGGATTGCTAATTCTGAGTTACTCAGAGTTACACCAGGCTGTGCTACAGCCACAGTTTCAGAAGGCATAGCAGACTATAAGCTGTGTGAATCTATAATAAACCTATTGCTTTAGACAAACAGAGGTATAAATTGCTCTAGACTAGGCAGAAATAAAGCTCTGTTGTGATTAGGCCACCATTTCAAATTGTAGATCTCTCTCCTACTGAGAGGCAACACACAAAGCTTTGCACTTGGCAGACAAAACCCATTAGCAGCAGCCAGGGATGTTCAGTGTCAGGCAAAAAGGAGGCACTATATACACATTCCTATGCTTCGAGTGAAAGAATTTGTTAATATGTTAAATAAACACGCATTTCATAAATAGTTTTGACATATATTGTGGGCAAACTGCTGCTGCAGCAGATTGAGGATGTTTATGCGCTCAGCCGGTTTAATGACCCAGCGCACAGATAAAAAATGAGTGAGCTGGCTGCTAAAGTGGCAGAGATTTGTAATAAGAAATATATTGAGAGTGTTACGAACACAGGATGAATGGAAACACACGCACATGAAAGCAGCAGATGAGAAAGCAGAACGAGGGGTAAAAGAATAGCCTGTACTGGCAAAGAAGAACACCATTCCCTTGACACTGCTCCCAGAACATTGTTCTCAGCAGTAAAATTGTCATGTGATGTTTAGGGCAAGCCCAAAAGGCCTGCATTGAAGCCCACAGGACAAGATGACTTCACAGCAGAAGATGCTCCAGCATCCTCCCAACAGGATGGCAACAAGGCTGCAGCCTTTTGTTCCCCTATTGGCCTGTTGGAAAAACAGAAATTTCAAGCAAACAAGTTAAAATAGGTGAAACATTTTCCAAAGGTTTGTGGAGGCTGAAGTAAGCAAGAACCCAAAACAACAGACTGCCCTATAACAAACACTGCCTCCTAAAGGTTATCAAAGATCTATCAAAAACCCAATTGCTGTCAATCAAGAATAATGCCAGGGAAATGATGAGCATATGACAGACAGGGTCCTTTGCTATCTGTGTTGCACACAAGTGATCCTTGCTGGGGAGACATGTGGGGGCTTGCAGCTGTGATATGGGACTGGGAGTGAGTGAAATATTTGAGGGAATATTAGAGCATAACATCAATTTACACAAAGATATTATAAATAGGTAAAAAGTTCTCTTTCTCTAAGATCTAAGATTTTGTTACATTTAATTTTCCTTTTTTTTAATATTTCCATGACGCTTGATGTCTTCACCCTTAGCATTTCTAACAGCTGGCCTGAACATGCCATGCTTGCTACTTGTCCTAAACATGCCATTGACATGACAAAGATTTTTTTCTTGCAGAAATCTTTTACCTGTGTGGCAATAAATACCACTTCTGGTCTCAGTTTCTACTCAAAGAACTCCATTTCCCTCAATAGTTCTTCACAGTTTCATTATAAGAAGAAAAACCAGGCATGATTTTGGGTCTTTTGCTTTACCAGATATTAACAACTATCTCATATTTTTGATGAGGGTTCATTTAGAATCCCTTAAGCTGGTTAATGGAGAAAAGATATAAGAACGATAGGCTAGGAAAAAATTTATTTGTTCATGCATGTGATACAGAGAAAAAAAAAGAAAGAAAAAAAAAGAAAAAACACCCATAAAATGCTGAACCGTGAAATTCTCCAACACTGTTAAGATGATACATAGAAGATACATACAAGTTGGAACAAAAAGAGTGAAAAGCCATGACCTACAGAAAGAAAACATCATTCCTGTACTAAGACCCTTAAGTAGAATGGAATTTTTGAAGGTTTTAGGGAGGATCAAGATGAAATCTCACTGCTAAAGAATTTTTGTAAAAGAAAACAATCAAGGTAACAAAGATATTTGTAAATCTGAATTCAGGGGAATACTTTTTCTGCTTGCAGATCTGGCTAAAAGCCATTTTCAAGTAATCAGGACAAACTAACCCGGCATCTGAAAAAGCTGAGTATTTGGGGATACCTAGCACTGTTAATACTGTTAAATATTCCAGCTGAGGAAAGCTGTTGATATCCTCTCTCTGAGGGGAATCCAAAGTTGTTTTCAAATGTTCTCTACAGGTACTTTCTGAAGGACATTTATATTGTAAATTTTGGCTGTACAAAGAACCTGAGATATTCAAGTTTCCAGCTCATTGCTCATCTGAACACCTCAATTTATGCAGGATGAATCTAAGTAAAGGTATCAAAAATGATGTGTCCATGTAAATGTCTGCAACATTGACTTGATTTATCAAGCTGTTTGGATCCTTTTATAGTAAAAATAAATCAGTGTTGTTACTGCAAAAATAATTATTTTATATCCAGACAGATAATGTCTACACTATTTGTCAAATTGTGCAATAGTCTTGATAGTAGTAGTAGTAATAATAATACATCAGTAGTTTGAAATTACTTCTAAATATTCATATTTTAATTCTGATTTCTTCTGTGTCCATGAGATTGCCAAAAGGCATACAGCCCATCCAGAAGGCACTGAATTAAACACTCTATATTTCAATCTGCTGCAGAAAAACAGTTTGCTCCATTTCATTTCTGCAGAAATTCCAAGAAATACACCAGGTCAAGCATAAACTCTGAGCAATCATATTCCTTCCTGCCTGCTTTTAATTAATTTCAGACCCTTGAACACTTCCTTGGCCTTTTTTATAATCAAGGTAACATTAATTCATCTAACTCCCTTGTAGGATCAAGCCAAATTAGCCCAAGACCTGCACGAAGATTCCAATACCAGGAATGGGTAATTTGATAGATTTTACCAGGCCCACTCCCTGTTTCCTTTACTGGTTTGACTTCAGCAGAACTGCAGGGGTTTCACTGCAGCTATCCATGGCTCAGGCAAGGAGATTTGGAATTCTGAACTTTCTGTTGCTGCAGAGAGGCCTAGAAAGAGCATATCCCAGTTCACCCAGAAAGTGTATCCCAGAACTTCCCACTACGTGCTTCCATTGAGCTTTTCTTACCTGCTCCCATAGTATTTATTAAATTAGGTGTGTCCTAGGAAAAGACACAACCCTGCAGCTGGGCACACCTGCACTGCTGCTTATGGAGCCTGAATCAGACTCCACATACAAAAAATTAAAAGCAGACCCCAGCCATCATTACTGAAAAGTTTCTTGTCCAGCCATGCCTGATACATGTTATGAGCAGCTCCACACTGCAGAAAATTTCCCTAATTAACCAGCTAAGTTCCCTGATGTGCTCCCTGGTAGTTAGGTTACAACCTCTGAGCATTAACAGCTCAGCACACACCTACTGAACACCTCTGGGTTTGTCCTTTTGCTCTTGCACATGGACACAAATGAATGGACTTCTTTCTTCAGAAAAACAATAATCTGATAGTTTATAGCAACTGAGTGGTGGCCAGAAAGGAAACACACAGATTTTACTGTTCCCAGTGGAGTCATATGGCATGGAACATATTTTTTAAATAGATTTATTCCCAGTAATTTTACTTCTATATCAGCATTTCATTGAAATGATCCAGTTTGGCTCTTCTTGTTCAGGGGCAGTCAGGAATGACAGGATGGGGATATTAGTGAGGGGAAGGGAACCTGTGCAGTTCCAAGACCTTGTCCACACCATGGGATGTGGGAAGGAATGCTGCACCAGCTGGTGGTGATGGAGGAGCTGAAACCCTGTCCTCCACACTGGGAAACCTGCACCAGCAAGCCACTCCCATGATGCCCTAAACCAGGGCACATATTCCAAAGATGTGGAAAGCTTTGTATTCCTTGTTCTGTTCTCCACTTCTCTATTATTAGAATAGCAAATGTTCTTATCTCCCTGAGCGCTGTGACCCACACAGTCCCTCCAGGAGCAAGACCTCAGTACAAACACAGAGAAAGGAGTTGGGATGTATTTAGGGGATTAATGTGTGCTCAGAGCTGAGTTTCATCCTTGGATACTGCAGCAGGCAGCTGAGGAACCCTCTGAACCAGGCAGAGTTACTGAGAGCAGAAAGCATAAAATGCACCCTGGGTTAAAAACAGAGAGAAAAGAAAGGCCTGAGGACTATCTCCTCTGTCTGCTCTGGCAAGTAGTGCCATACAGCAACAGTTTAGGTAGCTGGAGACTCAGCTCAGAAATGGACTCTTGATCTGAACTAAAATATTGATACAGATGCATTTGAACCATTAGCCCAACACCTGATCCTGGAAAAAAATGCTGGGATAGATAATTGAAAAGTTTTGGTGAGCACATAAAATAAATCAAAGCAATTAATAGTCAATAAAAATTTACAGAGAATGAGTCAAAACTGTGTAATTTCAACATACAAACCCAAGCTTGTGGCTGGGAGGAGATGGAGTGGATGCCCTATATCACAAGCTCAGTGAAACTCTCAATAGCTTTCACACAAATAAATTACAGGAATGTGGTTTTCATGAAATGGTTTTAATGGGGGGACAGGGCTGGTTGCTGTAGGAATCACTGCAGGAACTTCCTTGGGACACACACAGCCAGAGGCAAAGGCAGAGGATTGGAGGTTTCTGGCTGTGCCCCAGCTCTTGCAGAAACAAACCTTAGGTCAAAGCAAGCCAGTGGCTGAATTATGTCAATGTTGCACAAGAAAAGGTAAATTATAGAGGTGTATAAATGAGGTATGAGAAGCAGTAATCCTTATGCTCCACTCCCTTGCAATATCCTGTTTAATTCTGAGCACTACATTATAAGCAGCCCAGAGGAGAATGCTGGTGATGATGGGAACTCTGGAAGATCTGACCCAGAAGACTGAACTCACGGGTCTGATCCTGAAAAGGAAAAGTCTGAGCTGAGATGGGGCCTGTTTTCAAATAGACACATGCCTGCTGAATCTAATCTCCAGATGTGTTTTGGATAAGACAGGAATGAATGGACTCATATTACAGAAAAGAAGATTTAGTAAAGATTAGGAAAATCTTTGCTAGCATACAAATGTCTATATTGCCTGGGCAGGTTATCCAGTTAACATCACTGATAGTCTTTAGGACTGGGTTACATACATGTCTATGAAAAATGACAGAAGTATGTAAGATGCTTGCTTGAGGACTGTTCCAGGCCTGTGAGTGAAAGATTTGGTTTTGATACGAAGAGGAAAAAAAATTAAATCAGTTCTAATTATTCACAGCAAAAATATTCTTACTAGCTTAATCCCATCTAGTATGGAATCTATGATGCGTGCCAAATGTCCTAACGTCATTTCTTTTCTCTGTAAATGAAAGTTGAACCCAGACTCAGCTCCCTGCTTGGGATATTGCTAGACTGTGAGAACTGAACTGTATCATGTAGCTGAAGCATTATTATTGATAAATCATAAAATTTTCGCAGTCTGGTGAAGCAAATAACAGGTGGTTTTAATTTCCTACTGTGGTCAAGAATGGGCTGTCTAGGCAGGAGTTGGAGTCAAGAAACCTCTGGATATGGTACTTAGTGCCACAGTCTCATTGATGTGGTGGTGTTCAAAGTTTGAACTCAACAAACTTGGGAGTTTTTTTCCAACTTGGTCTGTTGTGGGCACAGCAAACTCTGACAGAAGCATAGGGTAAACACGTGGGAGTTTGGATGTGGCAAAGTTTTAATATCCTAGAGTTTAAAATAAAAAAAAATATTAAAAATAAGTACATGAAAAGTGACCTGCAGGAATCACACTCCATAGAACCTTATAGCTACTCATTTCATCTTATTAAAAAAAGAGGTCTGAAAGGGGCTGCTTTGATCTGCAGAGCAGAAGAGCAAGCTCTCTATCTCTGCTGGGTCTCTTGGAACACTTCAGAAAGAACAGCAACCCCCTAGTATGAATATTCTTCTTAAATAACTGCCGACTCATGAATATAAGTGGGAATGTTTAGCTTGGCAGTAATAGATAAGGTTCTTCTGTTCCTCAATACATCTTGAATAACCGGACATCAGTGACCCACGTGTGATACGTTTTCATCATGGACTGACACAGGACTAGGATGCTGAGTCTCCAGGAGTGACTTTGGGACTTCTTCAACAGCCTCTAGTTTCCACTTTCTAAACTATATTAAACCCCAAATTCCCGTGCAGCCTTGTGTCAGCAGTGGATTACTTTATTTTGCCCATTCGGTTTCTATAGGACAGTTGGAACAGCACCACCGTGTGGTTTTTATGCTTTAACTCGATTTTAGGCAGTGGAAGGGAGATGCAAGGAGCGCGTTCCAGCTCCCGCTCCCTCCTGTGGCTGCTCTGCCCTCTGCCGGGGCTGCTCAAGAGGGAAGGGAATGACGCTGGAGAAACCCCTGGAATTGGGAGACGGAAGAAAACACGAAATTCTTTGGCGCGGTGCCTTGGGCTTGGATGAGCCCCTCCCTCAGAGCCGTGTCCTGTGTGGCCGCAGGACGGCAGCCACGTCCTGCTGATGGCCACCAGGAGCTGCAGAGCCACAGGATGGTCACGGTGACCTCTGGGGATCACCCTGTCCCACCCCCCGGGACAGGTGACACAGGAGCCTGGCCAGGTGGGCTTGGAATGTCTCCAGAGAGGGACACTCCAGGCCCTCCCTGGGCAGCTTTCCGGGCTCTGCCACCCTCAGCGTGCAGAGATTCTTCCACATGCTGAGCTTCTTGTGTTTAGGTTATGGCCAGTGCTCCTCGTCCTGTCACTGGCAAGAGTCTGGCACCATCCTCTGGCGCTCTTTGAGATATTTACACGCATTAATGAGATTTCCTCTCAGTCTTCTCTAGGCTGATGCACACCGCAGAGATCCGTCCCTTTGGCACCTTGTGCCAAAGGAGCACCCTCTGCTCCGTAGAGGGCGGCTGACCCCCGAACCCCCCTCCAGCGCCCCAATGGCGCCGCCCTCGCTGTGCCCCTGCCGCCCTCCTTACACGCATGCGCGGCAGCGCAGGACTACATTTCCCGGCATGCCCCCGGGGGGGGCGGTCCGCGCGCGTGGCAGGGCGCGGCTCGAGAGGAGCGGGACAGGGACAGTGACACGGCCATGGATGCGGGCGAGGGGCGGCCGCAGCCCCACCTGGCCGCGCTGGTGCTGGCACGGGGCGGCAGCAAGGGCATCCCGCTGAAGAACATCAAGCTGCTGGCGGGCGTGCCGCTCATCGGCTGGGTGCTGCGCGCCGCCATCGATGCCGGCGTCTTCCACAGGTGCGCATGCGCCGCCAGCTCCTCCGCCTCCCCTTCCCCTGGCGGGTTCGAGACGGGCGGGTAGGGGATACTGGGACTAATTGGGGATGGACTAGCGGGGGATACTGGTTCTGATTGGGGATGGACGGGCGGGCGATACTGGTTCTGGTTGGGGATGGACAGGCGGGGGGGGGATACTGGTTCTGATTGGGGGTGGACTAGCGGGGGGTACTGGTT
>VZTB01013622.1:0-36763 GCA_013397245.1 Thryothorus ludovicianus | reverse complement strand
GGGCCGAGGGACCCTGGCGTGGGGAGGGGCTGGGGAAAGCCGCCGCTTCGTCAGGAGGGTCCTGTGGGTGTCAGTGTCTGCAGGGAGGGCTCAGAGCAGGGACCGGGCTCTGCTCCGGGGGTCCAGCAATGGAGAAACGTCAGGAGCTGGGCCGGAACAAATGGCCAGAAGGTTCCACCTGGACGTGAGGAAGAACTTTACTGGAACAGGCTGCCCTGAGAGGGTGTGGAGTCTCCCTCGGTGGAGATACTCATAAAGCTGCCTGGATGGGATCCAGTGCAGCCTGCTCCAGGTGGCCCTGCTAGAGCAGGGAGGTGGGACCAGATGAGCCCCTGCGGTCCCTCCCAGCCTGACCATGCTGCGATCTGCCCATGAGGCAGGACTGATCCTTGCTTGAGACAAGGGGGTGCAGTTACTGTGGCACCAGGTTAAGGGTCAGGCAAGGCAAGCACCCCGTGAAGAACTCAGCTGTCCCTTCCTGCTGAGGGTGAGCAGCAGAGGAATGAAGGAATTAAAGTCTTTCATGACAATAATTTGAAATTAAAGTTGTTATGATATGTGCTTGGGTGGCCACTAGCTGGTGATGTTTGCCAGTCAATATGGATGGGTTTACTTTATCAAGACATCTGCATTAAATGGGATTGCCAGGCTGGAGATGATCTCCTGTGAACTGCTGAAGTACAGGATGACTTTGGTTTGTGGTCTGGGTACTCAGAGCAGCGTGCACTGAGCTTGGGGTCTCCAAGGATGGAGACCTTCTGGTCCTTTCACTGCAGTCACCCAGAAAAATCTTCCTTATTTTCTCTCTACCTGCCCAGCAGTGAAGACAGCTCTGAAATCACCTCCTTGCTGAGATGTCTCTTTCAGCATCTCCTGGCATATGTGTGCTCCTGGTCATCGTGCTGGCTCCTGCTGAGCTTGCTCCCATTTTCAGTGTCAGGGAGCTCACAGCTGGACACAGCACATCAAAAGCAGCCTCACTCAAATGTCAAGTTGAAGGAAATAATCTTGTGTGCCCATGAGACACAGAAGAGAAGCTCAGTTTGTGGCCAAGGGCCTGAAGCTTCAGTAGCAATAATTAGAGCTAGATTGAAACACGTATGCTGTTGGTGTTGAGAATAGAGGCATTACAGATTTTTCTGCAGAAGCAAGACAGGATTTTCTATACATTTGCTGATAATTAAAGTCATGATTAGGATGTGCTTGGTGTGTAGCACACTCGGGCAGGTTCCCAGTGCAAACCTGCTGCATAATGCTCAGAGCAAGTCAAGGAGAAATGTAGCCCAGCTAGAGCCAGAGCACTCTGCATCTTGTAGCTGCTCCATCATTATCTATCCTGGAAAACCTTTCTTGGTGCACCTGAAAAGCAGAGGATGCAGCACTCTATTTTATTTTTAATAAAGAAACAGACAACACTTCTGACCGAGATTACTGATAATTTCTTAATGGTTGTGAATCTATATTTATGAATGATCTGCTGTGGCTTCTGTTTGGCATCTGAATTTTCCCAACAGGAAGCCAGTCAGGGTTGTGCAGCCTGCCTTTGAGGCATGGCAGGTGTGGTAGGTGGATATGGTTTGCCTGCTCACCTTTGGAACACCTGTGTGGGGTCCATGTTACACAACAAAACTCTGGTAGTTGAATGGGCAGTATCTATTTATGTTCACCATCACAAAGCAGTTTCTGGAAAACACCTCTTGTGTGTTTGTTCTTGTGGGTGTGACTTGACATTGCTGTCGCTGTCACACATATTTTTCTTCTGATCATCTTATGATGTCTTTGGGTGAAGAAAATGTGCACAGTGCCATTTGCTGTGGACAGTGCACTGAGAATGCCAGCACTGCTGAGAGAGAGTGACTTTTCATAGCTTTTGTTTTTACACTTTTCATGCTTTTTTGTCACAATGATGACATCAGTGGCTTCACAGTTGCCCAGTGTTTGTCATCACATGGTACTCAGAATTAGCCCCTCCTTTTGTAAATGTTTATTTTCCCTAAATGATCGCAATCTTGCTTTACCAGTGCTGGAAGTTTTCTGTGCCAAAACGTGTGGAACTTGAACAGCTCCTTCTCTGGGATCGTGTGGAGCCCAACTAACACATTTTAACACACCTGCAGCATATGCTAATATTTTAACTTTGTGGCAATTTTACTTGTAAACTAAACCCTTGCATGATTCTGAGTGCCACATCCAACCCATTCACAATTCATTGATTTGTTAACATGCCTAACAAAGTCTTTGTGCTGACACTGGATTTCTCTGGAACCCTTCTAAATTTATATTGCTTAAGTTTCCTGCATGGAATGCAACTCAAGATTCAGATTTTGCACTCTGGTGAATGTGCATGTTTTATCCCCATTGTTAAAAGCTGCTTGTTGGATTGACCAGGATAGTTTTATTAAACACAAATATAAGAACTAGTTCCTTTCATTGCAAAGTATAGTACAGACATAAACAAGCTGGGATTTTTTTTTTTCAGATTAAATTACAACAGGCAAGTCAACAATGGTGGGATTCATTCTTTAGATTAATTTCTGTCACTGTCTGCCAACAGCATTTGGGTTTCCACAGACCACGATGAGATTGAGAAGGTTGCAAAGCAGTTTGGTGCTCAGGTCCATCGCAGAAGCCCTGAAGTCTCTCAAGACTCTTCAACTTCTCTAGAAGCCATCACAGAGTTTCTCAATCATCATCATGGTAAATCAGGGATGAAAATATGCTGAGCTTTTATATTGTAGCCCCAGAGGGATGATGCACTTATTATTTAGAAAAATAAATAAAGCATTGAGTAAATAAAAGCTAGAAAGATTCTCCTTTTTTTTTTTTTCTTTTTTTTTGGTGTGTGGTGCTTACTCAAACCACACTTTGCAGCTGTGTTACTAAAGATGTGAATTGTTTCATAAATTTCTCTTTTTTTCTTTAGAGGTTGATATTGTAGGAAATATTCAGGCAACATCTCCCTGTTTACATCCCAGTGACCTTATAAAAGTGGCAGATCTGATCCAGAAGGAGGGGTTTGATTCTGTCTTCTCTGTCGTGAGGCGACATCAATTCAGATGGAGTGAGGTAAAGAAAGGAGGTAATATTTAGCTGTTTCTGGTTACAGTTAACTTTTTTTTTTCCAAATTCTTGCTTTACATGCCTATGTTTTTTTAGGAAGTGATGTCTGAGGCATGGACTGAGTTGTCTCTGAGACATTTGAGATGGCTTAGAAATTCCTTCCAAGTCCTGGTGTCTTGATATTACTCAGACTTTCTGTAACTGTTTTGTAGAAATTAAAATTATTTTAGCTTGTCTCGGCTGAAGGTACAGTTCAAAAAACCCTTTCATGTTAACTTCTTCCTGGTGGGTACTCATGAATTCAGACATGACACTGAGGTCCTAACTAGAAAATTGTTTGTTCTTGCTATGCAGCACTCACAAATGACCAATAATATGAGATAAAATCTTAATGAGGATGGGATGGCAATCTCTTGGCCTGGAGACTTGGGCTTTGTTTCATCCTGATAATTTGGCTGCTGACTTATGTCACGTTGCAAAATGCCTTTGAGTCATGAGGGCTGAACTCACGTTGGTCAGCTCATCCAGAAAAATATGACTGATTTTTGCCAGAGAAAATATGGCTCTCAGCTACAGTGGCCAAGATGACCAAAGACTGAAATTTTACAATTAGAGATTGTACCTTGGTTTAGCTATAAAGCACCTTTTGTCCTGGTACAAAGAGCTACTCCACATGTTACGTATGTTGGCTTTGTTACTGAGGTTAAAGCAGAGATTTTTTCTTCATTTTTAAAAAAATTCCTATTTCTTATTTCCTATTTCAGATACTCTCACATTGGAGTTTTAGGGATTTTTTTTGTTTATTTTTGTTTTGGAGTTTTTTCTGAATGAAAGTTACTCAGGCATTGTAGTTATTCTGCTGAGATATAAATTGATGAATTTTTTTGTGAGTTTAGAAAGCATCATGCTGTAGAAGAGCATGTGTAATGAATGAGTTGGAATAAAAGTTAAGCCTTTGTTGAGAGTAAACACTTGAACACCTGTCATTGTTCCTCATAAGAGGAGAAATAAGTGACACTGTTTGTGCAGTATAAGAGGAGTATCAAAAGCATGGGTGGCAATTTCAGGATTCTGTTGATTGCAGTTTAGGAAGGCACATGCACATCTTGAGATGCTGGAAGGTACAAAAGTGAAAGAATAAATCTCATAAATGTGCCATGTGGCTTCCTGAAGTGATGGTGTGCTATAGGCAGATTGTTAAATAAAAGAGCCTCGAGGCCTACCTAAATAAAAATAATTCTTCAGCATAAAATGACATTTAAATGTTTTTAATGTGGAGAGAGATGAGGAATCATTCAGCTGCAAGGACTGAGGAGAACTGGAAACACATTGTGCCAACATGAGCAGCTTAAGGATAAATGCAAATGGCTTTTCAGGTGTGTGGTGTTTCAGGTGACACTGATTCACAGCAGCATTATACAATGCTTTATCTTCTTTTTATTTTTCCATACAGATTTAGAGAACTGATTATGCTATAAGAATTTCATGGGTTTGGTTTTTTTCTGTGTAGTTCTCTTGCTCCTTCTGCATTAAGGTTTAATATTGACAGACCCTGAAAGAGAAAAGTTTCTCTCTCTGACTGGAAATGTTTACTTCAGTGAGCACAAAGCTTTAGTTGGTTATGAAACACAAGGTGTGTGTATATCTGCTAAAGCCTCAGGATGTTTTTGGTGTTTGAGAATGCCCTCTAACTTTCTCATGGTTACTGGCTCATGAGAAGTGGTGAATTTTAGCTGCTTTGTGCATCTGGATCGAAGGGGTTTAAGGACAAAAGTCTCTGGTCTCTGAGTTGGTTTCTGCTGCATGTACAACTGCCATTGGTAACACTGTGGGGTCTTTGGGGATGGTGTTTGTGCAGACAGCTGTTTGTTTATTTGTGGACACTGATTAAACCACTTGGAAGAGTTAATGCATATCCTTAAACAGGATGTATTTTGGGGAAGTGCCAAATGTTTTCATAGGGAAAAATTGTTCACAAATGCTCTTTTTTCACCTTCCAGATTTCAGGCTGGTCCTTTCAGGTATCAGAGTGTGTTCAGGCATTCTGGTGTGCGCTAGGAGTTGGAGTACAAGAATAGTCTGGAAGAAAGTCCCTCCTATTCCTTGTAGGAACCAGTTTTGAAGCAAATAACTTCTTGTATTTTTTTGTTTTTGTTATTATTTCTGTTTGTTTGGTTTGGGTTTTTTTCCTAAAATAGTAATGAAAAATTTCCTTTTTCACTGCTAGGCATAGAGAGTAGTCCTCCAGTTTATCCACAGTTCCAAAAAGAGAAGCAATTCACTGATTCCCCAGAGAAGCTCTGGATTCTGCATCCCTGGAAGTGTTCCAGGCTGGGTTGGATGGGGCTCTGAGCAACCTGGGATAATGAAAAGTGTCCTTGCCACTGGATCATCTTTACAGCCCTTCCAACCCAAACCAGTCTGTGATTCTTTACAAAGTTAAGCAACAAGAGGCAATAATGAGAGAAGTTGGTGACTCAATTATGCCCTTACTTTTTCAACAGAAAGTTATTTAGGATGTTAAGTGACTCTGAACAGGAATTCTGTAAAGCTTATTTTGCCATTTTTTCCCTTTGTTGACAGAAAACAAGATGACAGAACCCCAAAACCTGAATCCAGCAAAGCGATACCGGAGGCAAGACTGGCCTGGGGAGCTCTATGAAAATGGCTCATTTTATTTTGCCAAGAGACACCTCATTGAGAAAGGCTACTTGCAGGTTAGTGCCTCTGCTTTTTCATGCTCTTCAGAAGAATGAAGGACTGTAGAGGGTTCTGAATTCTAAGTTCTGTTTTGATTTCTGATGCAGTGTGAAGTAACAGCACTCTGACCTAAGAAGTTTTCTAATTATTTGTAATTTAGTAGGGCTAGTTATAGCTAGAGCAGTTCCAGTAGCAGCATCCTCCATAGCAAATAAATTTATGCAAATAAATGTGTAATACAGCTTTAGCCCTAAATCAATACAATACTGAGTTGAGTTTTGCATGAGTTCACCAGTGTATCTCAGAATCCATTTTAGTGCCACTAAAGGTTTGAAACGGAGCTTCATGCAGCGTCAGAGCCTTGTCCTAATCTGTAAATTTGTATTTTCAGCCAGTTTAATCTTATGCCAATTTTATACTGTAACTTTAACAGTCTTTTTCCCTTTCCTGATGTTTGCATCCCAATGTAGTGATGCAGGACAACACTGGGGTGTGGTGGATATTTTTCCATTGGAAATTAAGAAACAGTAAGCAAATAATAATCATAGTCTTCTTAAGCAAATGCTGAAGGTATTACTATTTTGCTGATTAAAAGATCAAAAGATCTTATGAAATTAGTGTATGTAATTGCTATAATGCATAACATATTGCACACTTTGTCTAGTTGTAAAATGGAAATAGTTATTAACCCTGCAGAAGATGCCTTCAAATGGTTCTGTGTCACTGGGAAAAAAAAAATTATTGGTTCACTTTTATATAAGCCATGGTGGCCACTTGGCTTTCATTACATGGTGTTGAATTGTAGAGTTTTGTGTTTGTGTTGACCCAAGAAAATTTGAGTGGGTTTTATTTCCTTCAGGGTGGTAAAATGGCCTACTATGAAATGCGTGCAGAGCACAGTGTGGATATTGACATAGACATTGACTGGCCTATTGCAGAGCAGAGAGTGTTGAGGTAAAAGCACTTTTCATTCCCTTATTTCTTTGATGCTGCTTGTTCCAAAGTGTGGTTTTGTGAATTCATAAAGTATGGAATGTAAGCAATGGCATCAAAGGTAATTGGGCAGCTTTATTTCTGCCTAGCAGTTTTTCCTATCTAATCAACTGAATTGCCTTTGTTACATGGTGGGGTTTTGGTAGTTAGTTTTTTTCCTTAAAGTTCAGCTACACCTCAGCAATGTGTTTGCATCATCTCTGCCTTTCCCAGCTGAGGTGCCCCAGATTCCCATGCTCCAGACCACTACCACTGATGCCCAGGAATGGGGTTTGTGTAGAGGGCATGAGCTGATTCCACCTCACTGGCTGCCCTTCCTTTGCAGCTGCTCTATGGAATTAATGGTTGGGCGTGGATATTTTCTGTGCCTTTTTCATCCTAATTTTTAAATGGATGACATAGATGAGCTGTCTTTGGATAGTTGTGTTCATTTCTTTGAAAAGGGACCAATATAGTTGGAGGATGATGATGATGAGAAAAAAACATTCAAAAGGAAAAATTTCAAGCTGATTCATTTGTCTGAAGGTTCCAGTTGTATAATGGAAATATTTGGAGTTTTGGAATGGGCAAAAACTTCCACCCTAAAAAGATCATTCCTTTGTCTAGCTTTGGCTATTTTGGCAAAGAGCCACTAAAGGAAGTGAAGCTCTTGGTTTGCAGTATTGATGGATGCCTCACCAATGGTCGCATTTATGTGACAGAAGATCACAAGGAAATGGTCTCCTATGATTACAGAGATATTGTTGGCCTTGATCTGTTAAAGAAAAGAGGAATCCAGGTAAGTGCTGTTTTGAAGAGTGAGTCTTCATGTCTCATGTAACCTGCCCATTAAAAGATTAAAAAAAAATACATTCTTGGAGCATAGAAGTTGAAGTTTTTTCACAGTACTTGTGATCAAGCAGCATAATTTATTGATTGGGACAAATGTTATCCTCAGAACCCTCAGAGGAAAACAAGTGTTTTGAAAAAGTTCTCAGTCACAGTAATTACAGCATCTTTCACCCATTTCACAGAATCATAGAATGGCCTGGGCTAGGCCTTAACAATCATCTTGTTCCAACCCCCCTGCATAGTCAGGGACACCTTCCACTATCCCAGGTGCTCAGAGCCCCATCCAGTCTGGCCTTGGACACTGCCAGGGACCCAGGGGCAGCCACAGCTGTTCTGGGCACCCTGTGCCAGGCCCTCACTACCCTCACAGGGAACAATTCTCACATCCAATCTAACCCTGCTCTCTGTCAGTGTGAAGCCATTGCCCCTTGTCCTGTCACTCCAGGCCCTTGCAAAGAGTCTCTCACCATATTCCCTGTAGCTCCCTTCAGGTACTGGTGGGCTACATTTAGGTGACCCCAGAGCCCACTCCTGAGAAATGGAGTAGATGTCTTTTCAGCAGTCCCTCTACTTCATTTTCTGGGAAGCCAGAGGGGTAGGAAGCTTGTAATCAGTGTTTTATTGCCTGTGGGAGCCCATTTCCATACCTTCTTTGACTTGGAATGTTTCATTATAAATCTCTAGGTCTTTGTGCTGCACTGTATTTATTTCTAGTATATGTTGCTGATACAGTCCTGCCTTGTGCTCCACTTCTCTTCATTCTGTACTTAAAATCAGATCCAAGCATTTGTTTGTATTTAAAAGTAATTAGGGAGGATAAGCTTGTCTACATCTTCGACAGAAAACCTGAAGGATTTGCATCTGAGATTTCTAAAAACCCTACTGCAGTTATCTTCTGGTTTTAGCTTACCTTGTGCATCATTCCTGAGACTTCGAATTTGGAATGAACTTCCAAAGATAAATATGCTGTGCAGCTTCAGTCTGTGTAGTGTTTGTTTGATGCTCTGAAATGCTGCTATAAATAAAGTTAGGTTATTAAGTAGAGGGGCCAAGGGAAAAACTTCATTATTCTACTTTGGTTAATATTTCAGAAATATTTCTTGAGAATTCTCACTTTCCACACTGTGATTTAATTAGATCATAGTGTACTAGATAGTCACCATGCCACCATACTGTGATAGTTAGTATTTTATTTAGTACATATTGCATTTTAAAAGACAAATGTAAATTATTTTTGAACATCAGGGAGGGCTGCAGAAAGGAATTTCACTTTCCTAAAGGAACCTCAAGACTGTGTGTGGTTTTGGATGCTAATCACTTCTGCTCTGAGTTTTGAAAATCAATCATTCAATGCTTTTCTGGTACCTGAGAGGTTTTACAAGAAAAACTGCTTTTTTTCTTTTTGTATTAGTAAATCAACTTATATTGCTTTGGATGTAGAACTTACTCTAATTTTGTTCTACAGGTTCGACTCATTGCTGACAGAGATTGTTCAAAAACACTGTCAGCCATGCAGCTGGGATGTGTGGCAAAAGTAAATGTAACAAATAAACTACAGGTTCTGAAGGACTGGCAGGAAGACATGGGTTTGAGCTGGAAAGAGGTGGCTTATTTAGGTCAGTTCCTTTTCTTTGGTTTATTTAATTTAAATAGTGTGGACAAATATAGTCTTTGTACTGCTGCTGAGCTTCAAACCACTTTTCTCTTTGTAAATACATTGAATTTAGTGGGATTGCTGTGCACATTGCAGGTATCTTAAGACCTGTTAGAGTACAATCTAAATATTACAGACATTGATGAATCTGTGTAATTTGGTAAGGGAAGTCTTCACTGTTTTTCCAGTGGGCTATAGGAAAGCTTTTGTTTCTAAGAAACATTTTGATATCAAAATGTTGATAATTGTGCACTTAGAGCTGGCAATTTTGAATTTATCTAGCTCATTTCAGAGGGATATTGTATAGATTATGTTCTGAAATGGTGAGAATTAGAACTGAAAGCCATGTGATTCTGTGCTAAAGTCTCATTTCAGTGACAGGTTAAGTCCTGCCAATGCTTATTCAGCTGCTCACATAATTGTGCTGCTCTTAAAAGTACATTCTCTTGCCTGAAGATTGTGAAGTGTGATCAGCATTTACATGGATCACCAAAATTTGCATGTGTAAAGTGCTGTCAAGCTGCTGAGATGAACATTGTGACAAAAAAAAAAAAAATTCAAAAATCAGATCAGTGCATACACAGAAAAACACTACAAAAAATACTGATTGTTTCCCTTCTGTGATATTTGGCCTTGGCTGTCGTGTTCCTCCCTAGGAAATGAGGAGTCTGACGTGGAGTGCCTGAAGCAGGCAGGCATGAGTGGTGTGCCTGCTGATGCCTGTGCCGCTGCGCAGAAAGCTGCTGCCTACATCTGCAAGAGCAGAGGTGGCTGTGGGGCTGTGCGGGAGTTTGCAGAACACATATTCCTGCTCTTGGAGAAAGTGAACTCTGCAAGGAAGCAACTGGAAGAAATCAGCTCAGCAGGGAAGGAAATGGGGAGAAATGAGAACAGCAGGAAAGGAAATAAGGAACTGATGGAGAAAGAGTAACGCCGTTGGTCAGTCCTGCTTTTCTTCCTCAGTACATCCATATCCCAAAGGAATGCTTACCTTTCAAATTGTACAGCAGAGTTAAAAAGGTGTCTACTTCTAATTCCAGGTCCCCCACTCATGATTATATTCTGAAAATATGGTCATGGTGATTTTAAAAGCCATTTAAGTGCAACGGGAGGAATGCTACAAAGGAGAGTGTCCTGGAAATCTACTCGGAATCATCACACCTGTCCTACAGGAATGCTGCATCTTTATTGCATAATCTGAATGTTTTCAGGGATCAATGATTTTGCATGACTTGAAGATTTGGAATTCAGGCTTAAAAACCCCAAAACTTCTGTCAGTTTTGCTTGTGTGGTTTGCCTTTCTTTCATCAAATGCATGATGTTGTGGTTGTGTGATTGCCTTTTACAGGGTTTGTCCTTAGCAAGGAAGAGTTTTAACATATGCTGGAGAGGTCAGGTGTAAAATACTATCAATAAAACTTCCTCCTCTATTTTTAAAATACAACACACAGTTACTGTAAAACAAGTTCATATTCATTCAAAAAAGCATTTTATCATTTCTTCAGTTTTAACCTCATGAATAATTAAATCACATTTGGAGTTGTGCCTCTTGGAATCTGTTTATTTTATGTTTTATTGAAGTGTCTAATATTTTACCAAATTTGGAGTTAAATTTCCCATTGTCTTTGAGATCTTTGCAGAAATTCCGTTTCTTTCTATGAAGACTTTATTGCAACTTCAAATGAAAGCCAAATAAAAGTCTTTAAGTTTATTGTATGGAAAAGTAGCTACTGTTTAAAAAAAACAAACACCAAACCATGATTGATGTGAGTTTATATAAAATATATACACAGACTACTTTTAGCATGTTAAAGCTGGTTTACATGCTTGTATTTATTGAAAATAGGATTTGTATTGTACATTACAAATACAATAGTATATATCAGAGTCAAGTTATGTTTTGGGTTAAGCTAAAAAATAAAAATACCCATGGTACACAGGCAATTACAGGTGAGGTGAATGATAATGGCTTGTCATTTTATTTTGTTTCTCTGCTAAATACTGTATTGTGTAAATAGTTACATTCCCAGTATCTCACCTGATATATTGGCCTCTGATAAACTTTGTGTTTACTTCCTTTCACAAAGCAAAGTGTTACACTGAAATTATTTACTGCCTATCTACAGTTAACAGATAAATTGTTTACTGTACTAAGCTCTAAGTCAGCTAAATTTAAGTGTCTCCTTTCAGTCACCTTTTAGGGTTCTGTGCTGGATAAATCCCAAGGACTTTGACAAGAGGAGAGCTGCATTTTGGACATCAGTGTTTTCACTTTGATGAATTCCTGTTTAGAAGAACGTGGTGTAATCTTACACTGGGAAGAATATGAAGGATAAAAGAACTCTAGAGACTGTTTACCAAAAAAAAAAAAAAAGATGCGGGATATGCAGGTTCTGCTGCCTGAGTTTCAGATTTGTATTGCCCACACTGTAGTGGAAAGCCTAATTATAGAGTAGGAAGAGGGATGTCTTAATTACTCCTCTTGATTTTGCACAAGAGCCTCAATCATATGAAGGATTTCGGGGCCAGAGAGGCAGAGACAGTGAAGGTAACTGTCACCTTAGAGGTGAAATCCCAAGTCCCAGAAAAGGTTCAGATGTGTGGAATATTTCTCCAAGGCCTGTTTCAGTACATGTGACATCACAACTGCATTTGATTAGAGGGGTATTGCTCATTCAGAGTAGATTTCAATGGTCAATTTTTTTTTTCTGGGCTAAATTTGAGATCATCTTTTGGCCATGTCAGCACTTGTTTTTAGCTTTAATTAATCCAGGGTATTTCAAAGAAGATCTTAGGTAATGTGAGCTGTTCTGTCAATATTATGTGAAATGGAAAAAAAGGAAATTATGTAAATATTTGTGATAAGCTATTATGAAAAAATAGCTGATTATCTCAAATTTTAAATAAACAGCTTTCTCTAGTCTTTTAAGTAGAGAATGATTATAGGCCGGCTTGTGGTGAGTTTCTGTACTGCAAATCATACAATCCCAAGTTCATGTGCCACACAAATGATTTATGATGGCAAAGGTGGACATTTAATGCCCAAATTGCACATGCACACCTTCACCTACTTCTGACTCCATTCATTTATTTTCATCTGCTCTTTCTCCTATTCAGTTTATCTTCCTCTCCAGTTCCTGTTAGGTGATGCAACAAGTTCTTAGCTTAAGTCATTTCTATATCAATCACATATATCTCAGCCTTTTGAAGTCAGAGATATGTTTTAATACTTGCTGATTTCAAGGTTTTAAGACTGTTAAACCTTGAGCACACATTTTAGGTAGCTAGTTTTTCCAAAGCCCCTGTCGGGGAAGGTTTAGGGTTTTAATTATGTTTTTTTCTGTTAGTGTAGTCTTAAAACACTAAATTTAATTTTTCCAGAAATAAATCTACATTAGTCTAGTTCCACCTAGCAGGACCAACTATCCTAATTGTTACCATTACCAGAGCAGGAATGCTGTACAGCAGAAAAACACCATTATGTGTGAACCTGATGCCTAAATGGGTTACAAAAACTTACCAGTAATACACTTGCCTGAAAAATCTTTGGATGGTGGGTTTGTTTGTTCTGGGACAGGTTGGTCTATCCCCATCCTGATTCTGGATATGTTTATGGATGTGGCTCTGGTTTAATAAAGCATTCCCCCTGCTCTGGGAAAGGCATGAAAGAGAATGAGCAGTGAGCAATGTGAAGGTAAGGACACCAAATTATTCAGGTTAGTAAAGAGAGGAGCTGATGAAANTTATATATATTAGATTTTTATATATGTATTTATATATATAAAATAAACTGAGCTTAACTGAAAAACAATCCCAATGTCATATGTATTAAAATATCCATTTTCACAGAGCAGTTATAATTCAGAAAAGTGTCTAGTGGTTTGAAGAGTGTGCTAGCAGTTGAAAAAGCAGGAATTATTAGAAAAAGAATATACAGCAAATAGGATAAAAATGAATTAATCAGCTATATAATTCAGTACTTTGTGTAAATCTTCAGTACTCCATATTTTGTTTATTTTGTGTTGAAAAGGCTGTAGCATCCCAAAGGTTTGTGGGAGGATAAAATGGATGATGGAAGAAAGGAATTAGGTTCAGTGGCAGCAGTAGATAAATCAGAATTTTTTGCTTTGGAAGAAGGATTCTTCACTTTGGACTGAAGGGCATCGTTTGAAATTATCTGTAAAATTAAGGATGGGAAGCCATGGAAAGGCCACTGAAGAAGCTAACAGTGACCAAAATGAGGTGCCTGAGGAGTATGAATTTACTATGTTGTATTTGGTGGTGCTTTCCAGTTTTTCTGTGGTGTCAGTACATTTGCAGCTTGTGGATTTCCAAGTGGGACATGGGTTACAGACATTTAATGAACCTCAAAACAATTAAAATAGGCTTTAGCCATGTAGTTCATGAGTGACACTTGATACAGTTCTGGTTCTGAACCTTGGATTCTTCCTCCTATTTCTTGTTTAGGAAATACCCAACTGCATTTTACTTTTATTTCACAATGTGTGTTAGTGGTTCAGTCAACGTCAATGTGTAGCTGTGACACAGTGAGCAGAAGGACATGGCATTACTATTATGAACAGTAATCTAATCTTTAAAAATTAAGGAAAATAGGGCAAAAGTACATGCAGAATTATGTAAGAGTACAGGTACATCGGATGAATCAATGGTCATTATTATCTGTAATCAGAGATACTCACAGTAAATTGGTGTGAAAGTCCTTGGCCAAAATGTACTCAGAGGTTTGGAGAACATTCTGGAAAATACCACGTTTTTCCTGATTGTTCACATGCTTTGCATACAAGTTTCTGGCCTAAACTGCAATATATCTGGACTAGTTATGGCTACTCTTGTACTGAACGTGGAGATAGGCTCTCCAGGGATGTAACTTTTAACTGAGGGTATAGCTGCACAACTGTTTATAGCTAGTACAGTCCATGCAGGATTTTGTTTTTATTGTCCCACATTCTTTTTCCTGGTTAGGTTTTGTCCTCAGCCGTTCAGACTCCAGCTGGGAGGGGATCAGTCACCATTCACTGATCCTTCTGAGCAGCGAGGCCCAGCAGAAGTGTTTCTATTCATCAGGTAAAGTTTGGTCTAAAAAGCTTGTGAATGGGATGAAGTACCTCAGTATCACAGAATAAGCTGAGTTAGATGGGACCCCTCAGGATCAGGAGTGCAGCTCCTGTCCCTGCCCAGACCCCCCAACAATGTCCCCCTGTGCATCCCTGAGAGCGCTGTCCAAACGCTCCTGCAGCTCTGGCAGCCTCGGGGCCGTGACCATTCCCTGGGGAGCCTGAGCAGTGCCCCACACCCTCTGGGGGAACAACCTTGCCCTGATACCCACACTGCCCCTGCCCTGACACAGCTCCATGATGTTCCCTGGTCCTGTCCCCGGTCACACAGAGCAGAGCTCAGTGCCTGTCCCTCCTCTTCCCCTCACGAGAGTCTGTGACTGCAGTGAGGTCTCCCCTCAGACCCAAGTGGCCTCAGCCTTTCCTCATTCCCCTCATGGCCCTTTACCCGATTTAGACAAATATAGAACACTCCCATTCATTTCACTTACTGAACTTTAAGTTTTCCTGAATATATTTATCATGATCTACCTTTGGATCAATTCCATTCTCTGAATGCTGCCTCTTAAAAGATCTGCAGCTACATTTATCTCCACCTGGAGTCTGACCACATTTTATGGGCAATAGTTCTGATAACTTGCAAGCAGGCCCTGGGCCTGACTCGCCACATCAGTGTAGCAACACTTTGAGCACTTTGTTCAAAGGAGGCACACATTTAATTTATTATGGAAGCCAAGAGGTTTCAGGGGATTTTGGGGTAAATTTGCAGGCAGTGCATGGCAATGTGGAGAGCAAACTGGGCCCATGCCTTGCAGTGCCTCTCTGCTGCTGCCCCTGCTGAGCAGCCGGGGAGCTCAAGCCTGGTGCTCCAGCCAGGCTGCTGCCATTGGCATCAGAGCTTGGGCAGCAGAGACACGGCCCAGCTCTGTTTCATTCACCTGCTGATTAAGCCTTGCTGAACGGTTTGTTTTGTTAATCTAGGTAAATGCTGTAAACTGATTAATTCCTCACTCCCCTGGAGCAGCTAGGTGACCAACTGCACTTTGAGCAGCACAGTGTTACCTCCCTGGCTGATAGGCAGGTTTAAGTAGTTTACCAAAGCTTACCTTGATGCACAAGGCAAGTCCTCATCCTGTCCCTTCACACACAGTTCCATGTTGTGAGTGTGATGTTGATGTAAACCAACCTTTCCGTGTGTGCATACAATGTGGGGTGCAAATGCTGCTTACAGCAGTCTTAGTGCAGCTAAACTTGCTTGCAAACCTCATTTCCCCAAAGAACCCCTGGATCTTTTCCCATACTCAAAGGGCAAAAAAAAAATAAAGTCTCTAAGTAAAATGTTCAATTATTTTCAATAATTAGCTGATCTCTTGCCACTTATTAAGAGTGGAAAAAATGACACCTCAAAGGAGGGGAACAGTGGCATTTTGGGGAAGAGTGAGTGATTTTAATGTCAGAAGAGCAAAGTAACCCATCAAATGGTTATTTACATAGAGGAGGGCACCATCTCCCTCAGCTTGAGTTAAATTGGTAAATGGCAAAGGACTGCACACAGGCTTTTCTCCCACTCTCCTCAGCACCATAACTTCTGTGTCTTTGTGCAGGTGCAAAATCAGGAGGTGTTGATGCCAGCTTGCACAAAGCAGGTATGAAATGAAAGGGCTGCCTGGCAAGTAGGAGGTGTGCAGCTGGAGGGAGGTTAGTGTTGAGGAAACAAAGCTGTACCTCAGAAAAAACACACCCAGAGGAGGAGCTTCCCTCACACACAGAAACTGTGGGCCTTGGAACTCTGTGGTTGGGTAGAACAGTCCCTAGGATGTAGACACAAACAGCTGATTCTTGTAAAATCTGTTTTGTCAGGGCAGAGTAAATAAATAAGTGCTGTTTGGATTAAACCGTCTCTGAGTTGTGGTTTGGTTCTGTTGCTCAAGGAGTGGGAAGTAAAATTGTTCTCATCAAAACACTGGAAACAGGCGTTTTGCAGGAGGAAAATCAAATGGAAAGGAAACACATTTACAGTTGCTCAACATGTGGTGCTGAAATTTATTTGGATTTGTATCAGTTGCATTAAAAACACAAAGACTCTCTGACCCAGAAAAAAAGTTATATCAAAGAAGTACATACTGTTAAAAAAAAAAAAAAGAAAAATTTTTGTAAACAGACTTCAGATCTTCCACGGTTGCAGTTTGCAACTTAATTATCAATAACAACGTCCAGTAAGATAGGCCCTTCCAAATCATGATGCATCACAGAAGAAGCAAGTCTGGAGTCATCCAATTTTTGGTTATTTTCTTATGATATGTTTTTAGAGCTCTTATATGTTCAGTTTCTTACAAGTTTGTTTCTTGTTTTTCGCTTCATATTATCTTGGGTAAAAATTCCTAATTTAGGTTTACGAAGTCTGTTCATATCCCCTTGGAGCAAAGAAAATAAATAAATGGTGGAGTAGATTTGGTTGTCAAGCAATGGGTCTGACATCTGGCTCTCTGAAACCCTGTAAATCTGCCCTCTAAGAACTGAGTTCAGCTCTGGCACTGTGTCAGAACCTTCCTGTTCTCAGAACCCCCATGTTTACAATCCTTCCTATTTGGAAGCATTATAAACTGCTGGGAGCACCCATTCAGAACTTCCCACCAGCTGGTCTGTGCATGCTGGTTGATAACTGGATATTGTTTTTCACATGGACTCAGAACTCATAGATGAAACTGTCTGCCATCTTGCTGAGTTTCATTTTCTCATTAAACATCTCCTGAAACCTAATATTCTGCTTTGGAGTGAAGTAGTTCTTCCAATCACCAACAGCACCTAGGAAAGCAGGAACAGAAAGAACAGTGATGTGAGCAGAACATGTGGAGCAGAAAATTATTTTAAAACAGCCTGCTTTTGTTAATGTTGCAGTTGGCACAGATATTAATACATTCTTAACCATAGTCACTGTGGTGGGTCAGAGTCAGAATTGTTCTGGTGAGACTCTGGTGGAAGAAGCTGGATCCTCATCCTCAGAGCTGATTTGTGCCAGCAACACAAGTGGTGGACAAAGAACAGCAGCTTTCCAAGGTGGAATTAGACCTTGCCATGCCTTAGTTAAAGGTCTCTGCCTGGGTCTTTTCACAGTCAATAGAGGAAATTATAGAATCACAGACTGGTTTGGGTTGGAAAGGACCTTAAATATCATCCAGTTCCAACTCCCTGCCAGAGCAGGGACACCTTCCACTGTCCCAGGGTGCTCACAGCCCCATCCAGCCTGGCCTTGGACACTGCCAGGGATGGGGCAGCCACAGCTTCTCTGGGCACCCTGTGCCAGGGCCTCACCACCCTCACAGGGAACAATTTCTTCCCAATATCCAATCTAACCCTGCTCTCTGTCAGTGTGAAACCATTCCACCTTGTCCTGTCACCCCAAGTCCCTGTAAAGAGCCTCTCTACTACATGGTCCTGAAAATAGTTTAAAAAATCATAAATTCATAAAACAGTTTGGGTGGGAAAGGATCTTTGCAGGTCATTTTAGTTACCATCTAAACTTATTAAATGAGGGGTAGCCCAAAAGCCATTGGCAAAAGAAGATTCCTAGAAAAGGAGCCCAGAATGGCCTGACAAATGAATCCCACCCTCACACCTGCTCCTAATCTCTAGGAATTTTTATGGATGACATATCCAGCGACTTGAGAGGGCAATAAAATCTGTGTGGCCATGGACACTGATGATCAGAAATGTGTTTCAACTGTTACCCAGTTCAAGCAAAAAGGAAATTGTTTCTTAAAATTATACATATTTATGAGATGATCATTACCGTTTCCCCCATGTGCATACTCTAAAGACTCTGCATCCCAAACCTGACTAAAATAGTCATCCCATTTTCTGACTAAAATAGCATTCAGTCATAAAGGACAGGAAAAGAGAGCCTGAAGCATAATATATACATATATATCTTCTGTAAACTGGCTGAAACTAGCTAAATGTCTGGGATTAGCATAGGAAATACTTGGAAGTGAAAATGTTGGTATTTTTCAAAATTTTCATCATATTTTTGTCAAAGTTCACTGACTTAGAAAAATACATCTCATTTTTTTGTTTCCTTTTTAGTGACAGATTGTATGTTGTCATTTGTATCTGCTGACTGGTAAAACCGTTGTGAATTAACAGAAGGTAACATTTCTGTTTATTAACTGAAACAACTCATAGTCTTAAACTCTCAATTGTTCAAAACTTAACTGAATCAAAATAATCAAAATCCATTTAAAAATTGTGAGTTTGATTTACTTGTTATCCAAACCTGTGGAAACTTCTGAAATGTCAGGAGCAAAAAAATAGCTCCTGAGGGTATTTTAAAATCACATCTGAGCTAAGAACTGTGGAAAATTTCCAAGGTCTGGAAGTTACCTATGAATTTTTTTGTTGTTGTTGTTGTTGTCAGCATATTCCTTCTTCGGGAATATTTCAGTAAGATAAGGGGAGATAAGAGCAGTGTCATTCAGAATGAATGTGTCTGGCTCTTTCTAATTCTAGTCAACTAAGTGACCTTGGCAGGTGATATCAGGGAGACATGCTGTAAAACACTGAGGTGGTCAACTTTTAGATAAAAAAAAGGACAGATAAAGAGTAATGCTGGGTGAACCTTTTCTTTTGGCTCAACAGCTCCTACAGAGCAATATTAGTCAGGCTGTAGGTCAGACTCCTGTGTGCTTTTCTAGCACAAGCCTGAATTTGCAGCCAGAGACGTTAGGAAGAGATTTTTAAGAGGGCTTCAGATGGAAGAATCCTGTCATCACTTCCCAGGGCTGACTCAAAGACTCCAGGAAAGACCTGGACTGCAGTCTTTGTCTGGATTCCCACTCCTGCCGTGTGAGGCACACAGGAATTTACCTTTTCGGAAAATCAGCTTCCTGTTGGATGTCAGAGCACACACGGTGTGACTGGGGTCACTGTTCTCCTTCTCTGTGTCATTCTTCATCTCTGAGAACGAGGACTTCTTGCAGATGTCTTGAATATCATTGTCACTGACATTTAAACCCAGGAACAAAGCAATTTTCTTTACAACCTTAGGGAGATCCTGAGGTATAAGAAAAATACAGCTTTTATCTTTCCGGGCTGATTACCAGACTTTTAGCTGATTTGAAAATGATCCCTTTTATTATGTAATGAGTCTGTCACATAATTATTTGCTTTCAAGCAAAGCTGAACATGTCATTGGATCGTGCAGATGACAGGTACAGTAAACCTGATTCCCCTCTTAGCCATACTCACAGAAATTAATTAATACCGAGTATGTCATTTCACACACAGTGACATTGTTAATTTTGCCTCCCAGTTCAGATAAAATGTTCTCCTGTCTCTCAGAATTATTTTCCTGGAAATAGAGGAGTACTCAGAGCTCAGCTCCAAGTACCTTATTTCATTGGATATGCAATATCTAGAGATCTAACAAGTGACCCAGCATCCAAAATGGTTTTTTATATTCCTAGCAGTTGAAATTTTTTTTCCCCAAAAAATGAACAAACCTATTTTCATGGAGACTTTAGAGAGTGTTTTCTATTCACCTAAAAATTCATTCTCTGAATGCTAAGGTATGTTGATATTTACTTTTTCATTTTTAAGAATAGCAACGTTTTTCCCTACCCCTCCAGCCTCTAATTTTCTTTTTTATTGGGAACACAAGTCCCAAATGTGATTAGTTCTGTTGTCTTACATCATTGTTTGAAATTTTCACCTGAAATGTCAGACATAGCAAATTAATGTGGCCCTCAACAGATGTCCTTGGTTGGTCTTTCCATAGGACATAAAACCAGGAATTTAAAATACTGTCTGAGCCTGAGGAAAATTGTCTGAGTCCCATTCCTGAACCTAAGAAATGCAACTCTCAAAGATTTGATATTTATATAACTTGTGTAATCAGAATTATTTAGTAAAATATTCCATACAAATGAAAAATATTCCCAAAGGTACATATTCACATTTTCCTTCTTTCTCCTGTTCCTTTATAATTTCCTCTTTGATGTTTTAATGATGCTAATTTACAAGTAAGGCCTTCTGCACCAAGAGCAGAGAGCATATTTACCTTCTTCATGTCTTCATAGAACAAAAAGAGGATATTCTTTTCATGTTCATGCTCTTCCCAGCTTAGGAAATGATCAAACCAGGATCCACAGACAACTGAAAGGAAAACCCATGTAAAAGAGATTCAGATAAACTTTTTTCAGAAATAACTGTGATGCTACTTCACACATTTAGGGGAATATTTTCTATCTGTATACCTCTAAAACAGAGGCAGTTCTTTTGCCAAGTGACGCAAATTTACAAAAGTAACTTTCAAAGAGTTTTCCATTCTTGTTGGAATTTGTTTTCATAGCAGATACATTCTGAGATGTGATTCTGTAGTGGAAGCAGGCTCCAGAGCTAAGGAAAGGCCAATATTGATGTAAAATGCACTGGCCTAACAAGGTTTGAGCATCTCACAGATGACTGGCTGCATGTCTGTGGTCACAGTGATATGATCACCCCAGCAGGAGATGAAATGAGCAGTCTGGTAAATGGAGCACACTGTTGTTGCCTCTCTTTCATCCCAGCAGAAGGGAATCTGTATAATCTCTAAATGCTGAAGAAGAATTACTGGAAGAACTCATGCAAATGCCTCATTCAGCCAGTGACACTGATCAAAGGGTTTGTAGCTGATTTGTTTTGTATGAATGCCTCATTTGCTGAACCATGGGAACACAGCTAAATTTCAGTTTTCTTTTAAAAACCAAAATTCTGACCTCTCCATTTCAAAGGCAAGATGAAAACCTTCGCAGGGCAATGAAAAGAGGCCTGAACAGAGAAAGCTCAGCCAGCATTCCCCAGAACTGTGACTTTGCTTTATAACCACAACCACCAGAAAATTCTAATCTTGTAATGGGCGTCATTTTGGTGACAAACTGTGAGTTGTAATTAAGTATAAATCATAATTAATAACTATAATTAAGCTGAATTCTGTGGTCTGTAGCCCTTTCCAGCACATGAAGGAGTTTCTGAGTGCAAGGCATATGTGCTCCACAGTATGTAATTAAACCTTGCTCCCCTGGCCAGCTACTCCGGGGATGTGGCCAGTGACAGCACAGTCCTGGTGGCTTCAGGACAGCCTTGGAGACTCCAGGGAATTCATTACAGTTGTCCCTGGGTGTCCTAACCTTTGTTTTGATCTGATATTAACAAGACCACTGCAGGATTTGGATCAAGAAGCACAAGCTTGAAATGTTTCTATTAGCAGCAAAAATTACCACCTTTCCTTCCACATCACCTTTTACCTAAATTTCTGTTGTAACCAACATAGTTGTCTATTTATGCCACACACAAACACTTGGAAAATAGAAGGTGGCTAATAATTTACAGGGAAATAGGAGATGCTTCTAAAATTTAATCATTAGAATCACAGAATGCTTCAGATTGGAAGGGACCTTAAAGATCATTTCATTTCAATCCCCCTGCCATGGGCAGGGACACCTTCCACCAGAGCAGGTTGCTCAGAGCCCCATCCAGCCCGGCCTTGAATAGAATCCTCTTTCCTTTTTTTCACTATTGTTCATTCAGAATTGCTACTCAACAAGCCAAGATCCTGCAAATCACTGAAGCATGTGCCTCAGGGCTGCTCTGGACTCAGAACACCAGGTCTGAGCCAAAGCCTGGAGGAGGCAGTAAACAAATTGGCTCCTGGAGCTCTGATGTGAGCCTGTGATGACTGCGGTGGCACTTTTCTTTCGGAGCTTTCAAGGTGATCAATCATTATTGCTGTTATCATCACTGTGGTGACACACGTCCTCAAAGGAGTAATAAAACACTAAAAATGGGAGTGGACAACGGGAACAAGGTCCTGTTGCCAGCTGCCACCCCACCACTCATAAAAAATCTCCCTCTTGTCCTTGGTCTTTGGACCCCATTTCTGAGACAACACATCAGGGGGAGTGTGTCAGAAGGGCTTCAGGAACACGTCCAGGCTCATTTGTTGGGCTGTCTCCCAGCTTGGAGAAGACACCAGCCCTGCAGTCACAGCTGTCCCTACAGCCTGGTGACAGTCCCCTCACGTGCTCCATCACCAGCCACAGCCCTGCTTACCCAGGGCAGCAAAGAGCAGCAAAAACCTGCAAAGATCTGTGCTGGAATGATGCAGCTGCTCCTCAGAATGACTCCTTGCAGGGCTGAAGAGAGCATCCTATTATTTGCTCTTGTTTGGCTTGCCATTAGGATTTATCCCCACACACCCCATATGAATAAGGAGTTCAATAAGGAGTTTTCACACAGTTCAAATTTCTTAAGTCTTTCTGTGCATAATAAACTAACAGGAACTGCAAAGAGAAAACATTTATCCTTACCATTGCCTTTTAGGAACAGGTCGAAGAAAGCAGTCCAGGTGTCTACAGTGGGGAGGTTTGGGTTATCTCTGTAGTAATGAAACATGGAAACTGCAGTGTCTTTTGGATTTCTGCTGATGTAGATCATCTGTAAATGAAGAAAATGTAGTTATTAATGATAATATCCTCCCTTTATTTTGAGGAGCTCTGTGTGTAAATAGAGCATTGTCATAGGCAGTTTGTAGCATCAACACCCTTTCCTTTAGAATAACTCCTTTGGTGACCATGCCATTAAATCAGAAATCTCTTCTCAGTAAGGAGTCCATAGTGACAAGTAAACAATTCCATGTGGTCAGAGGTGTGTTTGCCCCAGCTGGGTAATGTTTATGTTTTATGAAAGAGCCTGTGTTAACTTTAACCTGGAGTCAGTACGTTATCTCATATATCTCACATATGAAAGTATTTACTAATTAACATTCAAAGGACAGCTGCAAAACGTAAATTTTGGCCTTTCATTCAAATCAGTTTTGTCCCAAAAGTCTGGATCTGAGTGATCCTGAAATTTTTTACTTTGAATATAAAATCTGAGACCCAGAGCTTATTTTTTAAAGACCTCTTACATTAGCATGGGAGGAACTGGTTTAATGGATGTCCCTACCCATGGTCATGCCCATGACCATCCACTGCTGGTCAGCTGTGTCCCCAAAATTCACAGCAAAACACTTCTAAAAACTGCAAATCATTCAAAAATTGCTAAGGATCAACAGGACAAAATAGATCCCTAGTAGACTTTCTACATATTTTACTGCTTTGATATCACTTTTGCCTTACCTTGCATTTCTTATTCTTGAAATTTGGAGGCAACATGTTGTAGTCTAAGTGTGTTGGGATGATTCTCTTTGATGAGAGTTTATTCAGCTCCTCCAGTCGGGAAATGTCTCCAAATTCAATGGGAGATGTTATTGTGACTTGAGTATTGTAAAGCTTTGTTATAACTCCTGCAAGCCAGTGAGTGCCTATAGAAGAGTAATTTTAAGAAAACAAAACAACAACAAAAAGAAAATGATTAATGTTTATTACTGTGAAACATACAGTTTTCATATGGAAACACTTTGCTAGGGAACAAGTTATATTTCTAATCCTCCAGATTCAAGAAACTCTACATGACTAAATAATCACATTGGCTCCAAATATATAAACACTGAAAAAAAAAATAGGGCTGTATCTGAATTACAGTGTAACTCTGAAAGAAGTGTTAATATTGGTACCAAAACCATCCCATTAGACAAACTGCTGTCAGCTGAGAGGTGGCTATGTTGTTTTTATAATTTATTTTAGAATAACCTGTTTGTTTGGTTTTTCTTTTTCCTTTAACTTAAGTCTAAGGATTTCTGAAAGTACTGATTGAGCTCCCCCTAGGTGTGCCTGTGCAAGAGAGGTGGGTGGAGAGAGGATAAGAAATTAATAAATCTACAGCTAAGAGAGACACAATTTCATACAGTTCTTGACTTGCTTATAATTGAATGGAGAAAGTCCTCAAGAAAATATTTAAATTTAAGATTTTGCTTACAGCTATAAGGAATATGTATTTACTTTCCAACATGAAAACACCTGAAGTTATTTTAAATTACAGAATCAAAATGCAGAGAAATTACCCATATTTCTTGTAATATGAACATTTACTGACAGAATAATATATTCACATACTTAAACATCCTTTCCTGTTTCTTTCACACAGACATTTCCCAAATAGTTTAAGCAGAGAACATAAAACACAGAATCAACACTTCTTGCAATTAACATTGAAAACTAGAACTTACCAGATTTGGGATAGGAAACCAAAAGGACATCATCTTCTCTAGCATCAAAAGTATCCAAGGATTTTAAAAGTTCTGGAGAAGACCTGGTGGTGAAGGAAATCCCCTTAAATGTGTGCAGGAGCTCTGCCTCGCCGGAGCTGGACATGGTTGCTTAAGCCTTGGGTTCCTGCAAATCAGATAACAGGGAAAGGAGGAAGATTTAAAAGTCACTTCTTAGTCAGGTGGCTTGAAGTGACAGACTGAGACTGAGCAGCACAAACCTCATGCTTATATACTTTGCCACAATGTCCTATCAGATATTGATTTTTTTTTCAAGTAGTTGATAAAGGCAACTGAAATATTAGAGCTAACTTAATAAATAACTGAAATGCTGAGTCATAAAAATGCACCACATTTGTCATTGACATTCCAGATAAAGAAATGAGGTAATGGTCAAAATGTAGTTGTGAAAAATAACAAGAATGAACATTACATGATGCCTTAATATATGCTTAATATGATTATTCTGTATGTTATACTTTGTTATACTATTCTTACCTTCCAAGAAAAAATCTGCATCTTAAAATAATTTTGATTATTAGAAAAGCAATGTCTTGTTTTATGTGAATGATTTTTTTTGTTTGTTTCATTTTATCAACTATGCAACAGTTTGAAATTTCAAAAGTACAATTTGATTCAAAGTGCTTGAATCTCATGATGTTAAGGAACCAGTTTTGTGAAAATTTTCTGATTTCAGCCTGAGGAATTTTAAAGAATAGAGACACTTAGAGGGACAATCATTTTTTAAGATGTTATATGTCTCCATAAGAAGAGCATAAGCAACAAAAAATCCCAAAATGAAAATATATATTTAAATATTACATATTATTATTTAAATAATTATTACATACATATATTACATAAATAAATATTACATAGATTATTTAAATATTACATAGATATTTAACATTGCTTTTAATCCCATGTGTTTCATGACTAGAAGTGGCTGAAGATTTTTAAATCTTTCCACACAATATGCAGATTCATCAATACAAAAGTCACTTTCAGGAAAGAGTCAGTTATCCATTAGTTATCTGTTTTCAAATGTTTAGGTTTGGGGTTTTTTTTAAGTAGAATCTGTGGAAATTATCAATATTTTTCAAACAGAAAGCTTCACTTTTGTTTAATGTGACCTTAAGCAATGTGAATCTATCACAGTTATGAACTAAAACATTTTAGAATGTTTAGTAATTTCAATTTTCATTTCAATGGCCACAAATTAATTTATTCATTTTTAAAATTCTTTTCTTCAAAAATCCAATGGCCTCACTATTCCTGTTGAAAGACTCCTCCAACATATTCAGCTCAAGCTCTTCAATATCTTCAACTCAAAAACTTCCTTGGAAACCTTGATTTAAAATGAAGCAATGCCTCGGGAATTTTCCAGCTTTACCAATGTTCTTTTTTTATCATAAATAACAGCTTGGGTTTGGTCAAAGGAGCTGATTCCCAGATGTCCTCCCCTGGGCCCTGGTGAGAAGTTAATAAATAGACATATCCTTCCAATAAACACCTAGCAGCCAGGATTGCTCATGAGTAACGACACTTACAGGCTTCTGTGCTTGCATATTTCTAAGCCAATTTCCAGAAAAGCCATCAATGTAAAATTGATTTTTGTCCCCCTCCCTTTCCTTTCTCAGCCTCAAAGAGAAGAGATCTTCTCACCTGTAAAGTTATCCTTAAACAGTTACCTGCAAAACAATCCCAGTGCCATCAGTAAACTGAATCCCACTCATGCAGGGCCAGCTGGGGTTGAAAATCATGGAAAATGTGCTCTGGAAAGCTGTTCCCTGTGGCTGAGGTTGAGAGGTGATGGGGCATCCTTCCAGGGAGTCAGTGGGGTTGCAAGAAACACTTGGATACTGGCACTCAGGTAGGAATTAGGGAATCCCTTAGAGAAGCTCAACATTTTCCTCCTGCCCCCAGGCTGAACACCTAAGCCACTGCTTCATACCTTGAGGTGTGAACATTCAAAAATCTCTCTCTGTAAGCAGATTGGCAGATTTCACTTTGGTTACTTCAGGTACACAAACTATATCCAAAGACACAAAAACCCCCTGTTCCTGTGTTATCCTGAATTTGTGTATTAATCTGGATACAGAGATTTCCAAGGTTGAGTTTGAGAGTCATCATTCCAGTTACAGGCAAGTAGCACAAGCTAGTAAAACTTTACTGCCTTGACCTGGCAGAAGTAATCTCATTGTAAAATGTTTTGCATATTTACTATGCTTATTCTCTTTCATTTCCTCCTGCATTCCTGCTACGTTTTGAATCAGGGCATTTGCCTTATCTAACAACTTGGACCTGAATTAATCATTCACAACAGAAATTGCTACAGTGTAAAACAGAAGCAATACAGTAGCCAGAAAAAATCCAGTTCCTTTAGCTCATTTCAGTTGTTTTTTGTAGTAGCTTATCTTTTAAGCATGTGTAATGGCAATCCATGGAAAATTTGTCCTCCCCAAATGCTGCCTATACTTGGAAAACAAGGCCCATCCCTGCAAGGCAACAGTATCTTGAATTGCAACAGCTTAAGCAACAAGAGAATATTTGGCAGCTTGCAGGAAAAAGCTATTACTAAAACCATGCTAACTACATTGCCATAAAATACATTAATATAGCTACATTATACATTATACATATATATATTGTATGAAGAAGACTGTGCCAAACCCTCCATCCAAGGTTGATTTTCTTCTTTATCAGTGTATATATGTGTATGTATATATATGTGTGTGTGTATAAACATATATAGACACACCAGGACTGCAGTAACTATTGCCTGATCTCTGCACAAGGCTCTGAGGAGTTTTTCCCAGTGCCAAGTTCTCCCTGCTATCCATACTGATGGAGTGCACATGTTCCCAGCAGGTTGCACAGGTATTTTCTTGCCAGGGAGCAGTGCCAAACTTGGATTTTGGGGATTCTTCATGATTTGAGCCAAATCTAGCTGGGCTGCTGGGCACTGTTTCAGTGCAGCTCCTCCTGTCTCCATGTCTGACTTACCTCCTCCCATCTATATCCTTGTCAGGTGAGAAATTTCTTTTTTAATGACTTAAAAATTTCAACTGTTCTGTTCCTACCTCTGCACTGCAAGCTCCAATTCAGACTCCTCATCCTCTTCTCTGCTTGATAAAAGGCAATACATGTACATCTCCTTCAACTGAATATTTCCCAGCTGAGGGCAGCCTGTTCTCCTCCAAACCCCTCTCAGACAGCACATACTAAAAAGATATTGCGATATTGTGGAAATATACAGACAAATCCACATGTTGTTTGCACAGGTGAAAATTTGGGTGTACTTTCATAGGGTTCTGAGTGGTTTTAGCTAGTATTCTCAAGTACTTTCTTTTACTGAAATGTCCTAAAGCTGTGAAATATTTCAGTGTTGTGATAATCAATGGAATGGTAAAACTAACATGGCCAAGAACTGAAATGCCTCCAGTTCATCATTGTTCCAGGTGTGATGAACCTCCATGTCCCTAAATCACAAAGGATTTAACTTCAACTGATACACCTGGGGATTGAATTTCCCTTGAAGGGTTTCAGTGAAGTCCCTGTTTATTTTAATGTTACAAATGAAGTGTCTTGTCTAGGTTTATGGCCAATGGCTATTTAATAGAGACAGAATGCAAAATGTCGGATGCAGCACGAGTGCTCAGACTGTTTGGGAAGTTAGGGCACCTCAGTGTCTGGATGCTGAGAATTTAGGAACCTCACGCTGGCTTTCTGTGTAGTCCTAAAGAAACTCAGTTGTAGGATGGATGTAGGGCTGCCCAGAACACATCAAGACTCCTGTGACTCTTCCTTAGTGTACTCTGAGTTGGTCCCAGCTATCAGGAAGTGTGACTTAGCCATTTACTGACATGGGCTGTGCTGCATCCCTGTACACTTCCAACAGCAGTTCCCTTCCTGGTAGAGCTTCCTGCAGCGTGTGAGCGCTCTCAGAGAAGCCTCCCCCCATTAACCTTCAGCTCAGCACTAACCAAGAGCTGAGTTGACAACTCTGATTCCAGAAGCCTCTGACTTCACAGGCCCTGCGGGAAGTCAGCCCCGTGTGCTGAGTCATGTCGCGATTATGGCATGTGTCCTGCTTTGGCAACACAATAAATGAACGTTCCCTTGACCTCCCTCCATCCCGCTTCGCACAAGGCACCGCCTGAGGATGTTTCGTGCCTCATCCACAGCCGATGCGGCTAACCAGAGCTGATCACAGCAGAGCCGCTGCCGCCAGCGCAGCGCTGTCCTGGCATAGGGTGGCAGTGCCACCGCTCAGGTCTCCGCTGTCCCCAGCTCCTGCCGGCCAGCGCTGTCCTGGCACAGGGTGGCAGTGCCACTGCTCAGGTCCCCGCTGTCCCCAGCTCCTGCCGCCAGCACAGCGCTGTCCTGGCACAGGGTGGCAGTGCCACCGCTCAGGTCACTGCTGTCCGCAGCTCCTGCCCTCCAGCGCTGCCCTGGCACAGGGTGGCAGTGCCACCGCTCAGGTCACTGCTGTCCGCAGCTCCTGCCCTCCAGCGCTGCCCTGGCACAGGGTGGCAGTGCCACCGCTCAGGTCACTGCTGTCCGCAGCTCCTGCCCTCCAGCGCTGCCCCGGCGCAGGGTGGCAGTGCCACCGCTCAGGTCCCCGCTGTCGCCAGCTCTTGCCCTGCGGCTGCACAGGATGACAGTCCTGGGCCGTGAGCACGCACAGGAGAGGACATGAAGGGGAGGCAGGGGGACGAGCGGGCAGAAAAGCAAATCAAAAGAGGATTTTAACCTTCTGTGGTCTAAAAATGTGACGCTGTGTGCATGCAGGTGGGCTCGGCCGGGTAAGCCTTCCCCTGTCTGTCAGGGTGGGACCGCCTAGGGGCATTCCTGGGAATGCAGGGAGAGAGGACAGGCCATGGAGGCCTGATTTATTTTCTGCTTATCTTTATTGGCTTATTGGCACAGGAATTATTTACAAAAACTAATGAGTCACTCTGCTACTGCTGGTGCACAAGCACTTCAAGTGGCACTGGGAGCTTCATTGGTGGCTTGAAACGCTTTAAACTTGTTTTGATTTGTCAGCGTAACTGGACAGAAATATTTTGAAGTACATATGCAATATTAGGCTAAAGTATCCAATGAGGATCCAGTAAAATTCCAGAAAGAAAAGCCTTTTGATGTGAGTGTTTTTCAGAGATCTACAACATGGGGAGCATCACTGAATGCAGAAAAAAGTCTCATGGCAAATGCTGTCCTATTGGTCCACACACTGCCTTTAAATCCAGCATCTAGCTGGACACAGCTACATCTTAAGATTATCCCTGATTTCAAGGTTCTTTAAGATCTCAGTCCTAAATTATTAGACATGAGCTGTAGAATGCTACAGGAAAATCAGGAGGTGATAAGAGAGGAGCTGGGAAGCACCGGGAAGAAAGTTGATTCTTTCCCAGCCAGCACCAGTACAGCTTGGTCTTGCCCAAAACTATTAATTACTCCTGGGCACAGGAGTGGCTGGGTTTTGGGAATTGCTGCCTGGAGTGCATCCAAAGAGGCTGGAACATGTCCAGAGGAGGGCAATGAACCTGGTGAAGAACACAAGTCCCATGAGGAGGAAGGAGCAGCCTTTCCTACTCTGGAGAACAGGAAGCTCAGGGTGACCTTGGTGCTCTCTAAATGCCCATGAAAGGAGGTTGTAACCAGGTGGACGTCACTCTCTTCTCCAAGGTAAGAAAGACAAGAGGAAGTGGCTTCAAGTTGCAGCAGGGGTGATTTAGATTAGATGAGATAATAGGAAAATTTTTTTCATGGAATAGCTTGTCAAGTATTAGAACAGGAACAGGCTGCCCAATGAGGTGGTGGAGTCAGCTTCCCTGGAATGCTCAAAAAACACGTGAATGTGGCTCTTGAGGACATGGCTTACTGACAAACATGATGGTGATGCTGGGTTGATGGTTGAATTTGATGATGCTAAAGGTCCTTTCCATGAATCTAGAAACTAGGCTGACTTTAGGCCAGCTCAGCTCCTCTCTCAGCTCATGGTTTAATCTGCAGGTTTAACAGCCCTTTTTCTCTAACAGGTGTCTAAAATTGGGAGGGAATATTAAGTTGAATCAAACCAATTAACCTCTCTTGTCTGGTTATTAGATACTGCTTCCATGTATTAATCTATATTTATAGAATATATAAATTAAACACCAAGTCCTGTAGCTATTTTGTGCCTTCAGGTTTTTCCCTCAAAAGAGACACACCAACAATCCCACCCTGTGCATCTCCTGGAGCTCTGTCAGCCTTGGGGCCGTGACCATTCCCTGGGGAGCCTGGGCAGTGCCCCACACCCTCTGGGGGAAGAACCTTGCCCTGATATCTGCACTAACCCTCCCCTGACACAGCTCCAGCCATTCCCTGGGTCCTGTCCCTGGTCACCAGAGAGAACAAATCAGTGCCAACTCCAGTAAAATAAATGGAGTTAAAATATTGGTGGGGTAACTGCCTCTGCAAGATCTTTCTGAGTGGGTGTTAAGTGCAAAATTTCCACCTAAATAAGCAATAAGAGAACAGTCACCCCAAATCCAACCACTGCTCTACCCGGGCCAGTTTTTGTTTTCATTAGCAATTACCTTTTTTTTCTGCAGAGTATACAAGAAAGTGCCAGAAGTTCACTGATGCAGAGTGGAGTATATGCCCTGTCACCACTAATGAATGATCACTTTCAGCCCTAAAAGTCTTGAGTAAGGCCTCCAACATCTTTTAAAACTTTTAGAATATAATTAAGGAGTATGCAACCACATCACAAAAACCACAATGTAGCTTAGCTGAAAGAATGATCCTTGTTTTACATTATTGAGAAATCAGGACCCAATCCAGATTAACAAGGCTAAAAACCTGAGAAGATTGCTGGGCTAACATCCACATCAATCTTTAAATACATTGGGACCTTCTAGATGTCATCTAGGTCACCAGGATTACTATTTCACTGTCTCTCTTCCTCCAGAGTTATCTTGCTATAATTAATTGTGTGATTAAGGCATAATATGGGGTTATGTGTGATTTCATTTTTTTGTTGTTCAATTTGTTGAATCCCTGGCTTACACACAGCCAGCTCCAGAAACTTCCATTCACAACAGAAACACCTCATTTACCTGCCTGAATGCATATTTT
This sequence comes from Thryothorus ludovicianus, assembly GCA_013397245.1. Taxonomy (NCBI): domain Eukaryota; kingdom Metazoa; phylum Chordata; class Aves; order Passeriformes; family Certhiidae; genus Thryothorus; species Thryothorus ludovicianus. The sequence continues at coordinate 5,145 of VZTB01013622.1, read as the reverse complement.
CTTCAGATGCACTCAACCAGCAAACTTCTTCAAAATTCTCTCTTGCTGTCAGATCAATCTTTAAATCATGAGTTTGTTCAGTTACTTTATTTTGTGAAGAAATGAAAATGCTTCTGAAGACCAACAGGTTAAAAACAAAATTGAGCTAATTAGTGCCAGCATTACAAATCTGGAATTCCAGCTGCTTTTCACAAAATTGCCCTCAATTTTCTGCATTTTCAGATCCTCATTTCTTATATTTGTATCACTCTGTTATCAATATTTTACAAAGGGAAAGAAAATGGATAATTGCATGAGTCAGAATTTATAGGGAACTAAGAGAAAAATGCTTCATATTGGGTAAGAGGTTTATTTGAAAAAGAAAAACCCCCAAAGTTAAATATTATAAAGAAGAGCAGAAGGATCAGGTGTTATTCACTTCAAAGCAGTGGCTCATGCCACCTTGTTATGGCTTTTCACAGACAAAGTTGAATTTGGGGAATTAGTTTGGGAAGTGAATGTTTATTTCCATAACACCAGTCAGAGAGCTTTGAAGTTCTCGCTCTCTTCCCTTTTCTCTACTCCTAGTTTTAGAAGGCTGTGTGTATTTTAACTAGATGTAGTATTGATCTGGTAAGACACAGAACAAAACCCTAACAAAACAATCAAGTGAAGAGAAGAAAAAGGAAAAAAAGAAGTGATCTGAAATTGCTTATAAGTGCTTTTCATATATCTAATCCTTTGCAGAGATCACCCTTCAGTAATCCAAAGGACAATTTTTTCCTTTGTTTGCTTGCATTTTTTTTCAATGTGCAGGAAAGGATGTATGTATTTGGCATAAATCAATTATCTAAATACACTCTGTAGCTAAAGCTAGGCCAAGGTGAGAAGAAGCCAAAGCATTCCTGAAAAGCAAACAAGGCAGTTTGCAAACACTTCTTAAAACACAGGAACAAATAGCCAGACACACCAAGTTCATCTTGCCCAACTTCAGAGTCCACCAAGGGGACACTAAAGCTCCCTCTGTGATAACTGGGAACACCTGCAAGGTGTGTACAGAGGAGATCCAGCGTGGTCACTCTTGGCTGACTTTGCCCAGGAATGACAAAGGCTTTAAGGATACAGCTCACTTAATTTAGAAATCGACTTTAGATATATTGTGCCTTAGAAATGCTAATTTCTCTTTGCTGACCAGAACAGAAACTTGGGGAAGAGTTCAGATAAGGACTAGGTTTAGATTAGATACTGGGAAGAAATTACTCAGTTTAAAGAGTGGTGAGGCCCTGGCACAGGGTACCCAGAGAAGCTGTGGCTGCCCCATCCCTGGAAGCATTCCAGGCCAGATTGGATGGGGCTCTGAGCATTCCCCACTCCATCTGCTCCACATGTTTAGAAAAACAGGGCATCTCTCTCATCCTAAAGACAGGTGAGTCCTGTAGTCTATAGTTTCTGATTCCCCATCTGGCAACATATTTGTATACACAGATTTTTGGGAATCAGACTTGTTGCACATCCTTGTTCCCAAAAGGGATGGGACCACCTGTGTAGCTGAGGAGATAGGTTATTTTAATCTATAGGTGTAAATACAGAGGGAAAGTCTGCAGTTTGTGCTGTCCAAGAGTCTCAGCTATTATTTGCCCAAAACCTCCAAGTCCTCCCCCTATGAGGTCACATAGGATGCCAGCTCTCTGCCTCCTGCTCGTCCCCTGCAGAGGAGGGAGGGGTAAATTCAAACCTGCATCCATATGAAAGCATGGGAAACTCTGGAGTCTGGTTCTAGATGTTCCAAAAGTTCCAGACAGGGTAGTCACCTCAGAATAGAAAGCTGCTAATTTTCCTCTGTGCCTAGAAATCCCTGGGAGCAGTTTCCCTGAAGAAGCAAGGTCAGCTTCCTGCTATCAGCAGAGGGGACCTTGACCACTCTGCATGAAACAACCACATCACAACCCAGACAGCCAAGATAGCGCATTTTCAGTCAATTCCTTTCCTTCAGGAGGCCCTTTACTTTTTGTGTTGTACACCTTGGACAAACAAAATGAAGTAAACCCCATGTCCTAAATAGGGGTGGACTGCAGAGGCATCAAGAACAAGGGATCACAAATCAAGGGGGGCTGTGCTGACCTGTGGGTGCTCTATAATTACAACAGCTTTGTCATTGCATCATTGGAGAAATAAACTGCGCTTTTACAAGTTGCAATCTCACACATATAGCTCAACCATAAATAACTAGCTGATGAACCCACTGAACTGCTGTTTCCAGGTCGGAGTTTCTTTCTGTGTCCCCAAGAAAAGCAACATCAGCATCATTTCCCAGACTCATGGAAAAAGTTAATCAACTGCATCCTCTGGTTGTTTCCCTGTATCTTTATTTCTTCATTTCACCAGGTGTGCGGCCCTCCTTCAAGTGTAAGTCTGGATTGCAATAGAAAGCACAGGAGTGACACCACTGAAGCTGAAACATGAGCCTGGATATGTGCAGCATATTTTCCCCTTGTGATGGCCTTCATGGATGAGCTAGCAGTGAATTTGCATGATCCTGCTCTCTGACTTTTCAGGATTTGTGGACAATGGTATATGCAGTCATTTCAAATTGGCTGTTGGGATTAAAGCTCAGTTCATTAGTCTCTAGCTATATAAAACTGCACTTGTTTTCATTATTTTGCACTAGCTGCTCTCTTGTTTTTTTGGCACTATGACAGGCATCTCTAGTTCTTGCTTTCCTTTGTGTTATGTGGCTGAATTAAGGGAATTAGCACAACATGTGGCATTGCTTCAGTATCAGTCACTGAAGGAAAAAGCTTGATTTCTTCAACAGCCTGTGTTCTCCACAGCTTTCAGGAGGAACATTTGAAAACAGGGTTTCCCAAAGCCTTTCTGGTCTCACTCCACAGGATAATTTCATACACCATTTGTTTGCAAGGTTGGCTGGGGGGCAATGTTATTAAAAAACTAAAGCAGTGGAGAAAGGGAAAGAAGGCAGAAAGCAAGGGACTGCCCTTATCCTGACACGTGCAAAAACATAGAAATAATTTGGTGAGGTTGGAGTGGAAGGAATTGTCCAGGGAGGTGGTGGAGTCACTGTCCCAGGAGATGTTTAAAGAAAGCCATGGCATTTACTGCCATGGTCTGATTGGTAAGGTGGTGATCAGTCACAGGTTGGACTGGATGGTCTCAGAGGCCTTTATCAACCCAAAAGATCCTGTGATCCTGTGACTGCTAAAGCAGGGCTGACCCAAACTGCTGGAATTACATCAGGAACCATAACTAAGACTCCAGACTCTGACAGAAATGATACACAAGTGATGATCTATTAGATAACATCATTGGTTTGTACAGAAAAAAAGATGATGTAGAAAGCAGACGGAGGGGGCACATGCTCTTGGAGACTTAGAAGCAACTGTAGATCAACATTTTCCTTCAACAGATCCAAGGTGGGACCCTAATTTACCTGGGCTGGAGGTAGTTTAACAAGGTACCAGAGGTGGGTTTTATTTGGTGTAAAGAATGCTATACTGAACACCATGAACGGGACAAAACTGTGTGAGGTAAAGCAGGACAGGACTGCAACTTTGATCCAATGATTGAAGGTGACTGCCAGCAAAGACACCTGTCTGGATTCTGGGAACCCAGAGGAGGCTGTAGAGTGAGAAACTACCTTTATGGGGCAGTCGGCCCCAGATATTAAAAGAAAAGTACAGAAAATGGAAGGAGCGGAGTGGTGTGATTCAGGAAAGTTGTTAGATGAAGCTTGGAAACCATATCAAAACAGGGATAGGGTAAAGGAAACGTGACAGGCTGGAAAGGAAAACAAGAACCACGAGAACCTACTTGGAACTCTAGAGGGTGCTAAGGGACCGCCAACAGGACAGGAGACAGAGAAGGAGAGGCGGAGCAAGGGGAAGGTGAGGCGGGAGGCTCCCGTCCTTTCCCCGATAAGAGCGCGCTTGACAGGGAAAAGGGGCGCTGGAAACGGGAATGCCCGCAGGCTGGGAAGCTGGAACCTGCCCTAGAGGTTACACGAGAAGGTAAAGATGGAAGGGAAGCGGGAGATTCTACCCCAGCTGACCCCCTGAGACTGGGGAAAGAAGTGGAATTTTTAGTAAACACGTGGGCAATTTATTGTGTATTGAAAACGTGTAAAGGAAAGCTTAGTAAGGATGTGGTAAATGTAAATTGATTGGTAAATTGTAAATTGTAAATTGCAAACTGTTAAATGTAAATTGGTACATGTGGTAAATGTACACGATGTGGTAAATATAACTGGTGCTACAGGGAAAAGTGAAACTCGGTCAGCCCATGAAATTTAAATTAGGAAAGAACTGCCCTAACTCATCAGTTTCTATATATGCCTCAATGCCCAGTGCCCTTGTTGGGGAGAGATTTATGGGGAAAATTGGATGTTGAGACAACCTGAGGAGACCTGGGGGTCCTGGTGCAGAAGTTGGGAACCTGGAGGAGGCCTGTGGACTATTTCTACAAACAGCTGGACAACGTGAGCAGAAGATGGCCGGGATGCTTGTAAGCAATTGCTGCAACTGTTCCACTGATCCAAGAGGCCAGGAAGCTCAGGGCTGGACAGCACATCCCTGCTTTTGTCCCTCCCATGGTGACATCCACATTAGAGCAAAAGGAGGGGCATGGCTATCCCCCAGCAGGATGCTCAGATACCATGTTGTGCTCTTGGTGGGAAATGGATGGCAGGATATGCAGTGGTGATTGCCACTGAGGTGTTAAAAGCTCAGTCTTTACCAATAAACACATCAGCCCCAAAAAGCAGAGAGAATAGCACTAAAACAAGCATTGAACTTGGCAGTGGGAAAAAGAGGGACTGATCCTTGGTATGCATTTATTGTGATTCATGCCCGTGGAGCCATAGGGAAGGAAAGAGGACTGCTGCCCGCTCAAGGATCATCTATTCAACACAGAGAAGGAATTTTACAGCTTTTGAAAGAAGTTTAAAAAAACAAAGGAGGTGGCAGTGATGCATTGCAAAGCTCATCAATCTGGACAAAATAATGTTAGAGTGGGAAATCACTCACAAAGCAGCTCGAGGAGTAGCTGAAAAAGGCATTCCAGCCTTCTTTTTGTGCTAGTGCCACAAAAATAAATTTACATAAATTAAGGCTTATTTTGAGACTGAGGATCAATATTTAGAAGATATATGAA
>VZTB01013621.1:195320-218088 GCA_013397245.1 Thryothorus ludovicianus | reverse complement strand
CTGCAACTTGTCAGTGGTTCCTAAAAACCCCAGAGGAGAATTTGTGTGTGACTGGGTGGAAGGACAGGCACCAGTGTTTTGGAAGCACTGAGCCTTATCTCCAGTACATGAAGTCCCTCTTCTGCTGGGCTTTAGACACATTGTCCTGCACAGCTCCCATCAGCAGTGATTAATGGCCCTGAAAATAAAACAGAGATCCATTTGTTACAGATCCTATTTTTAATCTGTGCAGAAGTATTTCATCCTCTGGCCAAGGAGCAGGAATTTCTCTCTGTCTGCTGTTTCCTGGTAGCCCAGCCAGGACCAGGGGCTGCCTCCTAAATTCTGGGGGGATTTTGGCTTTGCTGGGTCCTGAGGGATGCCTGTGTTTGCTCAGGAGTCATTTGGAGCAGAGAGTGGAGTCACAACCTCCTCCTCCTGCCCTGCAGGGTCAGAACAGACCTGTGTGAGCTCTTCTTGTGCCTGATTTAATGGCATAAACACTGAGAGGGTTCATGTGGAATTTTACAGGAGATTTGTGTCCTAGTGCCTCTAATTCTGTTATTTGGTAGGGATTGGTTTGGGTGTGCAAAATCAGTTTATGGCAAGTGATAGACTTTGTGTAAACCTTTTTTAAAATTTAAAAACATTCACTGCAGGGGTTTTTTTTTCTGTCCTGCTCTTGGTAGGAGCACACCTGACCACAGAATATTTCTGTCCCACCTTCTCAGAAAATACCCAGGAAGGGAAATCTGAGTCTGTGACAGCTTTCACCAGGCCAAGGATTAATAGTAAGGAAGGTAAACTAAATTCAAAAAATTCCAGGTTGGAAGAGGCCTCAAATCTCCTGCATCTGTTCCAGTCTTTCTTGGCAGAAAGAACTTCTGAATAAATCATTTATTTGTAATACTCCTTTCTGTAGCAGTTCTTGGGTTTTTTTTCTTACCCATATTTTGCTCCATGGAGTTTCCAGATGCCCCTCCCTTCTTCCCACGGGCTCTCCCCTGGAATTTTTTGTGGTTTTTTGGGGGTCTAACAGGGATGTGGCTCTTGTTTTCCAGAGGGGATGTGTTTGCCTGGCATTCCCAGTCTCACAGAGCAGGAGATTCTGAGCTGTGCAAGGGCCACGCCAACGCCTAAAATGTGAAACCTGGGGAGAATTCCTGTTGCTGTGCAGTAAGTCAGCTCTGACATTTGTATTATTTATTTTTAGAAGGCAGATTTGGGTTAATTCAAGGGCTGCAGCCACCATGGGATGGCACTGCCACTGACCCCTGAGCCACAGGGCTCAGCTGGGATCCTGACCCTGGCAGTGGGGTTGGTATTTTTGTATTACTGCATTTTTATTTTAGTTCTCCTAATAAAGAACTGTTATTCCTATCTCCATATCTTTGCCTGAGAGCCCCTTAATTTCAAAATTCTAATAATTGGGAGGGAGGGGGTTTGCATTCTCCATTCCAAGACAGGCTCCTTAGCAGACACCTGGCATTCAAACAAGACAGGGACTTTTTCCTTTTGTCGTGGCTTTGTCACACATTCCTGAAAAATTCCTTTAGTTCGGGAAATAAAAGCGAAGCTTTGCTTTGCTGCCTTTACTGCTGGCCAGATGAACATCTCATATTAAAAAATAAATATTTCTTTCGCTGTCCCATGCAGGCAAAGAGCAGGAAGCAAACCATGGACACTCAGTTTTTCTCCCCGTGGATGGGAGCTGTCCCCAGTCCCCCCGCGCCTCCGGAGCCCTCCCGCCTGGCCAGCGACTGCCCGGGGTGTGCCCAGGATTTTGGATCCCAAACTGCCTTCCAGGAGTTCCCAAAGAAAAGGTATCAGCACTCCTGGGAGCTCCTGCATCCCTGGAATTCTTCTGTTCAAGAACAAAGAGGGGTTCTGGATATTTTTTAGGGGGGTTTTTGGCACCGCTGGAAACTCAGCGGGTTTTCTTTGCTGTGTGATGGTTATTACTCAGGTTGTGAATAAAAGGTGTGGGTGGGTTTTATTTTTTCTATCTTAAAGCCAAGTGATTGTGACAGAATATTGCCATTTTGGGAGGGAATTGGATGATAGAGACGGACACAGCAGCTTTTGATGAGAAAATAGTCGTTTAATGAGCATTTCTAATACCTCACTGCATTTTTTTTTATCCTTAATAAGAAATACAAAATCTGAGGTGGGGAGAAAGTGGAGTTCAGGTGCTGAAAGGTAACAGAAGAAGATACATGGGTTGCAAAAACCTTTAATTTTTTTTTTACTGGTTTTCAGTAGGAAGTGTCAGAGTGATGTTTATTTTTCAATAAAAGATCACACAGCTTTGGTGTTAGCTGTAAGAGTTAATTTTAAGCAAGGAGTGGCAATTTGCTAATTAAAATATACAGTATTTTCTTAAAGCAGCCTTTAGATTATTGCAAGGTAGCTTTAAAAACAAAAATGTTATGGGATTAGAGTTAATCCATGTCTACAGCCATTTTGAGCCTGCAGATATTCAGAATTCCTTGAGGTCTCCTTAAAAAAAAATAGGAAAACAAAAAACTTTGCTGTTTGACCAAGACACAGAAAAGATCTCGTTGTCAAATACCAGTTCTGCATTCACAAAACATTTTCAAGAGTCTTTGCACTTCTGTGCATCCTAAATTAAATCTAAATTCTAAGATCCCTTAGAGAGGAAACTGAGCAGTCATGGAGCAAATCAGGGACTGAGTTAAAAGTGAAACTGCTGAGCTCTTAAAAGCCAGCAGTAATTTTGTATTAATTTATTATTTTATTGTATAAAGTGTAATTTTCACTGATTTTCGCACTGGCAAGAGATTAAAAAGGTGATTTTTATGAGAGTTTGTCCCACATTTTATGGTCTCTGTTAGTGAGCAATTATGTGGCAGCCAAGGTGGCACCAGGGAAAACTCAGAGATCTTCAGGGACACTGAAAGGAATCAGAGCCAGATGGGGAGAGAAGTTTATTGGGGCAAAACAATGAGGGTAGAGGGAAGGAGATCTTTAATTAAACACTGTTTTAATTAACTTGGGAAGAAGAGTCAGGAGTCATTGCAAACAGCTCTATAAAAATCTGATCTTGCACCTGCAGGAAAAGTTGTGTTTGTTTAAAAGTTGTTGAGAACCTTGGGTGTTTACCAGAAATATTTATTAAAATATTTATTAAAATAATCCCCTGTCCAAAAGGGGATTAAAAAGTGGTCCAACTTAAATATATGTAACTTGCATATACATTATTTTTTGAGAGTAAATAATAGCTTTTGAAGTATTTGGTAGTAGATAACTTAGAATGCTCCAGGCTTTGAGGATATTGATCCTATTTGTGCTCTAAACAACACAGTCAAGGTTTGAACAGTTTTGTTTCTTGGAAAGAGAGGAGAATTTTTGCTGCTTGGAAAGTCTCTGGTGAAACAAAAAGGAAAATAATTCTATTTCACTCGGGCTATAGAATTCTCAAATGCAGGAAGAGATTTCTGTAGAGGGATACTGAGGATACATGAAATTCAGAATAACTAGAAAATGCTGATAAATAAAAGTTTGATCTTCTTTTTGCCTGTTTTGTTTAGGAGAAAAATACTTATTTAAAACTTTTTTATTTTTTTTTTCAGGGCACCAATAAATCTTTCTTACTCTGGCAATGGCCCTGATATGTTTGGGTTGGTGTCGAGCATTTTAGAGGAGCCAAACAAGCCAGAACCAGCTACAGATTGGTAAGTTTATTCTGAGAGTTCTTCTCATTTGTGTGCTGGTTTTTATTCCTATTGTCACACAGATATGATACACATTTTTAATTATTTCAGAGGTGAGTAATGACAGCCTATGAAATCCCCTTAAAATGTGGAAATGTCTTTACTTCATTTAGCAGTAAAAAAAAAAAATCCAACAAACTGAACTGTTAAAAATGCAAATTTTTTAAAGTTTTCCATCAGCTTCACAGCATTTGAGGAGGAGAAAAAAGATGATAATTAATTTTAACCAGTAGGGAGTTGACTGAATACAGTGGAATCTGAGATATTTAATAAATCCAAATGAACCCTGCATTTCTGGACGTGCAGAATAAACAGTGCTGAGATTTCACAGAGCCCTTGCTCAGCTGCAGTGGGAATATTCCTCCTGCTTTTGAGGAGAGCTGAGGTTGCTCAATAATGTAACGCTGGGGAAATAACCGTGGTGTGTGAATAACTTTAAAGTCAAAAAAAAAAGTTTTAAATCCTGACGGGAGGTTTGTTTCCCTCTGTCCCAGGAATTCTCTGTCCAGGTTGTTTCCCCCTGTGTGGGCGCCTGATCTGGGCAGCAATGGGGAGTTCCCAGGGCTCCCAGCTCAGCACTGTGCCCAAACCAAGGATTTTCCCGACTGGCTGGGCACCAGCTGCCATCAGGAACCCCAGCAGGAGCCTCCTGATGTGGAGAAGCTGCACAGAGGTTTGGGAGACCTTCAGCTCCTCGAGTCTTGGCTCTCTCCCCGTGCTCATCCCGGCAGTGCCCCAAGGAACGCTCACCCTGAAAATTCCTCTCTGCAAAACAGCACCACGGCTCCCCAGGAAGGGATTTCCTTCCCAGAGCAGAGCTGGAGCCAGCACTTGTGCACTTACGACCACGGGAGGTTGAATGGAGGTTGTGAGAAATTTGGGTCCAATTTTAGCCCCTTTTCTCCTCGGAACAGGATGAAGGAAAGCCCCAGCGTGCAGAAGGAGTTTTGGAAAAGTGAAAGAGCAAGAGGAAAAGCTCTGAAAGATTATGCTCAAGGACAAACTAAGTATTCCCCTGATCTTTCCAATCAGCCTGGTGATGACTCTTGGGATCAAGTACCCCAGGGCAGCCACCTGTTTTCTAAAAGATATGAGAACTTCATGGCTGCTCACAAACTGCAGTCACCTGTCCACCCATCACTTCATTTTTTCAATCAACCCCCTAAAGAAAATAATTTTTCTGGAGGAAAAGGCCGAAAACCCCAGGAACGCCATGTGCAAAATGGCCATTGTGGCTTTACTTTGGGGGATGCTTTTAATAATAATAATGAGTGTAAAATTAATATGGGCCCTAGGGAAAGCTCTCCTCTAGCAGCTGAATATGATTTATCTGTGAAAAATGCTGTGCAAAATGGGAATTATTCCTCATACCAGGGGTGTGCCTGGCTGGATGGGAAAAGCCTGGCAGCTGCATCTGAAATTCCATATGGAAAACAAATGGCAACGAGCCCTCAGTCCTCGTCAGGGGTTTCCACCATGTCTGGGGGCTCTCCCACCCACCAGCCTTTCACACAGCCCTCCTACTACCCCCAGCTCCTTCCCGCCCTGCCTGCCAGGAAAGATGGGAGGTCACAAACATCAAATGGAGTTCCCAGTCATTTGGGAGTTCCTCAGTTCATGTCAGAGAGCCAGAAGCAGGTGAGACCCGCTGGAAGATCCCAGGAGGATGCCGGGGTCAATAAGGAGGGGCGGCGCCGCAAATTCCCCGTTGGGTTTTCACCCGACTGGTTCCCGCAGCAGAAAGCTGCAGGTGGAGACACTGCTGAGAAATACCACAGGTTCCCCAAGAGGCACAGCCAGGAAAGTGGCAATAAAGACGACAGAAGAGGTAGAAGGAATTGGGGCCCTCGTTTGGGATCCGCAGCCCCAAACCGCCAGCCCTTCAACGCGTTCCCCAAAAAGCACGAGCACAATGGTGGCAGCTTGTCAGACTTCATCCATCCCTCTCTGCTTCCTTCTTTCCCATTCATGTCTGATTTTAAGCAAAATCCCAGCTTCCCTCCGTTTAATCACCGACTGCTTTCTTCAGCAAATAATTTTAATTTCCCTCCGCCGCCGTTTCCATTCTCGGACCTTGTTGATCTGTTTCACTGCGACGACTTTAACCCCTTGAGTCCCTTCCTCGGGGATCTCTTCCCTGGGGAAATCCCTGGCCCCTGCTTTGCCTTTCCAAGCCCATTTAACAAGTTCAGGCCTGCCAGGAGCCGCAGTGGCCCCGCTAACGAGCTCCACATCCGGCTGGAGGAGTGTTACGAGCAGTGGAGAGCTTTGGAGAAGGAGAGGAAGAAGGTAAAACACTTTTGGTGATGAGTCCTGATTAAGACTTGATTGGTTTTGTGAGGGAAAGTTTTGTGGTGTTTCTTCTTTGGTTTGTTGGGGGTTTTTTGGTCTTTTAATTATTGTTTCAGGGTATTTTGGGGTTTTTTTTTTGTTGGTTGGTTGGTTTGGGTTTTTACTTTCACCGATACAGTCACAGTTTTCTCTTCTTCTTTTTTTCTTGTTGTAGTAAATCCCTGGCTTTAGTAAAAAAGAAAATGAAGTAACTGGTCCTGGGCACCCTCTGTGTGTCTGTAGAGAAAACCTCCAATATTTTTCTTGTTCCCAAAGGAAATTTCAGTTTATGCTCTTCTCATTATGGTCACTTTCCCTCGTCAGACTCATTCCCACAACTGTTGGCAGGGAAGGATCACCCTGATAATGAGGGTATTGCACTTGGGAATGAAAGCTCTGTGCTCTAAAGAAGCAGGAAGAGCTTTCCCAAGAGGAGTCAAATCCTTGAATTCCATGCCAGGTCTCGGAAAATAAATTATCCATAACCCCTGGTTCTAATTATGCACTGAGGGCTTGGCTGCTTCCATGTGTGAGGAGCCTCCTGGCCATTGGATAAAGGTGTCTGAGCAAAGTAGACCTGGAAAATACCTTTTTCTTTCCATCATCAGCCATGGGGCTCTGCTAATGGACTTTTGGAATTGGGAATGGAAGTGCCTGTGTCATCCTCTCATGGATGCCTCTAAACAAGACTCCTCTCTGCCTGTCTGGCCTTCCAGGAATTCTCTGGAAGTGAGAAAGGGATGATTCTTGCTCCAGTGTTTGTTTCCTGTTCTCAGGCAGGATTTGGGACAATTAAGTCACTTGCAAAGATCAGGTTATAGTTTTTGTGTCCTGTGTTTGGTTCCATCATTAAAGGAGGGTTGTTTGTCCTCATACCTTGTACTTATTAATCAAAGAGGCTTGATTGACCTGGTTAATCAAAGGGGATTAATGGATCTGATCCATTCCAAGTGATCCAGTTTTATCCCAGTGAGCTGTTCTGGGTTTCTCAGGGTATCCTGTGGTTACAGAATACAAACTGTTCTCAGTCCTCCAAGCCAGCCTCCATAGCCTGGCTCCCATTCCTGCAGCCGAACCACATTCCTCAGGAGGAGATGATGGCAAGGAGAGAGAAACTGCCCCTGGGATTTGATTTAATTCTCTCTACCTTCTCTAATCACTCAGCCCTTTCAGCTCTCTGAGACCCAAGTTCACTGCAGCTGCTTTGGATTCACAGCTTACCTGTCTCCTTTCATAAATCCCACTTTTCCAGGGATCTCACATTTAAAGCATTTCCACAAGTTAGGAACTATCTGCAATATTAAATGTGCATGTAGTTTAGTTAATTGCTTATTAGCTGTAATTCTTGAACCCATGACCCTTTCTCCATCCATTGTTTTTTTTCTGGATGCCTTTCCTCAGATGATCAGTGCAGGTGGAATCAGCTCTTGTAATCCATATTAGGCAGGGGCAGGAACTAAATAATGTGGGAGTAAAGCAAAAAGAGAAGGACTACAAATATGCACAGTGTGAATGTGGACTTAACCTTGCCTTGAACTTCAGTGCAGCACCTGACCACTCTCTCCTACACCTATGGTACCCTGGAGAAGGAATGAGATAAGGAATCTACTGCTAGCTGTGTCTTTTATACTCCCAAGTGTGAGAATTTCCTATCAAAAAATAAGTTTGGTCACTGTCTGTGTTAGACACTGGCTAAGCCACTCTTTCTCAGAGGAAGTTTGGCTGTTGTGCTAAAGATTTTCTCTGTTAAAGAAAAAGATCTTGGTTAAAGACCTGATATCAGATTATGTTAAATGTGCTTTCATCCTGATGCACTTGAGATGTGATTTGTGCTGCTGCTATCACCTGGTTCTCTTTTTTGATAATCATAGTATGTGACATTTGAGAGAAACAGTGAACGGTGTTGAACTTTGAGGGAGAGCTGAATTAGAGAAATATTCTTGCAAGGAGGCTGGGAAGTGACTTCTGACAAGGGCATGTAGTGATAGGTCAAGGGGAATGACTTTGAACCAAAAGAGGGCAGGGTTAGATTAGATTTGGGAAGAAGTTTTTGCTGTGAGGGTGGTGAGGCTCTGGCAGAGTTGGCCCAGAGCAGCTGTGACTGCCCCTGGATTCCTGGAAGTGTCCAAGGCCAGGTTGGATGGGGCTTGGAGCAACCTGGGACAGTGGAAGATGTCCCTGCCTGTGGCAAAGGGTGGAATAAAGTGATCTTTAAGGTCCCTTCCAACCCAACCCATTCTGGGATTCTGTGATTTTTGGGAATGTTTTTCTGTCAGTGCAGTCAGAAGCCGACAGGACGCTCGCTCCTAACCCGCTTGAAAATCCCAGACAGTGCCAAAAACTCATAGATGGCATCCTACAAATTTCAAGCAATCACACTGACAAATTGCTTCCCTTCCAGACTGAGGCTGACCTTGCAAGGCACTTCCCAGGGCAGCGCATCCCCAGCCCCAGCCCCGGCCCCGTGCCGCGGCTCCCTGCGAACCCTTCCCGCGTGGATCGCCTCATCTCCGACCAGGCCCGGGAGGCAGCCAGGGTAGGCCTGCTGCAGCTGCACTTCTCAGCATTTCTTTGTTCATTCATCAACACTCGGTGGTGCTGGTGTTGTCTTGGTTTGAGCGACAGGTGTCTGCTGAGGAAGGCAGGAGCCTCCCTTGGAATGGAGAATGGAAACCCCCTCCCTCCCAATTATTGTAATTTTGAAATTAAGGGGCTCTCAGACAAAGATATGGGAAGAGGAATAACAATTCTTTATTTGGAGAAATAAAATAAAAATGCAGCAACACAAAAATACCAACCCCAGTGTCAGAGTCAGGATCCCAGCTGAGCCCTGTGGCTCAGGGGTTGGTGGCAGTGCCATCCCATGGTGGCTGCAGCCCTCCTGCAGTGGCACAGGTGGCTCTGCTGGAGCAGGGATCCTGCACAAAGGTGGAGTTTCCCTGGGAAGGTGCCGTGGGGATGGCTGGGCCTGGTGTCCCTCTGGGAATGGCAAAGGCTGCTGGCTGTGCCAAAGGCCAGCTTGGATCCAGGGAGGAATGCTTGGCTCCTGGGCTGGCTGCAGCAGCTGCCAGGGGGATGCTGGAATTTTCTCAGCCCTGCAGGGAGACTCAGTGGCCCCTGAGCAGAAGATCTGTGCCTGGAGGGAGGCTGGGTCCTGGAAGAGATAAAGAAACTGCCCTGGTTGGTTTTTAACAGAGGGTTACCATGAACAGAGGGTTGCTCCACCTCCACCCCTTCCTCAGTTTCAACAGATGTTGATAGAACTCCCATTTTTGGTTACATTTTACACTGTAGCCTGTGTTCTCTGCCAGGTGCTTGCACTGGTATCAGGAATGGAGAGGCTTCGTGGTGCTCCTGTGCACAGGAACATCTCCAGGACCTTGGAGCTCCACCTGGAAGCCATTCAGGTGACCCAGGCTCGTCGGAAGGATGAGATTGGGAATGCTGCAAACCCCCAGAGTCACGGGGTGCCACGCTGTAACAATGAGAAAGGTAAAGCTGCCCATTCCTGGGGCCCTCAAAGCTTTTCCAGGGCTTTAGTTGTGAATATTGTTCCACGTAAAAATGTAAATTTGCAATGTGCAACAGTTCTTGTCACTTCAGCAAAAGGAAGTTTGCAGATACACTCTTTTAAGACTATAAATTACTTTGAGTTCTATTGGTTTTCTTTTGTTTTCCTGTTACTAGTTTAAAAAATTTGGCTTGTTTTTTCTGTTGACTAGAAGACAACTGTAAAAACTCCTCAGGGACCACCATAAGTGGTTGTCCTAACAGCAAAAATGTGCTCGTTTTTAAGCAAGTAGAATTATTTCCTGTTGTGGCTAAACTTTCTTTCCAGCTTATAAAACAATAAAAAAATTGCCACTGTTGTGCAAAGCAGTTGTCAGTCTACCTTACCTAAATCAGAAACCCACCAGGAATGACATTCCACGTTTCCCAAATTTTATTGAAGCAAAGCCAGATTAACCTGTAGCGGCAGTAAATGTGGCAATTTATGGTTTGGGATTAAAAATCATATTATTTTTCTTCAGAAAATACCTGTGTTTCAGAACAAAAGAGGAATTCTTCCTACTGAAGTGGACAGTGGCTCTGGAATAGCTCTTCTTGTGAGGGAAAGAGAATCAAAATGTTTTACTTTTGCAATTCAGCTGTCAAAAATTAAAATATAAAATGAATTGCCCTTAAAACAATAGTCCTATATGCAAACTGACTTTTCAAATGGCTCCTGAAACTTTCATGTGACTTTAAGTGTGAGTCAGGAATAGTAGAAGGAAGGTTCTTGGCCAGGCAGGAGAAGTAGGACACGGTGGTGAAGTGGATGATTATGATTAGATTTAATGCCAATACAGCAGCTAAATATTGCCAATACTATAAATAACAGCTCTGTCATCTGTTACAATGAGTTATGGCATCATCAGGTCCTGGTCCCTCCTGTTGAGTCACAGGTTTTGGTGAGCCCCCCTCCCTTCCTGAATTCCCAGGAGCAGCTTGGTCCACTTAGTCCCAGGTTTCATCAACAGTCTCTGTCTGACAGGTTGCAATTATCAGCAGTTTTGGCTGGAAATGTGCAGGTTTGCAATCCCTGGCCTTGCAGCATCCAGAACTGCAGTCATATCCCCTATGGAGCTGCTTTGAGATTTCATCTCTGTGTTTGACCAAATCTTTATTGTGCTTTTACTCACACATCCAAAAATCAGTGTCCCCCTCTTCCTACAAAATCAAAAAACTGCCTGCAGCCTCAGCAGCCCCGTTTGCCTGGCGTCCACCAGCTTTTTGGTCCCTTTTGCAGCATTTTGGACTCTTTTTGCAGAGACAATTCCCTTGAGATCTTGTAGCTGTCGTTACCGGTGCAGCTCAGCTGCTCCTTGAGCACCGTTCGCTCGAGGCCGCGGGTTGAACAAATTTATACAACTTATAAAAAAAAAAAAAAAAATTAATAGCATTTCCAGGCTTGTCCACTGATGTGTTTTTCCTGTTGCAGCCGTGCTGGCCCTGGCAGCTGCCCTGAGAGGCCTGGCTGGTGCCACACGCAGGGCTCGCACCGCGCTCTGGTGCGCGCTGCAGGCGGCTCTGCCAAAATCGCCGCCCGAAAATCAGCAACTCCCCCTGCAAGGGCCACTGCAGGAGCTTTGTTCTTCCAGCACCCCGGGAAGAAGCAGCGTGGAGCACGACAGCAGAGGAAGGGAAGAGGCTCAGGAAGCGCCGAAGGTTTTGGGATAATCGCGGATGATGCAAGGAACGCCGAGGATGGGAGGGAAGGGCTCAGGTCCTGCCCAGCACCACGAGGGGTGGATTTCAGAGGATGTCAGGAAGCACAAAGGGTTAATGAAGGTGCCTGGTCAGTGGTGCTGTGGTTGTGGTGTGGAGACACAGCTTTGTGGTGGTGTTAATGCAGTTTTAATGCAATGCCGAGAATTTTAATGTTCAGAGGAGCTGAGCATTTCCTCCTGTGCTTAACCAGAGTGTGGTAGAACTTAATTCTCCTTTATTTTTTCTTTTTTTTGGTTAATGAGACAATTTCGCTTATTCAAAGGTACTCAACAACCATTCAGGATTTGTTTTATTTTTATTTTTTGCACCATGTACAGTTCTTTTCAGAGCCAGAGTGATCACTGAGTAGTTTCCACCCCATCACTGTGTCAGGGACAAGCCAGGCTGTGTTTTTTGTGACAGGCTGTCTCTCAGTTTGACAGGAATAATCAGTGTTCAGAGCTGGTTGTGTGAGAGGCCTCAGCAGTTCTGGTTTCCAGCAAAACCAGGACAAGCTGATCTTTTCCATGGAATTATCCACTTGGGTTTTTCCACTAAAAAAGTGGATTTTGTAGCTTTGCAGTGTGAACCGTGTGGGAGTGCACATTAGCAGGTGATAGAAAACTCACTCAGGATTAGAAATGAGATTTATTGATTCCTCAGAGGGTTTAAAACCAGTAACAATATAACACAGTATGCACTTAATTAAAAAAAAACCACACTTCTATTGTTATTAATATATGTTCATGGTACTATAATTTTTTTCAGACACATTCCATATTTATTTTAATGTCTTCATTGAATGTTTATTTAAAAATCTATTTTAGTAATACAAAGTTAAATATTTTGCCAAATCTTCCGAATAATCAGATTTAATGATTTACTCAGGAACTCTGTATATTATTATATAAATATACACGGGATATATAGGGATTTTTTTTGGGGGGGAAAGGGACATTTGCAAAATATTTACACACAGCTAACTATGTACTAGGTTACCAAAGCTGTTTCACTGGTTAATTTCTTTGGTGTGGAAGGTTTAATCTATTTAATTGCTGTTAATTAGTCTCCATTGTGTGGCTTAGACAATCAGAGTGTGGTTGTTCAGGGTGAAAATTAGTAAAGAATAATTAATTCAAGGTGTGATCTTAGGGCATTTAGGAATATTTTAATGCTTTAACAATTGTCTTACTGTTACACAGTCTCCTAACGTACTAATAATTAAAGGTCTTGAGTATCAGAATATTAATGAACAGCTTTGGAGAGCAGTTCCTGGGTGAAAAGTGAATTAAGTTGGGGATATAAACGAAACTTGAAGGACGAAAATTGAAGATTCCTGTGTCACGTGGTGTTCAGTGTCGAATTTGACATTTTTGTGGGTAATTATAGAGCTGTTCCCATATGTATTTGTACTTGCAAAATTGTTCCACATGCAGTTGTGTAGTTCTGGATCCGTGGATGTCTCTAGAGCAGGTTTTGTCTCAGTAGTGCCATCCTTAATTCCACTGAGGCGTGGAAATTTGTAGCTAAAATTTACCCAGGCCTCATTGTAATCCACAGAGTAAAGTTTAAAAGCAAGAGTAGATAAAAATCAGATTCTTAGTATAGGAAAATTATGGTTTTTCCCTTAAAGAAAGTGAATTCCATGTAAAAGATTATTTCCAACCTTAGCCTAAAAAACAGAAATATTTTAGTGTGTTTCCTCCGTGTGCACATGCAATTTATTTGCACAAACTAATTTAAGGAGTTTCAATCTGCATTTGTGAAATTGAATGTGCTCCACAGCCTAAAAGTGGAGTTTGCAGTATTTCAGTTCATGGGTGATTTGGGGGTTTAATTACCCAAATTAAAATTAATTTACCATGGCTGTGTTGACAGGAAATCAGAATTTGGGAGTCTGGATCTTGGTTTTTTTTTTTTTCTGTTTACAGAACCAGGGTTGTTTTGTAGTGGTGAATGTTTAGGGTATAACTGGTTCTTATTGTACTGCTCATGTGTTAATTAATGATCTTAATTAGCTCATAGTTAATGTGCCTTTAACAGTCTCATTTTTCCAGAGTGTTAAAAAGCTGTGTGGTCACTTCTGGTTCCAGTTTCAGTTTTAAAATGCGTTTCAAAGGGTTGCACGTGGCTGCACGTGACTGCAATCAACACACGCTGTTAATTATGTTAATTGCACGCAGGGCTCGCCCAGCTTTGGGTTTTTTAAGGAGCTCCGTGGCTCTGGAATGTCCCCCTGGATCATGTGCCCGGGTCAGGTGCTCCTTGTCATGCCCTACAAATGCTCCTGTTTCACTTTGCCTCGCTCAGTTTTCTTCACAAAAACTCCAGATCTTCAAACAAAAATGATTTGTTTTTTTTTTTAGTGCCCCTTTCTTTAAATGAGTTGCTTATGGATAACATCAGACCTAGAATGAGTTTAGGCTTCAGTCCTTAATTTCAGAATGCTCCGCTCCTGTTGTTTCATTACAAATCCTTTTTTATTTTAAGAAAAAAAAACAAAACCTAACAAACCCACTTTATTTTGTCAAATAACACCTGGAGTTGCAGCAGCTCTGTCAGATAATTTTTGCTGCTTCGTGTTTAATTCAGCAACAAGATACAAATTCTGCAAGTCTTGCACTGAATTTTTGGTGTGAGAAAGCACAAGTATAATGCTTGTGACTTTAGGGACTAATTGTGTTCATGTTTTACTGACTTCAGGAATAGCAGAATTTAGGGTTTGGGTCACACTTCAGCCAAAGAGGTGGTTTTGGTTTGGAGTTAGGTTTGATTTTTAGAGAGAGAAAAAAAATAAATCCCCCTTTCCCTCCCCAGTTTGAGAGCAATCAGGTAAAATTCAGTTTATTCCCTTTTTTCCCACTTCTACCCCTCCACTCAGCTTTCTTGATATTTAAGTATTTGTTTTTGGTTTTTTTTTTCCCCTGTGTTGATTTATACTTTTTAAATTTTGGGTGTGAGATGAGGATGGCTGAGTTGTAGCCAGTCCTGGTGGCAGGGATACTGGATTGCTCCAGTTTAAATAAATGCAAAACTCACTTGTCCCTTTTTGAGTCAGGATTATTATCTGGATGCTTTTTGATAGCTGGTAATGAATCTTTATTGCTTTAAAATCCCAAACTGATAATTCAGTACAACATAGACTTCAGAATCCCAATTATTTCTGCATTGTGTGTAAATAACTGGAGGTTTTTGGTGATTCAGCCTTATTAATTCCCAGAAGGGAGGCAGCAGGGGAAGAACTCTTTATTTAGGTTTTTTTTCTGGTTATATGTTTTGTATCTCTATTTTTCTGTATCCACAGGGTCCCTCTGGCTGTTAAGTTGCTCTGATGCTGTTTATATGAACTAAAACTCAGAAATTTGTATTAATTATCTATTTCCATTAGAGCAGCATGCAGGGAGGTTGTTTAAATTCTTGGTGCTTGTCTTGCTGTGGCCTTTTCAGGAGTGGGTGACATTTGATTCCCAAACTGCTGCTGTTGGATTTTACCCTTTCCAAACTGAGCATTTTTCTTTGCTGCTGGAGTTTTACCACCACTACCAATACTTTTGTCTGCACTTTTGAAGTTTGGAAATCCTTTGCCTTAGTCAGAGCTGCTGCTCTAGTTCACAAGAAGTCCCTCGTGGTTATTCCTGGTTGTTTCTCTTGGAAGGGAGTGAGTGCTGCGAGGTGGGGAGAGGCTTTGTGGAGGTTTTTCTGTTTTCAGAGGAGTGTGTGGGGATTCCCCAGGTTTTCGTGGAGAGCTCCTTGGCTTTCCTGGCCACTTTTCCAGAGGTGACCACCAGCACAACTTCTGGGACGGTCTTGGATCTGCAACCCTTTTTTTTTTTGGGAGGGATGTAAAGGAGGCAAATGGAGAATGAAGAAAAAGGGAGCCCAAATTCCAGAGGAGAGGATCTCTCTCCTTTTGCCTTCCGTGGCCAGGAGGGCTGGAGGGAGCAGGAATCCTTGCTTGAATCGAGATTCCTTTCCCCACTGGGTGCTGTCAGGGTGCAGCTGCTGAGGTTTTGGGCACAGTTGGGTTTGTCCTGCCCCACTCTGGTGGCTCCCAGTGAGGAGTGTCCTTGGGGACTGCTGGCAATGGGATTCACCTCCTCTCCCTCCTGCTGGCAGGGAAGGGGCTGAGGCAGGAGCTCATCTCAGCTTTCCTGAGATGGGGAATGACAGAAGAGCAAGGGGGGCTGAGCACAAAGTGGGTCTGCTTGGGGGTTTGTGTCTGTTCTTGCTCCGGTGGCAGAATCCAGCTGGATCCCTGGGATATTCACACGCACTTTGAGTCACCATCCACTGCGATTCTGCAGGAGGCTGGGTTTTGGTTTTCTTTAAATAATGTACAAATTATGCAACAAACAGGCCCTAAGCCTATATGTTTATTATTTTTTTTTAAATTCTATTTTAGCCTGCTCTGGAAGCTGGGTATTGGAATTCTTTTTGGTTTTTTTTTTTTTGGCCTATTCTTTGAGAGCTGCAATTTTGACAAATGCTGCATGGTGGCACAGCCCAAAGCACTGGGGCTTGGGGATTTTGTGCTTTATATCTTTATTTCTGTGGCAGAGTATGTGATGTTAGCTGCAAAACTAAATGTTAAATTGTTCATGGCCACAGTCTACTGCAGATTTATTTATTTCTTTCTCCTAAAGGAGTCGTTAAAGTGGAAAAACTTTTGAGTTATTGATTATTTAGCACTTGTAGATTGAACAGGAGCAGGGAGCACCTCACCTCAGTCAATATGAGAGCAGTTGACTGCGGAATATATATTTTAATGATTATTTTTGAATAATTGGGCTGCTGGAGAAGCTGGGTGTGGTCCTGCTTCCATTGAAGCCACAGCTTTTAGGAGATTTGTGTCTTGATTTGTCTCTGTTGCTTTACCTTGAGTTCAGGAGCTCGTTAAACACGAGCTCATTAGTTCACCTTGAGCATTTACCAAACAACTCTGGAGGGATGAGCTCCCAGCCTCTTTTCTAAGGATCCTTGGAACGAGCTGGGATAATTTTGCTTTCTCTTGGAGCTGAGGAATGTACCTGCTGCAGAAACTGGGGCTGAACTGGGGGGGTCTCTGGGAATTTTTGCACCTCGTTTTCTCCTGTTCTGCTTCGAGGGAAATAGAGCCTTAACCATGCTGAGACCTTGATTTATTCCCTGTGCAATTTATCCCATGGCAGTCACCAGCACTTTTTTTTTTTTTTTTTTTGGTTTGTAGCACTTGAGGTGTCTGGTTTTTATCAATTATTTTTTTGGTAGAGAACTGCTTTGTAATTTTCTAAAATAAAATAATAACTTTGCCAAGCAAATTTATCAGTGATATAGAATGGAAGGTCCTTATTTTTCTTCATTAGCAATACTGTGATCAAAGGTGCAAAATAATGTGCTTAATGTACATGTCTGTGCTGTTAGAGATTGAAAATATATTGGATTAGGAGCAACTTTTAAACAAATTGAGGAACTGGAGTTATAAATCCTCTTTGCTTGTTGCCAAATGAGCTTTAAAAAGGAAAATATTTGCATATAGTATATAAAAAAGCACTGGTTAGAGAGAGAATAAATCAGAGTAAAAATAATTACCAGAGAAAGATTGCTTTATGTTTTTTACTGAATAAAACACAACTTGTTTATGCACAGTAGTAACTTAATGAGCATAGTTTTTTCACAGAATTAGGCTGTTTCCAATATATAGATGGGAAAAATAAGTTTCCTTTTATTTTTTATGACAGATATAAAAAGATGAATAGTGTCTCTATTTTGATATTGCTGTTTGTGTCTGAAGTGTGTCATTTATGTGTGTGTTGGTCAAACTCATTTCCTTAAAATATCCCATTTTACACTGCTAGTGAAATATTACTGAAGGAGATTTTTTGGTTGGGCCCAACAGAAATACATGAAATTATCACTTAAAAAAAAAGTAAATTGTTGATTATGTGAGATTTTAGTCATTAATCAATTTAGGCTTATTTAAGTGTTTCTGTAAAACAACCGTGGATGTTTGAACGCTGCAAAAATCTTACTTCTACCTCTTGTGTAACATCCTTAAAATTCCCCTTCACAGATGTACTCTGATGCCACAGGGTGTTGGTGCACCTTGACTTGGGAATTTCATCTGCTTTTCCTTTTATTTTGATTTTTATCTCTATTTTTTTTTTACTGTGGAACACCAGGATGCCTTGTTATGTCCGCCTGTGTTGAGCTGATCGGGTTCGTGTCACACGTGTGAGAGTCTTCAGAAACAGGAGAGTTCTGTAATAAACCATGGCCAGTGTAATTTTCTGGTATTTTCTATGTATGTGGTTTGATTCCTTTTATTTAAATAATCACCTGTGTTGTGTGGATGTCCCTAATAAATAGTGACAGCTTGTTTGGATTGACTCACATCGTTTCTCAGCTGCTGAATTTCAGTTTGGTAATTCTTGAGAAAACCTGCTGTGTGTTCATGACAGAAATTAAAGTCCTTCGTGTTTTTTGTGACTGGTTTTATTTTTTTGCTTTAATTCTGGTGAATTTGCTTTAATTCTGTGAAGAAGGGGGAGTTTGGGCAGCTGTTGGTCTTGGGGCTGAGGGATCTCTTGGATCACACAGAAAATTCAGATTCAGGTGGTTGAGAATAAAGGGCAGGCTTCAGTTTGGACTTCAAGGGGTGTTATGGGGGAGTTGGGATCAGTTTGGCACTTTTCTCAAAATAAATTTGGCAGGTGTCCCAAATCTGGTTTTGTTGGCAGAGGTCAGAAGCACAGGTCAAGAATTGCACAGGTAACAACAGAATTTGCCTGGTTTGTCCTGTGGAGTTGAGTGTGATGTTCTAAACCTCAGCAGGGAAAAGTTCCTTGCTTTAGAGCTTCAAATTTAAAAGCATTTTTTTCTTTTTCTGGTGACAGGCAGAAGGAAGAGTTGCTACGATTGTTTTTCGTTGGTGGAGGAGTTATAAAAATGTCCACGGTGCTTTGGATAGTTTAAAGGTGTAATTTTGAGGCATTTCCATCTTCAGCTACCCTGCACACATCAAATATCCCAAATCACCCCCTCTGAGCAGGTTTCTGTTGTTGTTTCTGTTTGGACACGTGTTCTAAAAATGAGTTTTGGAGACACTGCCAAGAAGCCTCCTCTTTTTTCCTCCTTTTCCAGAGAGAAGGGGATTTCCAGAGCAGATCATGAGGAAAACATCCCTCCCCTGATGGGCATCTCTGCTTTTATTTGCCTGCAGCTTGGTTGCTTTGATACTTGTTCCAAAGCACCTGTGGTGGAATAAATGCAGCTATTTTAGTGGGACTGGGCTGGCAGCTTGCCAGTGGAGATGCTTTGGAAATCAGGCACAGGGAAATGTGTTCTTCCCAAATCAGCCTGATAACATTCAGTACTTTACGTTGATTTTTAAATAATATTAATCAAAAGTGTTTTAAATCCACATTTGTGTGATAGGCTGGGCTTTGTGAGGCTGTGAAATTCAGTTTTGCTGTCCTGATTTGAATAATAGTGCCACCTAAAAAATAAAATCTGTGTTTCCACAGTACCAGCTCACGCCACTTAATGAGGAGACCTTTGATTTGGAGCTGGTGAATAAGGTTGCATAGATAAATATTTAATTTTAAGAGTGTTGGGTTGCAGAAGCAGGGAGTTTAGATAAAAGAGGATAAAAAAGTTTCTGCTGTTGCTTGTGGTACAGAATTCCCAGATCCTTGTGCCTTGGGTAGGAGTGAAGGGGCTGTGGGGTATTCTGACTTACAGAAAGGATTTATGATAACACAGATCTGTAACTTTGCTGAGAAATGTTGGTGTGAGGGATGGAGATGGATTTCAGAGCTGTGAGAAGTCACTTGGGTGTATCCCAGAATGTTTTGGGTTGGAAAGGACCTTAAAGCTCATCCAGCCATGGGCAGGGACACCTTCCACCATCCCAGGCTGCTCCAAGCTCTGTCCTGGAATAATCTTCCATCAATAATTAGAAGTTGCAGTGTCCCCTGGTGAGTTTTAAATCTCCGTTGCCTTCACAGTTCTCCAGCTCATCCTCTTGGGTAAATCCACAACTTCCTCCCTCTCAGAAGCTGTTCCTGATCTCTCCTTGCTGTGCTGCAGAACCTGTTGAATGACAGAGTTCCTTTTGTTCCTCATGGGTTTGAGGGTGGCTTGTCAATTCTTGAAGAAAATAGGGAAGAGCTCAAGGTCTGCTTGAGTTTAATCAATATAATTGTACCAGCATGACCCTGGAGGCTCCAGGATTACCCCCAGAACAGGGGGACTGTAATTGCTAAAATTTGGAAAATAAAATGGGTGGAGATGTATCAGAAGTTTGAACAAAAATGAGTGGGTTTAGAGGATTGGCTGAATTGGTGGAGTATTGCTTTCTTAATTCTGGAATCCATTTACAAAGGATGTCTGACCTGTTGTAAAGGAGATTTTAGTGGAAAAGAAGGGTTTGTTATCCTGGCACAGCAAAGGCTACAGGCAATTCCATTAAAAATGAATGTCCAGAAGAACAAACATCTATTTAAGAGGGATTAAACAGAGGAAGTCGCAGCTATTAATGGGGAAAATAAAATCTATCTGGCTTATGTCAAGGTTTTTTATCAGGCTACTCGAATGAATGGTGTCACCAGGAAGAAATGGGGATGAAGGCGTGTCTGGAATTCACTCTTGGGTGTTTATTCAGCCCTCACAAGCCTTCACAGGGTAAGTTACTTCACTTTTCTTGCAGGTCATGGAACCCAAGAATGGATTGGGTTGGAAGGGACCCTAAAGATCACCCAGTCCCACCCCTGACACCTCCCACTGTCCCAGGCTGCTCCAATGTCCAGCCTCGCCTTGGGCACTTCCAGGGATCCAGGGGCAGCCACAGCTGCTCTGGGCACCCTGTGCCAGGGCCTGCCCTCCTCCCAGGGAAGGATTCCTTCCCAAGATCCCATCTAAGCTGCTCCCTTTCAACCTGAAGCCATCCCCCTTTGCCTACCAGAGCAAATCCTCGTCCCAAGCCCCTCTCAGAGCTCCCACCCGTGTTTGTCCAGCGTGGGGCACGAGCAGTGATGTTGGTGATGCTCTTCTCCTGTCTGTGCTGCTGTTCCTGTCCCAGGGTTGGTGCAGCTCTGCTCAGGCCCCTGCTGAGCTCAGAGAACTCTTTTCCCTCAGTTCATCATAAGCACGATATGATATTATGATAACTTTGCTTATCATAAGCAAAGTTACACTTGGCTTTAATCAGAATCACCTCAAAATTCAGGCTGAGTGTCCAAGTTAGATTTTAAAGGCAACTTCTGGCAGTTGTGAAGCAAAGCTATTCTGGGATGTAAATGTGTGTCAGTGAAAGCTTTCCTGGGTGCATAATCATCTTGTAAATGATTGATTTGTGTTCCAGCTGAGGAACATTTAAGGGCTGGATTCTGTTGTGATGTGGAAAGAAATTGCCCTTCTAGGATTATAAATCTGTTGAGCAGGCACTTTGTATTTTTTAAGTGTGGATGTGCATCCTGTTGGGACATAATCACATTAAAGATTTTAAGTGACACTGACTACAGCCAGTAGTTGTATAAATAATGATATAAATATCCATCATTAGATGGATAGAGGCCTCTGAGGAGAGCACACTTGAATAAAAACCTTGGTGCTTGCTCCTTCTCTCTTTCCTGAGGGATCTTTGTCTGCCTTCCAGAGGGTAATGAAAAAAAAACCAAAATATTTATATACATTCAAATAATGCAAAAAAATAATTCAAGGTCATTTTTATGCAAGTAAAATATTTAAGATAGTTTTATTAATAAAAATAACCTGATTGTTACCCTTGTATCCAAATTTTCCTTTAGGTATGATGTCTTTATAGCCACTTTGCTGACAATGTCACCTCTCTGACAGATTCAGCTTCCCACAGAGGCACTGATGCTGCTTGGGATTGATCCCAGAGGTGTTTGAAGAGTTTAGAGGTTAAACATCTCTCTTGGCTTCTTAGCATGTCCAAATAGGATCAGTTTGGAATTCCCTGGCAAGCAGAACTCACCCAATAACAAGGTGGCCAGGAAAGCTTTATTTCTGAGTAAAGCACTCACTGCTGGGTGTGGGGTGGGCATTGGCAAAAAGGGAAAAATGGTTTTGCTGCTGATAATGGAGAGGCAGAAAGAGTGGGATGAGCTGGGGCACTGGGCAGAGTCTGGGGAATGATTGGGATGAGGGGATGAGAGCGTTTTATCCGTGCTGACACATCTTCCTGAGCTGGGACCAGGGCAGGGATGGACGCTGTGGCCTCGTCCTGGTGACCCCATGGAGGAGCTGCTTAAACACCTCAAAATGGACATTATGTGCAGGTGATGCCCTAAGTTTTATCTTTTATATTTTCAGGTTCTGGGCAGTTTCAGTGGGTGGTTCTGGGGTTCACATTCGGCGTTGCTGAGCTCCCTTCACACAGCAGGGACACAAAACAATTCCTGCTCCAGCTCGGCCCCAAGGACAGCCCAGACAAATTCCAGGCCCAAGAGCAAAAGCAAGGCTGAAGGCAAGAGAGAAAAACAAGGAGGATGGAGCTTCCTAAGCTGCAGCTGGAATTGGACAATTCCCTGCAATGTGCAGCTGGAGCAGAACTTCTCCAAGTGTGGGCCCTGGTGGCCGGGCGTCCATTCTGTGCCCATTTTGGGGCTCAGCCTGGCTGTGGGCACTGCCCAGGGTGTGTCCAGGGAGGCCTTGGAATAAATCCCTGCTGGATCCTTTGGCTCTGGCTGCTCTCTGCTCCAGGGCAGCCTCCAGAAGGTGTCACAGGGAGCTTGATTAAAAGGAGTTTCTTGGGTAAGAGACATTTCAAAAGGCAGATCAGCTCCCGGAGTCCTGCTGTTGGTTTTTAACATGGGGAAGGTTGGATGGGGCTTGGAGCCACCTGGGGTAGTGGAAGGTGGAAAGAGGGGCTGGAAAAAGATGTTTTTGGGGTCCTTTCTAACCCGAGGCACTCTGGGATTCTCTGAGTTTTTTTGTTTGATTTTTTTGTTAGTTTTATTTTGGGTTGGTTGGGCATTTGGGGGGATATTTTGTTTTGGGTTGGGTTTTTTGTTTTGGATTGATTGGTTGTTTTGGTTATTTTTGATTTTGGGTTGGGTTTTTCCTTTGTTTTTCAGTTTTGGTTTGGGTTGGTTAGTTGTTTGGGAGGTGTTTGTGTTGGGATTTTTCTTTGTTTTTTTTTGTTTTGAGTTGGTTGGTTTGTTGTTTTGAGGGGTTTGGGGTTGGATTTTTTTATTTGTATTTTTGTTTTATTTTGGGTTGGTTGGGCATTTGGGGGGATATTTTGTTTTGGGTTGGGTTTTTTGTTTTGGATTGATTGGTTGTTTTGGTTATTTTTGGTTTTGGGTTGGGTTTTTTCTTTGTTTTTCAGTTTTGGTTTGGGTTGGTTAATTGTTTGGAAGGTTTTTGGGTTTGGGTTGGGTTTTCCCTTTGTTTTTCTGTTTTGGTTTGGGTTGGTTAATTGTTTGGGAGATGTTTGGGTTTTTCTTTGTTTTTTTTTTTTTTTTTTTTTT
>VZTB01013621.1:98051-195227 GCA_013397245.1 Thryothorus ludovicianus | reverse complement strand
ATTTTTTTATTTGTATTTCTCTTTTATTTTGGGTTGGTTGGTCAGTTGTTTTGGGGTATGTTGGGGGGTTTTTGTTTATTTTTTTGGGTTTTTCTGGGTTTGTTTTGGGTTTTTTCTTTGTGGAGTTTTGTTTGCTTTGTGCTGTGATTGTTTATTTGTTTGGTTTTTTTATTAGTAGAACTATTTCTCCGGTTGCTCAGAGCCCAATCCAACCTGGCCTTGAACCTTTCCAGGGATGGGGAGTCCACATCTGTGGGCAAAAATACATTTTTATACCAAGTGTGGTGTTTTTTTATGGCAATTGCATTGCCCTCAGTGCAAAAGAAGTTGTAAAATGGGTGTTTCTACCAGTGTAGATTATTTTTTTCCTTCCTGTAGGAAATAAACTTCTTCTGAGAGACCTGTAGACAGTTTTGAGTTGTGGTGTAGAGCAGGTGCAGAGCTTTATTCACTGTGCAATTATTGAAGCTTTAATGTCAAAATGGAAGGACTGGCCCAAAAGAACCAACCAGATTTTGCCATCAGAGCCACATTTTTACTGAAAATCCAATTTTGGCAGAGCCCCTTGAGGCTTCAATCAGGCTTAGAGTTCCACCATCCCAAAATTAAGGAATTGGCTTTATAACCTTTAATTTAAATTTTTTTTTTGTTTGGGTTACTTTTGGTTTTTTTTTTTTTTTTTTTTTTTTTTTTTTGGGTTTTTTTTTTTTTTTTTAGTCCTCAATGCCAGGAAAATGCTGCTCAGGTGAAGATTTGGGGCTTGGGATTTGAGACTCCTGGGAAGCACAGGTGGATTTGGGATCAGCGGCTCCTCAGTTGTTTTAAAACGGGCAAAAAATCCATAATGGGATACACAAACGTGTCCTGACAAAATGTTTGGGATATTCAGGGTTAAATCACAGCAGGAATTTTAAAATGTAGGTATTTTATTAGCAATATAGAAAGGGGTTTAGCACTAAGAGCAGAGATGCTCAGAAAGGCATAAAATAAAATGGATTTATAAGGTTTTTTGAACCCTTGGCAAGAAGTGTCACTTCAAACTTATTTGTTCAAAATTTTTTGTCCTGAAAGTCTTAAAAAAAAAATACATTTTAAGAAAAATTAATCCAGTTAGAAATGGAAGAAAAATTAACCCAACGCCTCTGTTTGTTTTTTATTTTTAAATCAATTATAATACTTAATTTGCCTCTATAAATTAATTTTCTGTGTCCTCCATGACTTTCTGAATTAACATTGCCAGGTATAACTAAACTTTTTATGGAAATTTGTTCCTTCATGATAGAAGTGCCTTAGGGAGCTGTTTGTGATGTTTAACTCAGAATCAGGTGCTCTTTCCCATCAGAATTAGATGTGGTAAGAAAAAAATATCTCATTTTCCGTTACTCATTTCTGTGCTCAGTTTTTATTTGCATTGATTTTTATTTAATTTTATTTTTCTGACAGTGTTAGATTGGGAGACAAAGTGTCAGGGCTTTTTAGTTGTAAATACTGAGTGAACAAACTGAGGAGAAATAAATGGTGTCAGCTTTTAAATTCTTGTGCAGTATCACACAGGGAAAAAAATCAAATTAAATTCTCCCGCAGAGAGAAGCAGGAATACTTTTATTTACAAAAACTTTGTATGCAGAAAATCTCATACTTCAGAGGAATATTGAAATAAGACATAACGCCTCAGGCCTTGCTACTTATAATTCAAATAATTTCAATTGAATTCTTGGAGAAAACCCAAACACAGCTTGGTTTGGTGCCTGTAAACTCTGGTTAATTCCGTTTGGCATCCTTTTATTTCCAGCAGAAGGGTTCAGATGAGTGGATCTGGAGCTCAAAGATAGAATTTTCAAGAGCAAGGAAAGATTTTTCTCTATTTTTTAAAACTGCACAAGTTTCTGTTTCAAGCACATCTTCCTGATGTTTGTTGTGGAGAAAAAAACTTATGGAAAAGCTCTCAGTTTTCATTTCAAAGAGCAAGGGACTAGTGTTGTACCTGATGCCATTTTATTTGTCTTCATCCAAATTCAGGTTTTTTTTTCAAGCCTTTCACCATTCTCTCCAAAAATTGGAACTTTTATTACCTCATCCATTTAAGATGCTCCTTTATTTTAAACCCATGGCAAGTTGTAGTTCCTGAATAGGTTAATAACTCATTGGTGCTGGAGATTTTTCTCTTTAACTGAGTGAACAATTTAATTTTTTCTCTCTTTAATTTTTAGTGACTTTTAGGGGGTAGCTCAGAGAATCCAACTCATGTCAAGGGAATTAGGGCAGAGAAAAGGAGGTTTAGGGGGGATCTTCTGGCTCTGCACAGCTCCCTGACAGGAGGGGGCACCTGGAGGGGTCAGGTCTGCTCCCATGGAACAAGGACAGGAGGAGAGGAAATTACCTCAACTTGTGCTAAGGGTGGTTTAATTTGAATATTGGGGGAAATTTCTTCCCTAAAAGTGTTGCTAAGCCCTGGCACAGGCTGCCCAGGGCATTGGTGGAATCAGTTTTCAACTCTGGTACATACAGGTGGTCCTTTACCAAAAAAAAAAACCCCAAAGTGGAGATCATGAAGTCTCTGAGATCTTCCTCAAAGTCTCCAAGACATGAAAGGAAAGGCTCTGCTCATTTAATCCCATAAAAATCTCCCTGGTGCCTCTGGCCATTGCACAGTGCAGGGAAATGCAAGTCAGGGGAGCAGTGAATTTGCTTTGCCCTGCTCCAAATGGACCCTGGTTTATTCCAAATTCCAGCTGGGGATGGACCCTGGAGCCTGTTCTGCCCAGGCTGTGGAGCAGTGCAGACCATGCTGCTCAGAAATCAAATCCTGCTGCTCCAAAGCTGTGCTGGGAGCTGCTGCTGCCACTCCCTGGGCACATTCCTGTGTCTCTGGGAAGTCTCTGCCAGCCCCACAGCTTCAAAAACTTCAACCCATTCCCAGAAAAGAGGGAAGAACGAGCACCATGGGCTCTGCCTTTAAGAGGAGATGAGTTTTTCACAGAGCTGAAGTCCCTCAGCCTTTTCCTCTAGGAGTTCAGGTAGCACCCTTAATCTTTTTCCTCCTCAATCCTGTAATTTTATTATTAATTTTGATAGAATCACAGAATAGTTTGGGCTATGAGGGACCTTAAAGCTCATCTCATTCCACCCCTGCCATGGGCATGGACACCTCCAGCTGTCCCAGGCTGCTCCAAGCCCCATCCAACCTGGCCTTGGGTCCCTTCCAGCCCAAACCAGTCTGGAATTCTGTGATTCTCTTCAAGCTCTACTTTCAAAATCCCAGCTAAAACTCCCTTTAGCTGCCCTGAAAAGTGATTTAACACAACCTTTCACTGTCTTCAGAGCTTGGACTATGCAGCACCTTATCTGCTTTGTTTACTGCCAAAAATAAGCGTGTCTAGCAGTTCACTCCTGATATTTGCACAGAGCTGAAGTGGTTGTGGGGGAGCCTGCTGTGCTCTGTTGTAAATTTCAATTTAAATTCAAAATACTGTGCTTGCCAATAAGAATTGGCATAGGCTCCGTTTTCAAGAGATTGTTTTTAAAAACTAGAATTTTACTCGTAAATATAGAAACTATGATCTGGAGCCTCTGAGATGTGATGGATTGGCAGCTCAGGTGATTTTTGCATATTTGTGAGGCAAAAAGGTGGGGAAATATAAAAACTCTATATACAAGGTGAAGGGGCAGAGACATATTTGGGATTATTAACTTGCTGTTGGTCTGCCATTGTAACAGCTCCTGCCTGGGAGGTTAAAAATAAACTTACCATTGATCTGATGTCTTTGGGAAAGAATTCCAGATAAGTCAGCGATTACTATTCCTAGAAATTAAAGCCGTAAAAAACTATTTTCTTGTAAGAAATCCTCCATAATATAGCAATAATATAGCAAGAGATACTCCTCTCTCTAAATAAACTAAAGAAAAACTACTCTAAAAGTAAAAAAAACTAACCAAAAATTCTAAATATAATTTCTATACTTTATCAGTAAAAAAAGAAAAAAAATGTAGGGAGGAGAGAAGAAATATTCTAAAAGTGTTATTCTAGTTCTTATTAATTTTTAAATTTTATTAATAAATTTTCTTTATACCTTTCAAAACTACTTTATCTTTTTTCCTAATCCTATCNCAAACCACTCCAGTTGGCAGCTGCCCCTTCCCCAGTCCCCAGGCCACATTTGGCACTTGGCTGTGGGGTGGACCCTTGGGGATGGCTCTGTCCCCCCCATGCCACCCAAACACCCACTCCTGACGGGGATTTTGCCCCCTCCTGCTGCTGGGCTCTCCCTAAAACGCTGCCCTTTCGCCTCAGGCCTGCAGGAAATTTAATCTCCCCGGTAAATGACACCCAGAGCTATTTTGGAGCTGGGCTGCCGAGGCCAGGAGAGGCACGTCAGCGATTTGACTGGAGGGGGACAACCCAGAGGAGGGTCCAGGGGGTGGCACAGCCTAACCCTGGGCAGCAGAGCCACTGCCGGGGGACTTGGGGGGACCTTCTGCTGCACGTCCCTGCTGTCACTGGGGTTTCTGTTTTATTTTCCTGGAGGGGAAAGGGGGGGGATACCCAAGCCAACATGGTGTCCCCATGTCCTCTGTTCCCCTCTTCCCTCTTCCCCCTCCTCTCATCTCAGTAGGAATCGGCTTTTTCTTCCTCTGCCCAGAGCTTTGTCCTCCTCAGGCTCAGACAAGACTCCAGGTAAGACAAAAACCTCCAGCTGATCCACCTTCCGTGGGTTTGGGGATGCTGATGTCCAGCAGGAGGTGGAGAAGGTTGTTGGTAGCTGAGGGAGGGGTGAGTTTGTTTTTGTGCCATGCTGGAAGATGTTTTTCTTTGTGAAACGTATTTGGGGATGGAGCTGAAGGTGCAGGTAGCAAACCCATCCTTCCTTTGCTCCGAGCCAAATGTGGAATGCTCTGCTCAATTACTTCTGAGCAAAGATCAGCCTCCAGAGGAGAAAAGTGTAAAAAAATCAGGTTTAGAGCTGTAGACTCGACTTGGTTCACTTTGTCCCCAAATCTGAGACAGCACTGGGCATGGAGAGCCTGGAAAACATATGGAGAGGTGGCAGAAAGGAACATTTTGAGAAGTTTTATTTCCAGGGCATAGTCTCAGTGCAGCTTTTCTCTTCAGCCAGCGCTTCTTTCCCTCTGAGCTCCTCTCTGGTGTCAATACAGATTCACTCTGCAACCCCCCCACCCTCCTCCCATTTCTCCAAATGGCTCTGAGGGGAGATGGGGGAGATGGAGCTCGACAGCTGAGGCTATTTTGGGCCCTACAGCTCAATGGGGTGGAGTGACTGTAATGACAATGACGTCCACTTGTTAAAATACGAGGGCTTAGGTCGGGGCTGATTGTCACCAAGAGAATTCTTTGTCCATATGGGAGCTGTGATCCTTCAGGAAATCACATGGGCTAAAACAGGAGCATTTCTAGCTTTGCAAGTCTGGGGTTTTTTTTTTGTTTGTTTGTTTTTGTTTGTATTTTTTTCTGGGATTCTGCCACGACTGCTTCTCTCCAGGGCTGTGTGTAAAGCAAAATGCAGTTGGGTGAAATTTGTGACAAAGTTTCTAGATTTACATTGCTCCTTTTCTGTCTCCTGGGTGCAAACCCCAGACTTTTTGTCTTTTCTCTCCATGTGTCTCCTTTATTCTTAGCCCACAGAACAGGAGGGAGCATCACAGTGTGCCCAGACCTCCCTGGTGCTTTGGCCTTTTGCTATTGTAGAGCAGGATTGGGAGGCTCAGAAAAATAGAAAGTGGCTGCTGTGGAGCCTTGAGGGGCTGCTCTGTGCAGTTTTAGGCCTCTGGAAGTTTTGTAGCTCCATCAAGGGTGGAATGTAAAGTCCCCATGTTGCAGTAGAACCCAAGGAAGTTGAAATCCCTTCCCGGCACGGAGTTTCTTGGAGCTGTTACTGTGGTGATGGAAAATGGTTTCTGGCCAGCTGGTTGAAAGTGGGATGAGTTTCATAAGATGGGTCTGTCTCTGTAGAGAGGAAAGACAAGAAGTGTTTTAACCATATAAATCATCTCAGAGGCTTGGATCTCTCATGGTTTTTATGAAGTGTGTGCTGCTGAGGTGGCTGGAAGGTATCTGACCCTCTTGCCCAGTGACGTGCACAAACCACGTGATTTGTTCTTGCATTGGAATTTTCTAATGGCTGAACCCTTGTTTCCTACCAATCGTTGGGAACATCCAGGTTATTGATAAGGGATTAACAGGGAGCGTGTGAGGGGATGCAGGTCCTTCCAAAGCACTTGGTGCACATTTAGCTCTGCCCTGAAGGTCAGAATTGTCTCGAGCTTCTCCTTTTCCCTGAGGGCTGCTCACCATGTTTGACACCATGTCAGCCCCTGACCTGCCATGAACTATCCCTCAACATCTCCCGTGGATTTTGGCTTGGGATGGAGGCTGTGGATGGGAGGGAATGCAGACAAGCCTCACTATGAGTCGAGTTAGAAGCTCCTTGCAAAAGGCTTCATGTGCTGGGGGTTCTCTGTGTCCGACATCTCCAGTGACTGCTCCACAGAAACCTCTCCCATCTGCTGATCCAGTGACCTTTGGACATGCCAAAATCGGTTCTCCCTCACTGAAGTGGAATTCAGAGTAGCCCAGGCTAAGCCCTGAGCCCAGCTCCTCAGCCACAGATCCCGTTCCTGCTCCGGTGGAACGGGATAAATCCTGCCTCCCTGGATTAGAGCGCTGGCGCGAATCCGCGCCGAGCCCCGATTTGGGGGTGTCCTGGGCAGGGAGCACTGGGTGTGCTGGTGTGCATTTCACCCCCAGAGCTCCAGGATGGTGTGACAGCTCTCAGGCACCCACCAGAGCCCGGCTGATGTCACCCAGCCTGCAGCTGACACCGAGCACTTGTGCTATTCCGAAGGCATCCATTCCTGCTGGAAGCGAGAGGGCAGCCGGGTTAGCGCTGTTTTCCCTCAGCAGAATTTTAAACATCAAAGGATACCCGAACTTCCCATCCACTTCCCTTCCCACCCACTGATTCCATTTCCTGGTGTTTTTAGATGGAACAATACAAGCAGATAAGTCATGCAAACTACAGTAATACCGGCGCTGCTTTGATTTTTATCTGGAGCTTCTGTTTCAGTGGTGTTCTTTGAAAGCTCAGGATTCAGAGACAGGAGGTTCCCTGCAAATCCTGCCTTTCCTGTCAGGAAAAGGAGTGAGAGGATTAGAATTTAGCATTGCAGTAGAAGTTCAGGAAACGTTAAATTCCAAAGGCAAGAAAAATGTCTCAAATCAATGTATTTTTGTCTTGGGCAAAGAAAGGGTAAAAGAGGATTGAGAAAATGAGCAAACAGAGACATTATGGGCCTTAAGGTGGTGTTGAGAGAAATTCTGTGCTTCTTATCTGTGTTTGGACCTTGGTGATCCCTTAGGTTTAACTATGTCCTCAAAGACTCTAATTCTGCTAATCATGGCCACCTTTGTCTGGGGAATATTTTATGAGATGGATTGCATGGTGCTTTGTGCTCTTTGCCCTGAGTCTGGTGGGCACGATTCTCTTTCTCATCCTTGAATAGAAAGGCTTGAACAGAGAATAACTTGTTACCCCTGTCCTCTCTCACACGAAGAGCTTCATCATGGGCTGCTGACAGCTTGGGGGGCAATTTACCATGGGGGGCACCTCTGCCTTCTCAGAGGCTGCTGAAGGTTTTGCAGGTGCAGATCAGCATTGACGAAGCAACATGAAACCAGCCCATCATCCAGAACTGCCCAGTGAATCCCAGGAGGCTGGGATGGAGCCAGGCTGGGAGAGCTGAGAGTGTCTAGCTTGGAGGAGAGAAGGATCCAGGGAGGGCTCCAGGAAAGCTGGACAGGGGCTGGAGACAAGAGATGTGGTGACAGGATAAGGGGGGATGGCTTCACACTGCCAGAGGCAGGGCAGGGTTGAATATTGGGAAGGAATTGTTCCCTGTGAGGGTGGTGAGGCCCTGGCACAGGGTGTCCAGAGAAGCTGTGGCTGTCCCTGGATCCCTGGAAGCGTCCAAGGCCAGGCTGGACAGGGCTTGGAGCAGCCTGGGACAGTGGAATGTGTCTCTGCCCATGGCAGAGGGGTGGAACAGGATGATCTTTCTGGGATGTGGTGGCACCACCATCAGGGCTCTCCTGGTGAGTTCCACTTCCGAGTGCTCCATCAGGAACTGGACCAGCCTGTGGTTGCTCCCACTGCAAGGCTCTCATTCCCCTGTCCGTGGGAAGCAGCTGCTGGGCAGACACTGGCACTGGAGGCACAGCAGTGGGCAGGAGGCCTGGGCCAGCTGCATGGCCGAGGGTTGGCTGCAGGGCAGAGATTTATTTGCATTATCTGACTGCAGCTCTTCCTCTGTCCCCAAACACAAAGCAGGCAAGATCCGAGTGGATAAAGACATAAGCAGAATTCTAAGTGCCGCCAGTTTGCCTTCGGCGTGCTCAGAAATACCCCAGATGGAAATGTGATCTCTGCTGCAAATGATTAATCACAGAGGGATTACATGGGGAAATGTGACACTGGCAAATGTCTGAGATTTATTGGAAAGGGCATTTGCATTGACTAGGTTTATTCATGCTTTGTTGCTGGTCCTGTTGCTTCCAAGGGAGCTGTCCTGGCACTTGCAGAGAATTTTTTTTTTTTTTTTTTTTAACGTTTCAGAGTTACTGGGCTTTTTTGAAGTTTGAATGAACATGTAAATAATTGAAATCAGAAATTATTGAATAAGTTGATTGACAAGTTACACAGTAGAAATATTAAATCTTGTCCTTTCAGTACATTTACAAGTCTGTCCTCTCCTGGCTCCTAAATGTATTTATCATCATAATCCAATGTGATGCATCTTATCCCATTGTAAAATGTAATTTATCTCGTGCAGGCTGTCTGGCATGTTAGATGTGTCAGGTATATACACAGCCTCAGCCTTGCTGCAGGTTAGGATTTCATGCCTCTTACTGGATTTCGTGCTCTCCACACCCATAAAACAACTTTTTCCCCATCTTTTTCAGATGAGGACTAAGGATATGAGAACTGAAGTGTCTTTCTCCTAATTATAGAAGCAAGCCAGCAGCAGAGCAAGGAATAAACCCTGGTTTTCCTTTCCATGTTAGAAAAGTATCTAAAATAACGATGAGCACACATTGTTTTCACTCATCCCTGGATTTTCTTTGGCATCCTGGCCATTCATAGTGGTGTAAAACCCTTAGAGTGTGAGGGCACATGGTGAAAGCTGCTGGAGGTGTGGGTAAGAGCAGAGGGTGTGGGTTTTCATCCCACTCTGGGACGTCTGTGGACACAGGATCCTGTGTTGGATGGGGAGAAGTGAGTTGCCAACTGCAGATGAGTTTTTGGAAGCTGTGGGATAGGGAGGTTGAACCTTGAGGCTGCTGGGAAGAAGCATCTTGGATGGATTTGCTGCACCAGTTTGGTTCAGGAGCAAAACCAACAGGAGCTTCCCTCTTTTCCCACTGTTCCTGACTATCAGAGGTGCCAGGGAGCAGCTGGGGAGCGTGGCAGGGAGAGAAGGATGCACTTTGGGAAGTGAGCAGCATTCCTGCTGCTGTGAGAGCCAGGCTTTGAGAGCCCTCACCGTGCTCCAACAGAGCTGAGCTCTTCTCCAGGCATGGAAAGGTGTCCTGGGGCCCAGGTGATGGAAGCAGCATGCAGGGGGGTGGAGGGAAGTCCCTGATTGCTGAAAGGTCCCTGGATGGTTCCCAAGAGCTCCTCTTGTGTGTCTGTAGCCACCTCAGTGCTCCAGGCACTTGTCCATTGCATTCAGAGCCCAGTTTGATGGAGAAGTGAAGCAATTCTATTTTTCTGCTCTTTTTCACACTTTGAAACTGGAAATAATTCAGAGTGATGTATTTACTAGGCACAATAGGAACCCAGGAAGGGTGAGACATGGCAGTGCCTTCTGAAGGTGAATCCAAGTGTTTGGTGGCACAGTGCAGCCTGAAATTCAAGCTAATGCCTGGGAAATATCAGAACATGAGCTCTGAGTGCATGTTTTGATTGTTAACTCTTAGTTAATGCAGTGAATGGTTCTTCTGGGCTCTCTGAACCTCAGCATCTCCTTCTGAACATTGAGATGGTCCTTCCCCAAAGGAGCAGAAGACTCTGATTGTCAATCAATTGATTTCAGTGGAAATTTCCACTGGCTTCAGTGTACTTTGGCTCAAGCCCCAGGGTACTCTCTGCCCCTTCTGACCATTCATCCAGCTTCTCTGCTTGCAGCTGCACAAGTTTATGGAAAATGCGTTTTAAAGCTCAGCTGAGGGCAGAGGTTGGAGGTAGTGAGATGGTCCAGAGAAGTTCAAACTAATTCATAGATTTCTAGATCAGTTTGAGACCAAGAGAAAAAGAGATCTCTGTATTGAAGGTGGTCACTTAACAGAAAGTCAGTTTGTCTTAGCACTGATGACTGCAAGTCAATCATTCTTTACCCTCTTAGGATTTACTAAAAGTAAAATTTCCCCATTACTTTCTTTTTCTCCATCTCAGATTAATGTTTGAAACCTGTTTCTTTATTTTCTAAAGATTTTATGGCAGAATAGTGAAATTTGCTCAATACCAGGAAACAAAAGGAAACAGAATTGAATTGGTTTAGAAAGGCTCGATCTCATGTAGAAGGAAAAGTCTTTGATTGCTTTTTCTCATTTTGTGTGTTCTGTGGAGGGGGAGACACGGGATAGGACAGGACATGGTGTATATTTTCTGTTAAATGTAGAAAGATTACATTTGGTTTTGCCTCAGATCTGTGACCCAGATGAAGTTTGAAGTTTGGCTCAGTGATACCATCTTGAATGACCATAATAATCACAAAATCATAGAATATCCTGAGCTAGAAGGGACCCACAAAGAACATTGGGTCCAACTCCTGGCCTTGCTCAGGACAACCCCAAGAATCCCTGTGCCTGAGGCAGTTTTCCAAAAATTTCTTGGGCTTTCATAACAAATACAATTTTGTATTTTTGTGCCACTGCCTTTCCAATATATGGATTTAATGGTAACTTGTATTTTTCAATCCCCAGCAGCATAAATTGAATGAAATTTGTAATCTGTTATTAATTTTCATGCACAATTTGTCATTTACTTCAGCAAATGCATTGTCATATATACACTGTGCATGTAATTATTTATGAGCCCATCCCTGTCTTGATATGAAATGGAGGAGAGACAAGAAATTGGGAAAATAAGTGATTTTTCCCAAGGTCTTGCAGCAGGTCGATCCAACCCTCACTCCCTGATGCCACCAGTGATTTGTGCATTAACATAAATGCACTGGCAGGAGCTGGAGGAGGATGGAGAAATGGTGATTTAAGAAATTAAAGCAGGGTTTTGGCCTGCTCCTATTGATTTCTGCTGGAGATGGTGAGAGCACCTGCCATTGGGTGAGAGAGTGGGTGGGTGTGAGGCCAGCAGGGAAGCCAAACTTCTGGAGGATTAAGAAGGATATTTCTGTCTCACTGACTGGGGTTTATTTCCTTTCTGAGCTACAGCACCCACAGCCCTGGTCCTTCTGCTGTGTGCAGCACTTTGAAGGTGAAAAAGCAGGGATGTGCTCACCTGGAGTAGGACCATTCCCATGGCTCAGGCAGGCGCTGCCAGGATGGAGGGGTCTGGCATCATGAGGCCAAAGAGATTAAACAGATTAAAGAGAAATGGTGCACTCAAATCCTCTTGGAAAACCTGGCCTAGGGGGTGGCATCCTTACCCACGGCAGGGGGTTGGAATGAGAACCTCAAGGTCCCTTCCAACACAAACCATCCTCTGTGATGGAGGCAGTGTCTTGATGGGCAGACACATCTCTCAGTGCAGAATTTAGTGTCCACTTTATTCCTTGTGGTTGCAGAACTGGCCCATCTGTCACACAGCTCTAGTGCAGGTCACCTTCTGAGTGCCACAGATGAAAGGCATCATCGTGTTCCTTCTGCATGAGCAGCCCAAGGAGTTCTGTTTTGCCCAGAGGCTCTGTGGGAAGTGAGCCACCTTATACAGCAGTTTTTTAACCTCAAATACAAGAAATCCTCAAAATCCTCATAATATTCCAAGGCCTTCTCACCCATAATGAGAAGGGCATTGAAAATATGTGTAGAGAACCCCTTGGCTTTATCTGGTTCTTCTTCTCAGGGTCAGGATTAAAAGTGTGAGAGATGGAATTCTTGTTGGGACTTGAACGTTTATTATTTTTTATCTACTTTACAGCCTCACTGACTGTGAGTGCTTCTGCATGCTGAGTTAACAGAGCAAAAATGGAGTACAGAGTAATGTCTTCAGGGTATTTCTAAGCCTGAACTACTCAATTATGAGATGCCAACTAATTTATTTTAATTTTTTACCCAATAACTGATCACCCATGTCCTGCACTGTGGACTTTCCTAACCAATCACACAAAATCACCCAAACTTGTGAAGGAGAAGAAGAAGGCTACACCCTAAATCCTCAATCTTGTTACATATATATTACTAAATTCCCAAACTCTAAATTTCTCACCCTGTGGGTAACACAATTTTGTTCAAGTCCACACTCACAATCTCAGTGCTATCACTCAGTTTTGGAAGCCTTTCCCATGGCCTCAGGACAAAATGCAAAGCCTGAAATCCTCTGTGCCCAGGTTTCCCACCAACATGGGGCTTCCAGGTGACAAACACCCTGATGCCACAGGAGTGCAGCGATTCTCTGGCTGCACCCTCTGCCCTGCTCTCTCCTGACACTTTTCTCTGTCCCCCTTTAGGGAGGAAGCCAGGATGGATTACAGCTCGCTCAGCGGGGTCCCGCGCTTCCTGACCCGGCCCAAGGCGTTCATGGTGTCTGTAGGGAAGGATGCCACCCTGAGCTGCCAGATCGTTGGAAACCCCATCCCCATGGTGAGCTGGGAAAAGGACAAACTTCCAGTCCAGTCTGGGGGAAGGTTTAAAACCACAGAGGATGGGGACTTGTATCGGCTGACCATCTACGACCTGAGCCTGGAGGACAGTGGCCAGTACATCTGCCGGGCCAAGAACACCATCGGGGAGGCTTTTGCTGCCGTCAGCATCAAAGTGGGAGAGGAGACCACAGTCACGGAGTCAGCTCCCTACTTCATCCAGAAACCTTCCAACATCAAAGTGACCTTGGGAGAAGACGCCATGTTCAAATGCAAGGTGCAGGGCAGCCCTCCCCTGTCGGTGAACTGGGAGAAGGATGGGAGGTACCTGAGGAACAAGGCAGACGCCGGGCGCTTCCAGATCGAGTCTGCCGGGGAGTCCAACGCTCTCACCATCCAGTGTGCCCAGCTGGGGGACAGTGGCACCTACACCTGCCGGGCAGAGAACCTCATCGGCTCCGCCAGCGCCTCGGCCGCGCTGGTGGTGGAAACTCACGGCTCCTCCAACCCGGGCAGCAGCTTGGACAGCAGCTGCGGCAAGACGGCCTCCTTGCTGTCCCACCTGCAGAAGAGGCGGGAGGAGATCAGGAAGATGGACACCTCCCACGGCACGCTCGACTCGGCCTCCGCCCAGCCCTACTCCGCCGTGGAGGGGCTGTCCAGCATCGGCTACAGCCTGTCCCGGGACTACGAGCGGGCGGCGGGGCTGGCCAAGGGCGGCCGCAACGCCACGTTCGGGGCGCTGACCCGCGTGTGCAGCGTCACGGAGGGCAAGCACGCCAAGCTCAGCTGCTACGTGACGGGCGAGCCCAAGCCCGTGATCGTGTGGAAGAAGGACAACGAGGTCATTTTGGAAGGCCGGCGGCACGTCATCTACGAGGACGACCAGGAGAACTTTGTGCTGAAGATCCTGTTCTGCAAGCAGACGGACAATGGGCTGTACACCTGCACGGCCTCCAACCTGGCGGGGCAGACCTACAGCTCCGTGCTGGTCACTGTCAAAGGTGGGTGCCTGTGGTGCTCACCAGGGTGAACGTGCCTGCAAGGACACACCCATGAATTGGGGTGGGGGTTTGACAAAATTTCTGCCTCCAAACTGCTGCAGGGAAGGGAGGGTGTTCGGATGTGGATAAAGCCCTCCTGGTGGAAAGGGCTTGTGAGCTTGAATGGATGACCTGGGGAGAGTGTCCCATTGCTGCTGGTTTTCAGGATGGGTGGTAAAGAGGTGCCAGGAAGGGATGGATGATGTAGAACTGCCTGGTTGTGGGGCAGCAGGGGTGCACCACATCCCTAAGGCTCTTCTCAGTCCTGGTTTAACAGTGATGTAAGAGATCCATTCCCAAGCTCTGCCAATGCCCCGTCTCACTCTCCAGGCTTTAATCACATCTGGGTTTGTGTTCACCGTGGGCTTTACTCAGACATGCCATTTGCAGCTGTAGTGGAAACCCCTCCCTACAAGATGATCGTGTTGGGCTGCCTTGGATCCCCTGGGGGACCTACTCCAACTCCAATTACAGTCCAGCTCAGTTTTCCTGTACAGTGACCCACCAGCAGCCTTGTTCTTGCCAGGCTCTTCAGCCTTTTCCCAGCTTGAGTTGCTGGATAGTCTGTGTTCCTTGAAACATGCCAGAAAGCCTCCCAGGTCCAGGACACCTTTGCTTGCCTTTGTCAGTGGTGAAGAACTTGCCTTCAGAGGGTCACTCCACACTTGTGAAGGTCACACCAAGTTCTCCAGAATGGCAACAAAAGTGTGACACACAGTATTTATAAAATCCCAGAATGGTTTGAATTAGGAGAGATCTTAAAAATCATCTCATTCCAACCTCCTGCCATGGGCAGGGACACCTTCCACCAAACCAGGTCGCTCCATGACCTGGCCTTGAACAACCCAGGAAGCTCTAAATTTTCCACTGGCTCTCCCATTTGGCAAGGGGACAGCAGACAGTTTGCAACCCAGGCAGCACCTGTAAATGGGCTGTTAGAGATTAAAAATTTTGCCACTCAAGTGGTAAAACTGATGATTTTTCACTGGCAGAGAAATAAATTAGAAATCCCAATAAGCAGGAATTACTTTTGTTTCATACTCATCTTTAAAACTCTCAGGTGTTATTTGATTTTGTGTTTTCCCTTTTTTGGACATCTCTTTTTACATTCAGAGTCTTTCCCATTCGTGGCTCAGTCCCTGTGTCCACCAGTGACACCTGATCCGTGGAACTCCCTGGCACTTGTCCCACCCATTGCTGTCCCTTGGAGGTGCTGGGTGGCCTGGGGCAGGGCATTCATCCTGTTCCATAGAGCTGTGGTTACCTCATGAGCTGAGACTCAGAGCTGAAGATCAACCCTGGCCTTTGGGTGGGTGGTCACTTTTGAGGATGGATCAAGCTCAATGCCCTGACCAACACCTTGCAAAAACAAACACCCCCTGCTCTGCCTGTGCTTATCTTATTGCTCTTGTGGCTGCAACCTGTGCCAAAGGAGGTGGGGAAAGTCAGGGAGGCAGCCATTCTGGGAGCAGGCACCACAGGAAAAGGTTATTGATCCATGTGCATTGTCCAGAGCTGCCTGTGAGTCAGGAGGCTGGAGTGGAAATGTTTATGGATTGTTTCTTTTCCACGCTGTACCACGTTTGGCTCCCTGTCCAAGGCTGCCATGGAAAATCTACGTGTGTTGGTTATAATTAGGCCCTGATAAAAGACTCTCCTTTGAGTCACCAGAAGTACTTATCCCTCCCAAGTCAGGTCAGAATGGTGCAGCAGTGAAAAAAGCTTTTAAGTCTGTTATTTGTGTCACTGGTGATGCCATTGCTTCATCTGCTATCAGGCTTAGGGAGGAAGATCATCCTTCCATGCAAACTTCTCTTTGCTCAGACATTTAGGAGAGGTTGAATTCTCCAAGAATTGTAGAATCAGAGTGGTTTGGGCTGGGAGGGACCTTAAAGGACATCTGGTTCCAACCCCCTGCCATGGGCAGGGATGCCACTCACTAGATCAGGTTGCTCAGAGCCCTGTTCAAACTGGCCTTGAGCACTTTCAGGGATGGGATATCCATAGAAAACCTCCTATATTCTGTCAATCTATATCCTAGGGACCTAAGGACCCAGGAACCCAGCATTCGTGAACACTAAGCTGGGAAGAAGAAGGGAAGGGATTTTTAAGCTGTTCCTAAATGAGATTTAGTGAATCAGACTCAGATCTAAATTAAAGGCTACAGGGCAGAGAAATACTCCTAAATAAGGAAAACTGAAGCTTGATTAGATTCAGAAATGTGTCTGGAACAGAGATAAAAATCACGATCCATACACTGAGATGTGAGCTGGAAAAGGAGTTGGGGAAATTCTTCCCAAGAATAAACCTTTAACAAATCAAGGAGTGGGGAGGATGGGAGGAACATAAATAACCATCTTGGGTTCCCTGAAGGCTTTGGAGATTTCCTTAGGCCATGTGTCAAGTTGGTGAGGACAGAATTCAGGTCTCCACCCTGGGCCAAGCCGTGTTCACCTGGATAAAGTAACCAGATACTGGATGAGAAGGTTGTAAACCAAACAAGATGGAGATGGGAAAACCACCCTGATTCTGAGGCCACTTTATTCTCCCTCTAATCAGATGTGAGTTTGGATGGTCACTGTCATGACACCCGCACTGGAGATATGAAAGAGAGTTGCAACTTGAGAAATGAGGAGGTAGAAAGGAAATTTGGAAAGCACAGTAACTAGGAAGATCAAAGGCTCAAGATGGTGGAATCTTGCCAATTCACCTTTAGCCAGCTCTTACTGGGAGGATTTCCCATAATCTTACCTTTCCTGGATCATTTTCTTTAAGCAGAGGGAAAACTTGCCTCTGGAATAATAAGTGTGAGAATTCCAGCAATAAGAAAGAGGAAATGTAGGCACGTGAAAGAGTGAGGTCCAGAGGACAGATGTGCCTTGATAAGGTTAAGAAAACATTGGGCTTCTTTGCAGGCTGCACCTATTCTTAGCAAAAAATGTGTTAGCAGGACTTGCTTTTTAAAAATAACATCATCTCCTTGCCAGTTTGCTTGCTGTGGTCCAAACAAAAAAGCCTATGACAGGCTGGAGAAATATCTCCTCAGGATAAGCAACAAAATTAGT
Organism: Thryothorus ludovicianus; assembly: GCA_013397245.1. Classification (NCBI taxonomy): domain Eukaryota; kingdom Metazoa; phylum Chordata; class Aves; order Passeriformes; family Certhiidae; genus Thryothorus; species Thryothorus ludovicianus. Next base: position 178,288 of record VZTB01013621.1, on the reverse strand, counting down.
CTCTGATCTAAGTTCTTGCAGTTTCCTGCTAATTCCATGAGCTGCTCTTGCTCTGTGCTCCCTCAGTGTTTTGCTCTGCTGTGTCTCTCACCTTTTTCCCCGTGGGAAGATTTTGGCAGCTCTCTGATTTTCTCTCACATTTGCACATTTCTGACCTGGCTGTGGTTCTGGTTATGGACCAGATGATTTGGGATCCCTGCTCTCAGGAGACCTGTGATCCTTCTGTAGTGCCCTGACCCAAATCAACCCCCTCTGCCTGACCAGGCACTTTCTAGACCTTGTAAAGAGCATGAAGATATGCTCAGGAGGAGGAGGAGGCTGATGGGTTTTGGAACCTCTCTCACATCTCCAAAGGCCCTGGGCTGGGTTCATCCCAGGCTTCAATTCAGTTTATCAGCTGCTGTTGCTCCGAAGCTCCATTCAGTGGGAGATAAGACGTGTGTGCACATGTCAGCAGGATGAGAGCAGAGTTGTTTTCAGAGGATATCTGTGACCCCAGGCTGCCAAAGATAGCCTTGAACTGCCTTTCCCTGGGTGGGGGAGCAGTGCTGTTACTGCAGCCTGCTCCTAAGAGCCAACCAACCCTTCTGTGCTTGAACGTCTAAAAACTTTTTCCAGGAATAGCTTTCTTTTTTTTTTCTTTTTAGTTTTATTTTATTTTAATTTATTTATTTATTTTCTCTTTAGGTACTGCTAAGTGACTGTAAAGGGAGAGGGGTTAATGATATGGACAGCTGCTCCAAGTATGGGAATACACTTGTGTGCTTCTCAGGTGCAGCTTGTGTTTCTTTTTGGCCCTTGTGCAGGTCTGAGTGTTCCCAGAGTCAGCTCCAGCCTCCTTCCTGCCAGAGGGCTGCATCCTTCTGAGCAAAGGTTGCTTGGCCTCACAGAATCCCAGAATGGTGTGGCTTGGAAGAGACCTTAAATCTCATCTCCTTCCAACCCTTGCCATGGGCAGGGGCACCTTCCACTCTGCCAGATTTTCCCAAGCCAAGTCCAACCTGGCCTTGAACAGTTCCAGGGTTCCAGGGGCAGCCACAGCTTCTCTGGGCACCCTGTGCCAGGGCCTCTCCATGCTTAGAATACAGAACTTCATCATAATATCTTGTCTAACCCTGAAAAAAAAATCAGGAATAAAAGAGAAAAGGATAATCACCATCTGGAGTGTGGGCAGAGCATATCTGTAGCCATAGCTGAAGGCTTTTCAAGGCAAGACTTTGACTTGCATTAAACTTAGGTGTATTTAGGCATAACATTTTTTAAAAAAAAATGAGCAATGCTGTGGTGAGTTAGTGTCACCTTCCTGTTCCTGGACATATTCTGTGGGTTCCCAGTTTTAGCCTCAGGTAGTTCATAGCATTGCTCCCTCCAGGTGTCCTGTCAAGCCTTGAGAGTCTGGTACCTTATTTAAACTGAAAGAGGGGAGGTTTGTATCAGATATTAGGAAGAAATCCTTTACTGTGAGGGTGGTGGGGCAGGATGGAGTCACAGAAGCCAGCTGGGAGCTGGCACAGCCATTATTGGGGGGTGAAGGTACGCAGCAAGGCGTGATGTCTCACAAAGCATGAGCCACGTCTCAGCACTGGCCAATCCAAGCGTGTGACGTGGCTGTGGCACCAGTCCCCTGCCCTGACCGCCGGCTGTCCTCCTCAGCCCAGCTCCCCTTTCTCCACTTTAGGGCTGGGGTATCAGGGTGATGTCACGGTGCAGCTGTCGCTGGAATTTGACATTGTTCAGTTCATAAAATGACTTCCCTCAGTGTCATGCAGCTGCTTTGTGTGTTTGATCTATGCTTGGGTTTGGCCCTCAGCCAGAGCACTGCAGCCCCACTGCTGGAGGAGTGGGTTCTTTCTGCATTTCTTTTATTGTCCTTGACAAAATCTGATACAGAGCCTTTGATGCTGGTGGGGAGAACAGCAAACTCCACCTTTTGTGCTTTGCCCCACATCTGACTGTGCACAGCCACCTCACAGCACTCTGTGCCCTTTCAGATCACTCAGCTGAGCTTATTTCTGCTGTAAGACCCTTACAACATTGGTTCTTGCACCAGCTCAGCTGCTCGCTCTCACCTGGAATTTCTGTGCTCTGTCCCATGACCTGCTTGTTTGTCATTAAACAAATTCTACCAGGATTCCTTTCAAGGCATTTTAGTCCAACCTAGCCTTGACCACTTCCAGGGATGGGACAGCCACAGCTTCTCTGGGTAATTTGTGTTAAGCTCCCACCACCCTCACAGAGAATTTCTTCCTAAGTTCCCATCTGAACCTACTCTCATCATAACCTCTTATTTCTCCTTTCTGTTTTTACCCTCTTAAGAGCCCACCATACCCTTCAAGGCAAAACTGAAGGATCTGGAGGTGAGGGAGAAGGAATCTGCCACCTTCCAGTGCGAAGTGCCCGTTCCTGGGACGGAGACAGCTTGGTTCAAGGAGGAGACCAAGCTCCAGCAGAGCAAGAAGTACAACATCGAGGAGGAGGGCACCTACCGCCGGCTCACCGTCCAGAACGTCACCACGGATGATGATGCTGTTTACATCTGTGAGATGAAGGAAGGCAGCAGGACCATTGCAGAGCTGTCTGTCCAAGGTGAGAAAGGCCCTTGGTGTTTCAGACTGGCCAGAAGTGTGGGATTCACACGTGAGGCTCCAGATTTCACCTTGTGAGCAGGATTTGCCCCGTCCCTGTGGGCGCTGAAGAGGGGCAGAATGTGGAAGTGTGGTCAGTGGGTGTCTCTGGACACAGGGCCACACAGCAGGGACAGGCTGTGTTGCACAAGATGTCACCCAGTGGGAGCCCAAGCTGAAAGAAGCTTCCTTCAGGTGTTGTCTGGCCCTTTAGACTCTTCTTTGATGCCTTTGAGTGGCTACTTGAAGCAGAGGCTAGACAAGATTTAGAGAATAAAAGCAGGGATTTATTAAAGGACTTCAATAGGTGCACCTTGGGCAGTCAGAAGCCTCTGAGAGGGGCTGCACCCAATATGAACAACAGTCACAAATTTTTCATACAATTATAAGTTTGGTCCATTTACATACCGGGGTTAATCCTCCAGTTACAGCTTCAGGTAATGAAGTAATTTACTCCAAATTTTCTCCCCCCAGTTCACTGTTATTTACATCTCTCAGGGCTGAGACAGTGAGGTGTCCTTGAGTTTCAGGCCTAGAGAGGAAAACAGAAGAACAGCAGCTGACAGGATATGGAGTTGTAGAGTTATACACTAAAGCAGCACAGGATCCGAAAAACATGCACACAAAAAAATACAAAGTCTAAAAAAATCTAAAAAAATCTAAAATCTACAAACTAAATCCTAAGGCAAAATCCTACAAAATAAATCCTTAACATGACCCCAAGCACCAGATGTGTCCCCTGGCACTGTCACACATATCTTGTCTGGTGTCCAGTGAACAGAGTGGTGACTCTTGTCCAGGAGTGGTGCTGACCACAATGGGAAGGGGCTTCAGCAGCTGTGGTTTGTGGCCAGATGTGTGGTGCAGGCTGCAGTCAACACCAGCATGGTTTAGATTGGAAACCACATCCACGCTCCAGCTTCCTGGAGCTGTTCTCTAGAGTTTGGAAAGGGAACATGTGATACATGGAAATGGCTCTCCAACTAGCTAAAGTCAGAAAGTGGTATGTTTATTACAGCACTGGCACCAGTAACCTCCCAAGACATGTGTGAATTTCATGGAGCTGCTGCCCCCCATTTATTCCCAAAAATCTTACATCTTCATATAATTACCCAATATGTATAGGTATATGCATAACTTGACCCCACCTACCCCTGCTTCATATTAGAATGAGTTCAAAGTCCTCTCATGCCTGCGCAGTCCTTTGCCTGAAATGGGTCAGTGGTCCTCAAAGGGGAAGGCAAAGATTTCTTCATCATGTTAAAATTTTCACCTTTGACATGTTGGCAAGACTGATGGTCCCTTGGCCATAGTCCAAGCTCCCCAGCCTGGTTCTGGCTGGTCTTAGGTCCAAGTGTGGTCATGGTTTCTTCATCTTTCACAATGCCCTATCTTGCCTCTACAAATACCCAACAAAATAAAATAAATTATATATTGTCTTAGCTCTAACTAGCTCCATCTGCTAATAATTTGCTAATAATTAATGGTTCTAGATTGCCTCTACTCTCCTGGCTGAACTCTTAATCACTCTATATTGCTTCTATCATTCTAGCTAAACTTTTAACCCTCAATTCTCTTAATTTCTTGCTTCACAAGGAAAGGTCAAAGTGTGGATGGCCGTGTCCAAGAGTTTGAGTCTGATGGCTCAGACTGAAGTGGGAGTAGGTGTAGCTGGGCATGGTGTGGGTGTCCCTCAAGGAGTAGACACAAACCCCAGAGCTGCAGGCACTGGGGACTGCCACAGCTACAGGATTAATCTTGTCCTGACTCCTTTGAAGGCTGAGTATAGTCCCAGTGAAACCAGAAGCTGTTCTTCATATATAAATTGCTACAAGGCAACTGGGTGATGTGCATCCTTGTGCAAATTCCTTTTTGTACCACCAGTTAAAGAGCTGGAAGTGCACAGAAGTGAATGCAGAAGGGAAAAATTAGTCCAGAGACTTGGGAGACNGCAGGCACTGGGGACTGCCACAGCTACAGGATTAATCTTGTCCTGACTCCTTTGAAGGCTGAGTATAGTCCCAGTGAAACCAGAAGCTGTTCTTCATATATAAATTGCTACAAGGCAACTGGGTGATGTGCATCCTTGTGCAAATTCTTTTTTGTACCACCAATAAAGAGCTGGAAGTGCACAGAGGTGGATGCAGAAGGGAAAATTTAGTCCGGAGACTTGGGAGAGCTCGGACTGGCATCTTTTTGTTGCACATTCTGTTAGGTCTGGAGTAACCCACCCCTGTAAATGTGTTTGGTCCCAGTAGGACAGCTGGTGTTTTTTCACTTGTTTGTGCTATAATGGTATGTCCCATCCAAAAGAGAGTGACTGAGGCAGGTGGAGCTCTCTGGAGGGAAAGGAGGCAGAGCCTTCCTGGGGGAGCCTTGTGCCTGCCCTGGGAGGGGATTGGAGAGAGCACGGTGGGATTGGGGCAATGTGAGAGCTTGGCTGGAGGTAAAGGCCTGTGGGATGAGGACTCTGCTGAGGGCAGAGGGGCCAAGGAGGAGGATAAGCAGAGAATCAGGTCTTGAATCTTGTGGTGAAACCTGTGTCTGATCTGTGACTTCATGAGGGAGTTCAGCACTGCTGTTCACTAAACAGCTCTGGGTGAAGCCTCTTTCAGCTCTTAGGGACTGCTCTGGACTAGCTCCATCTGCCACTTGGGCTGTTGGTCACTTGGGGTGCTCTCCTTATGATTTTCCCAATATTTTCTGTGAACAGTCACATCTTTGAGCTTTGAGGTTATCCTGGTGAGTGATGATAATCACAGCCACTTGGGAAGGACAAATTAATTCAATGTGAATTTCTGTGTTGACACTAAGAAGAAACCTGAGATTTTCAGTATCTTTCCCATTTCTTTGTCTGCTGTGTTGGTTAGGTGACTTACTTTGCTGGAAGTGAAGCTCTAAAGGCAGAGGAGAGATCTGTCTGGCTTAAGATTGACCCACTTCAGCAAAGTTTTAATTTTAATTCCCAGCATATGTGTGAAATGAAAGCTATCAAATCTATTCTCATGCAAGGCCATGAAAATTTTGTGTTTACCCAGAAGCTGGCTCTGCTTGACAAGAAACCTGAGTGACTGCAGTAAGAAAAAAATTTGATTTTCTCTATTTGAAGGCCAAAATGAGTCCTTGGGGTCATCTCCTCTGTGTGACTCAGATTTCCAGGTGTCTACATGGTGTCTACCATGTTTTGATTGGGTGTGGACTAGTCCTGTTTCAGTGTGGATGGCACAAATCTTTTAACACCTCCTGTTTGCTGACTGCGGTTATTTTGTTACTCGAAGGGAACATCATCAAAAAACTTCCACGGAAAACTGCAGTCTTCATCAACGACACAGCCACCTTCTGCGTGGAGCTGGACAACGACTGCCAGAACATCCGGTGGCTGAAAAACAAGGAAGAAGTGAAAGCCAGCGACCGAATCTCCATCACGCGCTCCGGCAGGCAGCACACCATGACCATCAGGGAGTGTAAGGTGGAAGATGCTGGTGAGATTGCCTTCCTGGCCGATGAAAGCAGGACTACCACCCAGTTCACTGTGACCAGTAAGCTGCTCTTGTTGTTTGGCCTTGGTGTTGTGTCCTCTCGTGGCAGCGTTGTTGTTTCGCGCGCCGCCCGTGGTAATTTTGGTGCCCAAAATCAATGAGGGTTTGATGTCTGCCACAAAAAAACCAGCAGCCTGACTGTGAGTGTTATGAGATGTTCGGAGGGATCAAAACTGAGAGCATATTTGTAGAGTCATGGAATGGGTTGGGTTGGATGGGATCATCTCATTCCACCCAATGCAATGGGCAGGGACACTTTCCATTAGACCGAGGTTGGACTTGAACACTTCCAGGGATGGAACAGCCAAAGTTTCTCTGGGTAAAAGCAGTGCTGAGGAAAGAGCACAGCACAAACGTATCTTACTTGACAGAGCAGTTGCAGCAGGTGCAGCATCGTCAAGACTGGACCTGAAAAGAAATTTTGGTGAAGTTGCTTAATTTTATTCACTATTATTTTGATGACACTGCATTTCCCAGAAATAAAGCAGAATCTGCTTTATTTAAGACAAAAATATATATGATTTCTGGCTCTGTTGCAGTTCTGGTTCATATGTGAACAAAGTCACAATTTGGGAAGTGTAATCCTCCTTTTCTTCCACCATTGCAATCAGTTAGTGGCAAAAAATAATCTTTTATTTAAAAGATATGCAACTGCTGTGTTATCTAAACTTGGTCCAGGCATTCTGATGCCATTGAACTAAAATGAGGAAAAAAATGAAGGAAGTGTCACATTTGGCTTTGTGACAGTTTCTAAGGTATTTGTAAAGCTGTAGCAGCCAAACAAACACCTGTGCAATGGGAACAATAAAGTTCAGTTCGATTTCAGACTCTGCTCTTTAAATTATGAAGAAAGTGTTGTTTCATGGAATAGAAATTATGAGAAGCTACCTTCCCACAAACAGGTATTGCTGAAGAAAACGCTGCATTGCCATTTCTGATGGCAAGGTCAAAAGATCTCATTCCAAGGTTTAGCATTCAGCTTAATGTTACCCTAATGGGACCTTTGACATCTATCAGCAGTTACTGACAGGCTGGTAACTGTGCACCCCAAAACACTTCTGTGTCTATTTATGTAAGGAAGGAAAAGCATATCGCATTGAGATTTCCTATTTTTACACTTTGTGCATATCGGATTTACTGCTTGGAGAATCCTGTGTGCTATGTCCACATCTTTTTCAATTAGCTGGGTGGGATTGGTGGTGCCTGTTCTGATAACTTTAAAATGTACAGGCAATGTTTGTGCATTATTTATCATCTTGCATTGTTACCACTTTTAAGTGTAAATTATTTGTCATCTTTGCATTGTTATCCATTTTAAAGATGGAGAAACTGAGGCAGAAACGAGCTCAGTTTTCCCAGAGCTCAGGTTTTAGTTTAGGCTCATCAACAGACTCCATCTACAGTCAATAATTTTTGAGTATGTCCACTGTGTGGTTGTTTCACCTATCCCCCACACCTTCTTTTAAGTTGGATTGATTGCTCCTGAGTGTGCTGTTCATGGGATCACAGCTGGAGTCTGGTTGACTGACTTAACCCAGACACCTTTCAGATAGCCAAAATTAAATGAAATGAATCCTGTGCCATGTCAGTTGAGGTGTAACTAGAGCACATCAGATAATTCCTCTTGACCATATCTGTGGCAGCACGTAGTGAGTGATCCTGATGGGACTTGAGCCTTCTCTAGAGGGTTAAAGAGGAATGAAAGGGTGAAAGAAATAGTCATTATGCAAATACCTGCAGGAATATGTTTGTAGCCTCAGGTACCATGAAATACCCACATGTCCTCAGTAATAGTTTCTTGTGGTGGGGACACGTCTTTTTGTAATTTCCTTTTAAAATTAATTCCCCAGGCACAAAAGCTGATTCTGCATAAATTAGTAAAACAAAGATCCCAAATTATATCACTCTTGGGAGACAAAGTTAAAGCTTCTGAGTGTGGGCAGCATAAAATTCAGGAGCAGAACAGATACCCAGATGAAAGAGGCTGCAGGGAACATCCAAGCCTGTGTAACAAGCCAAGTTCTCCATAACTATTAAAATATTTGAAAAACCTTTACTGATGGTTTTACCCACATTCTGAGTGAAAACAAGAAGCTGTGTGTTAGTCTGCTTTGCCCAGGAGCTGTGAAGGGCAGAATGGTGGCTCTGTTTCCAGCATTGAAGATTTAAGCTTACAAAATGTTTGTTGAAGACTCTCTGATTGTGTTGACAGCTTTAATATTGTACAGAAATCACGTATTTTTAACTGCACAATGCAAGTATTGGATATCAAAGTTTGGACTTGATCTGGGATGATAATGATTCTGTGACCTTTGTGTAAAGCAGCCTCAAAGCATCTTCCACCCACTCTCTTGCTTTTCCACCTCCTATCAATGTTTTATGGAGGTTTATTAAGCAAGATGACCTTTCAATCCAGCGTAAGCTATTTTGGCTTTTCCACTCTGATGCAACTCACTGCTCTGTTTCGTTTCGTTTCTTTCCCTTGCGCAGCTCCCAAAAAACCTCCCACCCAACCCCCAGCTGACCCTGTGGTGAAAAATAAAACAGAAACCTCAGTGACACTGGCATGGTCCCCTCCGAGGATGGACCGGCCCGTTCCAGTCGACGGCTACATCGTGGAGCGCAAGAAACTCACCGGCTTCACCTGGGTGAGGTGCCACGAGTCCCACGTCCCCGGCCCCGAGCTCACGGTGAGCAACCTGTCAGAAGAGGCTGACTACCAGTTCAGAGTGTCTGCAGTCAACAGCTACGGGCAGAGCCCCTACCTGGAGTTCCCTGGCAGCCTGCACCTCGGTGAGCACAGAGCCGGCACAAAATGGGGTGCTTTGGAAATGTTTCCCACAACTTTGAGGGTGGAGCAACAGCCCAGCAAATCCTCCTTGCCTTCCCTGCTGGTTCTGCTGCTTCATGTCAACCTTCACCAAAGGGAGGAAGGAAAAAGTCCAAACCCGCCCCAGTGATGGTGGCTGGGTTTGTGTGGTAGAGCTGGGTGTATGTTTATGTTCCAATATCCCACAGCTCTGGGAGAGGCAGAGCTCCCTGCTAAGGACTTTAAACCTGTAAAAATGCTTCTTCTGCACCTGCAATAAGGAGAGAAATTGAGGTGGCCTTATGGTACAATTTTCAATATATAGACATGAAATATTGATCTTGCTCCTAGAGAATATTTATGGGTGATCACACCATCATGAAAACCAAATTCCAGCCAGTCTCTCTTTAATCTAAGAGTTTCTAGGAGAAATCCAGGGGTTTTGCTATATTTCTAGGATGCCAATGTGCCCATAGAATCATTGGGTGCAATGGGGTTTATTCTTCCTTTAAATCACTGCACTAGGAAATATCTGCACAGATACTGAAGACCCACACAAACCTTGATCACACTGTGTCATCCTTGTCCCTCGCTGTCTGAACATGCCTGTATTGTCCTAGAATATCTAAAACTGACTTTTAGGGATATCTAGGAGTCTCTCTGTCTGAAATCTGAGAACAATATTCAATAAACAACAGACTTGTAGGGGACTTAAGTGTAGGGACTTGGGCCTGTGCCTTTATACATTTTACGGATAAAAAAGGATGAGTAAAATACACCTGTTTTTCTAGACCTGCAAAAACAGGACTCCAGAGGTCAGGACTCCTTCCTGCAGCTGAAGGAAACAAATCCTTTAGACCAACCATGCATTTCCTTCAGTGCATGAGAATTGTATAAGGCTGCATTAATCTATTCTCACGCCTTGCTTACCCTGAAAATTTGATTCGTAAGATGAGGTGTCCTCCAGCACAACAGTCTCGTTCTCAGAGGTGTGTGTTGTTCTTCCCTAGAACCCGTCCTGGCTGTGAAAAACCCCCTGACAACAGCTGAAGTTGCACCTGGAGGGGATGCCCTGTTCACTGTTGACATGACCAAGGCTTGTTCTGGCACTTGGTACCTGAATGGCAAAGTCTTACAGGAAAGTGAGACCTACATCATTAACAGGACCCAAACCACTCACACCCTGGTCATAAAAAATGTCACCAAGAAAGATGATGGGGCAGAAGTGAAATTTGTTGCCAGTGACGTTGAGACCAGCACCAAGATGAGAGTGAGAGGTATTTATTGTCATTGCTGTCCATTCTTCTCCCAGTCAAGGGGTGGTTGCTGGGACCTGATGATTAAAAGTGGGGCTGGAGGCTTTCCTTGGTCTGTGGGAAGCCCCAGAAATTGTGTCATGTGATTAATGTGTGTCCTGGTAATGACCTCACACGACAGCTTGGAGTGAGTTGATCTGCCCAGCTGGTGGTATCTGAATGAGATGGTTTCACTTCAGCTCACGAATTTCTGTCAAATTTATATCATTCACAACCATCTCTCAGTGGATCTTGTCACCAAATTTGCCACTAATTCACCTTAAAGATGTAATTTCAGCTCTAGGTATGACCAGTCCCTTTGACTCTAATCTTTCAAAAGTAAAAGAGCATTCATCACTAACAAAGCTTTTCTTGATGTTTTGTGGTCTACCATGTGTGGGATATACAAGTTAGTATATTATGATTTAAGATTGAGATTTCCTCTATGAAATGACAGTAACACCTGTACCTACCACATTGCAAGGCAAAATATAATGAATTCATAATGAATCCCTTATTCTGGAAGGATATGTTTGCCTTGGAAGAAGATCTCTGTAGAAGAACATTTAGAGTATTATTTATCAGTATAAAAAATAGTGTGTTTTTGTTTTCCTTGGTGACTCTGGCAGTAAAAACAGATCTAGTTTTCTGAACTGGGAAGGAATGACATGAGTGTGAGGGCAGGAACAGGATTTTATCCCTTCAGAGATCCCACGGTCTACAGTAGACCTGTATCAGGGATAAGTTATTGTGATAAAACTCGAAATAACAAAGCCTCTTGTCCTGGCAGGAGCTGCAGTGAGATTCACCAACAAGACCAAAGACGTAGAAAAAGTCTCTGCTCGGCTGCGGGAGGAAGCCAAACTCCAGGCTGAGCTTTCAGACACAGAGGCCACCATGAAGTGGATGAAAGATGGGAAGGAGCTCAAGGCCAGTGAGAAATACGAGTTCCAAACCGTGGGGAAGAGGCGCGTCCTGAAAATCCACAACACTGCTGAAGAGGATGCTGGAGTCTATGAGTGTGTCTGTGAAGGGGATAAAATGATTTATCAGCTCTCAGTGAAAGGTGAGTGACTGCCTGGGCTGCTCTGCACTGCTGCTGCTACTAAACCAACGGAGCCACCAAGGGGATGCTCCAGAGGGAGTTTGGTAATTGCCCATCCACAGCCAGCCTTGATGATGTGATCCCACTGCAGAACTGGGGAGCAAATGCTGTGACTGGCAAGGTGCTAAGAGCTGTGCTTTCACTCCAGGTGGTGTCTTGATATTCCAGGGAATTTGGTGTGATGAGAGTGAGTGGTGGGTTGGGAAAAGTGCTCTTGAGATGAGGAAATCCTGCCCCAGGGGCAGGACATGGCACAGGATCCCATGTCTGTCCCACACGTGCTGTGTGACATCAGGCAAGTCACTGAAGAGAGACTTCAGCTCTGAATAAGGATCTGATTGTACAAGATCATCCTGGCACTGTTGTTTTTTTTTTTTTAATGATTTTTTGTTCTTTTCTATTAATACTCTGGTGGGTAAGAATAGATCTTTCCAGGGCACACTGGATAGCTTAACCCCTTCATGTTTATGAGGTATTCAGATGTGTAGAAAAAACAAGACGGCACTTTATTTTGATATTCCTTGAACCAGCACTGTTTTTATAGCTACCCTATATTTTTGGCTGTTCTTCCTTCCATGGCAGTCTCTACCTCTACCCTGAAACCAAGAGAATTAAGCCTCCTTCTTGCAAACCTTCCCATCTGTGCAAGATTTTATGAACTTGAGCAAAGCTGTCTGTGCCTTGAAGGGGACCTGGTTTTGCCTAAAAGCCCCAGACTGCTCCTCACATGGATCATCAGATGTCTGCTGAGGTTCAGAGCACACAGTCTTACTCCAGGCCAGTCCAGCCTGTTTTCAGGCTGTCACTGAAAGTGAGAGAAAAACAGAAACATTTTTTAGTGCTAGAGAATGAAAGCATCACTTTATTTTTGGCCGGGGTGTGCAACAGAAGCAATTTAATCCACGCCTTGCCTGGGTCGTGCAGAGAAAATCATTCCATCACAATAGATTTCTAGTGATGTTCACTAGATTTTTCACATACTTATACAGTCAAAACCCAGAGAAATTAATTGGTTCAATATTCATTGCTCCCTAATTATGCAGTTCTTAGTACTTGGTTTCCTATTGGTTGTTGATCCCTTTGCCTTCAATGCTAATTAGGTTCTTATTCTTCGTTCTCTTTTTGATCTTTTCCCAGACCAGGTGTCTCCAACCTTGCCAGGGGTGATGTCTGGAGTTGATGTTCATTAATGATTGTTATCTTTTTTATATCTTCTCTGCTACCCCCAGTCTGTTGAGGTGTTCAGCTCATCAGGCCTCCTGTGGTGATACAGTTCTTTAAAAAAAAACCCTTCAATTCCTTTCCCCCTGGGCAAAGACAAACAAAACCAAAGACAAACATAACTAAAATTATATAAAAAAATATAAATTTTGTATTGTTTCCAACAAGACTGGGGGGATTTCAGTTGCTATTTTTCTTTGAACTGGCAAGTTCACTCTGTCAAGCCATTTGATTTCCATGTTTTGTCCCACAGCTCACCCTCACCTTCCTCCCAGCCATGACTGCACAGTTTCTGCATGGAGAGAGTCTGAGGTGTTTCATCATCGTGTTCTGTGGGCACCTCACCCTCCTTGGTCTCTGTAGAAACAATAAAGTCTGACAACTTCATGGGTGGTTTTTCCCATTTGACAACTTCTTTGGTTGTTTCAAGTAAACTTGAGAGAGCTGAAAAAAAAATCTAAAATGTGACTAAAACTATATATCTAGAGGAATTTCTCACTACAATTGGCAACTGCTCTTGATTTTGATTTTTTTTTCTCCCTTGCTCTGCCTCTTTAGCATCATTTTTCATGCTGACAGTTCTACACATTTAATTGAATTACCTGATGGATGTTTCCATGTGTTTTTCACTGTGGTGTGGCTGTCAAATGAATAAACAATGATTATTTTAAAACCTTCACTGACAAGCTGTGATTTAAAGTCTGCTATTTACAGCTTGATTCCTGGTGAACCACCTTTGGTACCTCTCACCCTTGTGGGATGAGCCTCACAAATGCTGCATCAACATTTTGCCTTCCATTATTGCCAGCTTTTATCAGCCACAGGGAGCTGGGAATCACTTGAGGAGCAGGTCAGCTGTAAATGGCACATGGGCATCACGTGGCTGCCGAGGGGCCACTGTGCTGAGCCACGGCCACTGNATAAAGCTTGACAACTTCATGGGTGGTTTTTCCCATTTGACAACTTTGGTTGTTTCAAGTAAACTTGAGAGAGCTGAAAAAAAAATCTAAAATGTGACTAAAACTATATATCTAGAGGAATTTCTCACTACAATTGGCAACTGCTCTTGATTTTGATTTTTTTTTCTCCCTCGCTCTGCCTCTTTAGCATCATTTTTCATGCTGACAGTTCTACACATTTAATTGAATTACCTGATGGATGTTTCCATGTGTTTTTCACTGTGGTGTGGCTGTCAAATGAATAAACAATGATTATTTTAAAACCTTCACTGACAAGCTGTGATTTAAAGTCTGCTATTTACAGCTTGATTCCTGGTGAACCACCTTTGGTACCTCTCACCCTCGTGCGATGAGCCTCACAAATGCTGCATCAACATTTTGCCTTCCATTATTCCCAGCTTTTATCAGCCACAGGGAGCTGGGAATCACTTGAGGAGCAGGTCAGCTGTAAATGGCACATGGGCATCACGTGGCTGCCGAGGGGCCACTGTGCTGAGCCACGGCCACTGTGTCACTGCCTGGGCCTCCTGCCCAAATTGGCCAGAAATGCACTTGCCCCTGGTCACTGCAGTCCCTGAGCTCCGTGTCCCTCTGGCACATGACCTCCCATGGTGACAAGGGACATCTGAGACACCTCCTTCAGGCTGCTCTGGTTGTATTTTTCACTCTGGTTTTCTGAGGAAGGGAAAGGTGAATGAATGAACTCATCTCCCTCTTCTTCCTCACACAACTTTGAACCTGTGGACTGAGTTTCAGAAGGAGAAGGAACGTCTTAGCAGNCTTCCCCAAACTTCCCCAAACTTTCTTTCCCTTCCCTTCCCTGAACTTCCCTTCATCCAAAGGCCTTTGAGACTGTGGTTTCAGCTTGGACTTTGGTGGGGGTTTGAATCTTTTGCTTTGAGGCAATTGGTGACTCGATTATTTCACTCCATGTTAATATGATGCCAGATTTATTGTTCATTTTCTATGCTCCAATTAATTTCCAGGAATAAATTTATTTTCATTTTGATCCTATGAGATATCCATATAGATTATTAATTTTATGTAATTTAATTTATCTAGGTTATATTTTAACCTCTTCCAGAGTCAATTTATTTGCCAGGTGGTTACAATATTATGATTGAATAACCTTCCTGGCTTTACCTCCAGTTTATTTCTTTCCTCACCTCTCTTTAAAATATTATTTTTAAAGCTGTTTCCTGGAGCTTCTTCTTGACTCAGCCTCTTGTGTTGTCTATGTGCTCTGCTTTTTGGACATAGGATAATCAGGAATATTGTTGGAAATTTGTCTGCTTCTCCTTTGAATCTAGTAATTAGAACTCCAATTAAATAAATAGACTCTGTCTTATGATGAATGAATACCTCATGTAGATGTCAATGTACATTTTTATTGCTGTGCACAGAATTCTTTACCAGAGCCGTGTCCGTGTTTTGTTTCAGCACTTGCAAACTTCGTAAACAAAGAGAAAACTGGAGGAGTTGTCAAGGCCATTGCTGGAAAACAGGCTGAGTTTGTGTCTGAGACCTCCGAGGCCAACCTCATGGTCAAGTGGTACAAAGGTGGGAAGGAAATCACAGCCAGCAAGAAATTCACCGTGGAAGACAAAGGAAAACTGCACAAACTTGTGGCTTCGGCTGTGACAAAAGAAGACGAAGGAACTTACACCTGCAAAATCGGGGATGACACCCTTACTTTTGATTTAAAAGTCTCAGGTAAGTTTGTGCTGCAAGTATGGGATCCGAGTCTGTGTGAGAAACCCAGGATTTTGTTCTTTAGACTTGTCCTGCCTTGTGAGTGACAGATTTTTGGGCGAAGGTTGCACAACACTTTCAGAGATTCTGAAACTCTGACCCTTGTGATCCTGATGCAAACCCAGGGTATGGACAAATAATATGAGGGTGCAGTGATTTATCTGAGTCAGCACAAGCTCTTTCTTGGGCTGGAGAACAACCCAAACACGAGGCTGGCTGAACAGCTGGCAGCCACATCTGGCCTTTATCCTTTTAGCTCAGCGTGTGCATCATCTTAGGAACACCTCGGTCAGGGGTTCAAAGTCTTGCTGTGAAAGCCACGTGCCCTCCTTTGGTGAGCTGAATTCCTGATTTTGAGGGTTAAACATCTCCTGCTATTCCCAAAGGACACTGTGATCTCAGAGATCACTCCCTGTGGCACTGCAGGCGACTCCATCAGTCCGTGTCACGTGCCACTCACACAGAGCACGTGGTTGTCAGGGCAGGCCCAGAAGAGAAATGCTTGTCACCACTGCATTCCAGCCCAGGATGGAGCCAGAGTATAAAGTGACACAAGAATTCATCTGTGAAATTCAATATCTGTGAAATTCAACTGATTCGAGTTGCATGTTTGTGGGAACTTTTCTTCTAAGTGGGGTTTTCTGGCTTGTGCCTGGAGCCGAACTTTTAAACTCATCCTAAATTTAAGACTGAAATTCTCCTGAAAGCTTCTCCTGGCATGTCTGCAGTACTATGCAATCTAAAAGAAGTCACAGCTGAGTGCTTGTGACCTGTAACAGAATATCCAGGTTACCGTGGTGCTGTCCATGAGCTAACTAAAGACTCAGCAAAGCTGATTAATTTAGGACAGCACTTGTCTTGAGGGATTGCTGCAGGTTTTAGTGAGCTGGAGGGAGTTCTTCCAGCTGCTGTTTGCTCAGGTATTCACTCTACATCTCACCTCTAGTTCTCTTCTGAGAATCCAACATTATGCAATTTCTCTAGGAATATAATTCCCAGTCCCTGACTCTACCCATTGAAAAACTGATCTGAAAGATCCAACCAGGCTCTGCCCAAACTGAGCCCTCAAAAGGCAATTTGTGCATAAATCTGATTTGTACTGTCCGATTAGAGACAAGATGGATTTTGGAAGTGTTCTGGTTGTGTCTTTTTCTGAGGATCAGGTACAGAAGATTGCCTGAGCTTGGTATAAACTTTTTGCTGGCCGTGGGCTGGTTGGGGGAATCTCACCTGTAACTCCTGACACAAAACATCACATGGCTCAGAAAAAGAAAACTGGTACCTGCAAATCCTAGAAGGTTTGGGTTGGGAGCTTAAAGCTCATCCAGTTCCAGCCCCTGCCATGGGCATGGACAGCTTCCACTGACCCAGGTTGCTTCAAGCTCTGTCCAGCCTGGCCTTGGACACTTCCAGGGATCCAGGGGCAGCCACAGCTTCTCTGGGCACCCTGTGCCAGGGCCTCACCACCCTCACAGGGAAGAATTTATTCTTAATATCCTATCTAACTCTGCCCTCTGGGTTATTATTCAGCCATTATTTGATGTTCTATCCCCACAAACTTTTTGGTGAGCAAGGACTGAGTTACAACCTGTTAACAACACCTTAGCCAGGGCAGCTTCCTCCTTGCTTCATGTGTCACCATAAAAATTTTCCAGAGTGCTGAGGAGCTGCCCTGCATGCTCAGGGGGTGGTCTCAGGGCAGGGAATCAATCTGCCTTGAGGGTAATGAGATACCCCAACTACCCTGCACAGCAGGATTCTTCCTTTGGCCAGCTAATTGCTGGAGGATACGTCAGTCCTAATGAATGCAAATTTTAATTAAATATTTGCCTGGCATGGCAATTGTCCTTGGGGTACTCAGTGACTGAAAGCAACAGTTGCTGCTGAAAGAAATTCAGTTCTGAGCTGAGGCTGGCTTCAAGTGACAGCCCTCAGCCACTCTTCAGGCCTGACGGAACAAAGGCTCTGAAATTCCTGACATGCCCATCAAATATTGCTCCTTAGCTTAGGGACAGGTGTGTTGAGGAGGTTTGCTCATGTTTTAGACCAAGGTCTCTGTCTTCACTTGATTCCCTTCACTTTACCTTTACAAAGACACTTGCAAAGAGCATTAATTGATAAAATTATTGTATTGTTGCTGCCCGCATGACAAATGCCTTGTGTTTGAACAGCCCATATCTGTGCTGTCAGCAGGATTTGAGCTGAACTGTCCAGGCAGGAGCCTCCACTGAGTTCTGAGTTCTCTGCTGGAAAGATCATTTTCAGCCAAAAGATATGAGATTATTGACTTCTATGTTCATAGAAGTGGAGAAAGTGCCTTAAAAATTGGGTTGGAAAGGGTCTTAGAAACCATCTCCTTCCCACCCCCTGCCATGGACAGGGATGCCTTCCATTAGACCAGGTTGCTCAGAGCTTTTTCCTGACTTGGAGAATATTTTATCAATGAGATTATGTGCCCTGGCCTGGAGAAGAATTAGTCCAGTAGGACTGATACTGTCAACAAGGAGCTGCAGGAAACATTTAAAAAAGGGTCCTCATCACTTCTAAGCAGATTTTCTGAGGCTTCCAAGGCCTTTTCAAAGCTGCTCCTGCCCTCAAACGTCACCACATATCCCCCTGAGCTTGGTTGACATCAGAATCAAGGAGTGGTAAATGAAGTGTGAGCAACTTGAGGGCGTCTCAGCTTGATTTGAAAGATCCAGGAGGATGCAGGGCAGATGAAGGGGATTTCACTGTAATTAGGAGCAATTATCTGAGATCACATGGGTTTGCACCATCTGTCAGAGAGGCATCAGCTGTGTGTGATAATGGAACAACGACCAATAATCACCACATCCTAACTTTGTGCCGATAAACCTTCGCCAAGACACAAACTGTTCTCCCTTCCCCACTCCAGATGAAGCTGTCACTTTTGTCAACAAGCCCAAGATGACCCCAGAAGTCTCGGTGAGCCCCTCGGAGGGCCTGGAGCTGGTGTGTGAGGTGTCAGCTGCTGGCGGGGCCGTGGTGTGGAGGAAGGATGGGGCCGAGGTGAGGCAGGACCAGAGGACAGCGATCGTCTGCCAGGGGACACAACGCAAGCTCATCCTCAGGAAGGTGACACAGCAAGACCAAGGCAGCTACACCTGCGAAACCAAGGACGACACAACAACATTCCAAGTCAGGGTCAGAGGTGAGAAAACGCCAGGAATTCCAAAGGAGAATTCCATTTATAGAAGTGTCTGGCATCCAGGGGGTCGCCTCACAATCTCCCCGGGGTGAAAATTCTCAGCAGTCTCGCTCGATTTTTTTGGGCAGCTTTCACAGCAATATTTTATACACATTGTTCTGCACCCATGACTGGTTGTGGCCACAACAAAAAAAAATGACAGGAAAGGATGAAAATTCCTTCTCCTCTCACGATTAGCTGGTGTGTATACTGCAAAACTCCCACAGAAAAATAGTGTGAGGCCACAGCAGAGGGATGGATAAATGGGAAGGTGTTAGAAGAGCTCTGATTAGATCCCATCTCTTGGATGGGACTTGGAATAATGAGGTCTAGTGGAAGGTTTCCCTGCAGGTGGGTTGGAATATGATGATCTGTCAGAGCCCCGGGCACAGAGGATTTCAGGCTTTCTGTGCTGATAAAGACTGATCCTCATAAATACCCTGCATTTGACATAAGGCCATGGAAAAGGCTTCCAAATTTGAGTAATAGCACTAAGATTGAGATAATTTAAAGTTTTAGGATATAGCAATTTATATATGTAACAAGATAGACATTTTAGAGCCTAAGTTAGTAGTTCTTTTCCTTCTTCACAAGTTTAGGTGATTTTGTGTGATTGGTTGAAAAAGTTCGCAGTAAAGAACATGAGTTATTATTTAGTTAACATGAGTTAGTTATTTAGTTAAAAGTAAAAACAAATTAGTTAGCATCTCATAACTGAGTTTAAGCTCAAAAAGACCTTGCAGATAGAACTCTGCTCTCCATTTTTGCTCAGTTAATTTAGCATGTAGAAGCACTCACAATCAGTGAGGCTGTAACTGAGATAAGAAATAATAAACATCCAAGTCCAAACAAGAATTCTATCTCTTGCACTTGTAATGCTAACGCTAAAAGAGGAACTAAATAAAACCAAAGAGTTAGGCACAATGATCTTTAAGGTCTCTTCCAACAAACCATTCCATGATTCCTTGATTAGATGGAGAACAATGGAATTGTCCCAAATAGGCAGAAAAAGAGCAATAGTTCCTGGACAGGAGGATACAGGTGCTGATTCCCTCTGGTTCACTGGAATCTTAGAGAGACATACGGAGGGAAAGGGAGAGGAGAGGGAGGAGGGCTCAGACAATGCAAGTTTGTGCCCCGATTCCTAAATTTAAGTCTGTCCTAAAACTGTGAGTTTTTAACACTACCCCAGAATTCCCATAAAATTCCCATTCCTATTCACCCCCTTAGCAAGACAGAGATGAATGTGCTTTCCTGCACTAATGGCCCATCACGACATTACCTGCCAGGGGAAGTGCAGTGAAATAGGAGGAACTTGATTAAACAACAACTGCTAAAAGCTGCGTGTGACTGTTGGGGTTTCCTTACAGAGCCAGAAGTTGTGTTTACAAACAAGGAGAAGGTGCAGAAAGAGGTGAAAGCTGCACTGTCAGAAAATGCCACGCTGAGCTGCGAGGTGGCCCAGGAGAAAACGGAGGTGAAGTGGTACAAGGATGGGAAACTCATCAGCTCCAGCAAGAAATTCAAGGTGGAGTCGGAGGGCAAATCGCGTCGACTGGTGGTGGGTCAGGTGGAGAAGAAAGATGCAGGGGAGTACAGCTGTGAGGCTGCTGGCCAAAAACTCACCTTCAGGATCAATGTCACAGGTGAGAGATTGTTCATTCTCACCACTTTACTACTGAAAAATGTACCACACTTGGGTTTCCAGTGTCTGTGCAACCTAAAACTTCTTTGAGTGGTGATGGAGATCAACCACCCATGCACTGTCACGTTGATGCTGACAGCTGGACATCTTCATCCATGGGAGGAATCCCCCTCAGTGCTCTGTGGTGTTTTCTGATTTCCCAGTAATGGAAAGATAGACAAGTTTCCCTTCTGTTGTCATTGATAGGGATAAAGGTAAGGTTGTCTCCCAGATATGTAGGAAAAACAAGTCAGAAGAAGTAGGAAAATAGCTCTCCTAGAATGAGCCAGGCTTCCATATGGCTCCCAATGGAAAATGAGATTTGGTATTTATTTATCCATTACATTATGGAACTGAGCAATGGATTTCTTGTGGAGATGGGAAGGAGCTGAAATCCTGAGGCAGTGGATCATTTTCCTCAGAAGTGGCTGGTTTGTTGTCCTTGGGCATGACAAAGGCCTACACCCTGTCTGAACATTAAAAAATACCAGAGATGTGGAAGTTGTTGTTTTTTAATTTGGGTTTGATCACTTTGGACAGAATCAATTTATGTGTGATTTTAAAATTACTTCTCCCACTCCACAGAAGCTGAGGATGCATTTATCAACAAGGAGAAGGTGCAGAAAGAGGTGAAGGCTGCACTGTCAGAAAATGCCACGCTGAGCTGTGAGGTGGCCCAGGAGAAAACGGAGGTGAAGTGGTACAAGGATGGGAAACTCATCAGCTCCAGCAAGAAATTCAAGGTGGAGTCGGAGGGCAAATCGCGTCGACTGGTGGTGGGTCAGGTGGAGAAGAAAGATGCAGGGGAGTACAGCTGTGAGGCTGCTGGCCAAAAACTCACCTTCAGGATCGATGTCACAGGTGGGAGACAGATTCTGGGTTGCATTTCATTGGCTTTTCTTTGTATTTGTTTTTTTTTTCACCCATTTTCTCTGACTCAGAAAACTGTTAAAGTGCTTTCTGATGCTGGTCTGAGCTGCTGTTTCTGTGGGGTTGTGTAGGGCTGGGCAGATCTGGAGTTGATCTGTTATCCTCACCTCCCTGTATGTGTCCTTTAGCTGAGGAAGTGAATATGATTTCTCAGTAGCAGGCACTGTTAAAAAATCTCTTCCAATTTGATCACCAGTACTGTTATTCCTGTTATGGGTGTTCTTCCATGAAAATCACTCTCCTCCTTCCTTCTTTTTTTGCAAATGATAGGACAAGAGTGAGTGGTCCCAAGTTCCACCGGAGGTTTAGTTTCTATTTTAGAAAAAAATTCGTAACCAGAAAGGTTGTCAGGCATTGGAACAGGAGTCCCAGGGAAGTGGTGGATTCCCATCCCTGGAAGGATTTAAAATCCATGTGGTAGTGGCACCTGGGGACCTGGCAGTACTGGGGGGACAGTTGGATCCAATGATCTTCCAAGTCTTTTCCAGCCTAAATGATTCTGTGATTTCTTTGGTCTCAGTATATTTTACAAGATATCTGGTGAATTTTCTCTCAGGCTCCAGGACATCAGGTACATTCTGAGTGATCAATTCTGAATTGGGTGTTAAGAAAGGCTTTGTTTTAATATTTAGAGCAGTCCACTGTCTTTGCAGCCGAATCCCTCTTCTTTAATATTAAAATTCTTGTCTCATATGCAGAGATGATCATAACAGAGAAGAAATTATCATCTCTATTTTCTTATAGCACCAAAGAAAAGTTTGGCATTTTATCAGCTGTATGGAGGAACAATTATGTTGGAAATCTGTTGACTTTATTCTGGATTACTCCCACTCCTGGGGTACCCAGGCTATGAGCTGGGGCGTTTGGGCTCTTTTTCATTCTTTGTGTGGCTCATTCTTTGGCTGAGGGAGCTGCCAGTTTCAGAGGAGGATGGGTAAGGAAGGATAAGTAAGGATAGATTTGAGAGGTGTTTTCCAGAGAAAATTCAATATGGACATTGATATAGACCATCATAAAAACCCAGAAATTTGGGTTGGGCCCTCAAATATCATCTCATTCCACCCCCTTCCATGGGCAGGGACACCTCCCACCATCCCAGGTTGCTCCAAGCCCCATTCCTGGCCTGGAACACTCCGAAGGATGGGACAGCCACAGCTTCTGTGGGCAAAATTGCTGTAAACCAAATTCATTGTTCGCTGCTGCCGCTGGTTCAAACATTACTGCAGAGGTGTAGCCAGAAAACTGAAATTCAGTGGTTCATATGTGAATTTCTCTCTCAGAGGGAGCTGTCTGCCTCAGAAAGCAAAGGTTTGCAGCACCCTGTCCTGTGAGGTGACCTCCTGGTGGCACAGGGTAACGTGACCCCTCGCCCTGTGCCTTAGCTACCGTTGCTGTATTCCTCATGGGAACAACTGCAACACGACGTGCAAGTCCAGCACCAGCTGGAAAATGATCCCCTGTGAAAGTCAGGAGGGATTATGCGTACTCAGAGTGGTTGGCTCTTCTGCAGCAGAAATCCTTCTCTTGCTAGTTTACCCCAAAGTGCAGCGGATTTCTGGGTCTTAATTTATCCTGGTGCCATTGCGTGTTGGGTTTTCTGCTTTTGCAGAAATTCTCCTGAGCTAATAAAGTCCTTTTCTTTTTACACCCGACATGAAAGAAGAAATGGAAACTCTTCAGGTCTTGCTTCCAAGTTTTTTTATTTTATCTGATCTAGAACATTCTTTCCCTGACCTGCTGAGCTTCCAGCAAGACAGTCAAAGGCATTCTCCTCGCCCTTGGGGCAGTGTTTATCTTTTATACTAAAAACTACATTTACATTATTTACAATTATTTTCCAATACCTATCACTCTTGTTACACAGTCTGTCTCTACTCTAAACCAATCCCCAGTGCCACCATCACAGCAGAAATGGAGAGGGTGAAGAAGGAAGAAACCCAAAAAGCCACGAGGTTCCTCCATCTTGGCATCACACACCCCCCTGTACTAAAACCCAAAATCTACTTTTACACCCTATGACAAACTTATTATTACTCTGTTTAAATTCTTGTGACCTGTAATTCTTCTTTTAAGGTTGGCAATCATTCCCATGGGCTAAAATCCAAAGCACAGGTGTTTTGGGCTCTGTTCCAGGGTCTCTGAGCCCCCTGCTCAGGTCTCTGAGCTTTAAGTGCAGCCAGAGATGAACCCTGAGTTCCCACAATTGCTCTTGTAAAGCTTTTCAGGGTTCCTGTACTCCAGGGCTCCACTGGAAGCACAAAACCTTCCCTCTTTAAGGACAAGTTGAAGGTTAGATGCTCGGTGTTGGGTTTTGGGATGCCACTGTAGTTTTTGGCTTAATATAAAAAAAATTCAGCTGCTGCACTCCTTAGGATTGAGTTGGACATGTAGAAAAAGAGCTGATTGTGAAATCTCAGTGTTTCAGGATTCAGAGTATGCAGTGAAATCCATGTTTTAAATCAGTGAAAGTTTTGTGTCTTGAAAATATTTTTCCTCATTTCCAGTGAAACTTCACTAACTAGTTTCATTTAAGGTTGGAAATGTCATCATCATTGAATAGTCATTTAAATTTAAAATAAGTTTCTAAAACAAATTATCAACTGGTGTAAATCACTTTGGAAGCTGATTAAAAGTTTTAGTCATGCTTCCTATCAGTATAAAAACAGTTTATATGAAAGGACAAGTGAGATGAGCCTGGAATATTCCTGCTCTGCCAACCTGACATTTTAAATACAGCCCTCATTGACACAGACTCATTTTATAACCTATTGAATATACTCTGCATATTCAAACTCAAAGCTGCAGATGGGAGTTTAAATATTAATTTTTTTGCAGTCAGTTTTGAATGCAAATCTTGGTGTGTGCTCCAGCCCTTTCAGATGTCCAAATGCTGCTGACAGGTCCCTTTGAGGAGCTTTGCATCACCCAGCACAGACCATGTGCCTCCTAAATGACAGTGACATCTCCTCACACCCCTTCTACAGCCAGTAGGAAGAGAGGAGCTCAGGTTCAGAGCCCCTAAGCTGGATCCCTGCTCCCTGCAGGACACCTCTCTTTCCATGGGCTGTGCAACATTCACAGCAAGGCCGTGGTGTGGCTCAGGAGCTCGTGTGGTGCCTCTGTCAGCAGTGGGGGAACTCGACCTGAGCTCACCCCTCCTGCTCACCCTCCCAGGCAGCTGCTGCCACTCAGGGCACAGACAGGATGGAGACAGGAGAAAGTCACCCAGGAGGAGCCAAGGATGGCCCCAGGAGGCTGCAGGGAGTGACTGGGGAGAGGAAGGCAGTAGCACAGGGGGTGGAAAGAGCTCAGCATCACTGCCAGGGAGAAACAAGACCCAAGGTCACAGAATCACTGAGGCTGGGAAAGCTCCCCCAGACCATCGAGGCCAGGCTGTGCCTGATCCCCACCTTGTCCCAGCCCAGGGCACTGAGTGCCCTGTCCAGGTGTTCCTTGGACACCTCCAGGGATGGGGAAACCAAACTTCCCTGGGCAGCTCCTTCCAGTGCCTGACCATCCTTTCCATGAAAAAAATTCCTTCTGATTTCCAGCCTGAACCTCCCTTGGCACAGCTTGAGGCTGTTCCCTCTCCTCCTGCCTCTTGTTCTCTGGGAGCAGAGCACGACTTCCCCATGGCTGCATCCTCCTGTCAGGAGGCCAGTTTGCTGGAAAATCACAGATTTTTTAGGAAATAAAAATGCACCTCAAACTTTATATGCTGGTTTTATGTGTATTGTTCATCAAGTGCTTTCCCATATTGAGGCTGTGACTTTGTCCTCTTTTTGGGATTGAATTACAAAGTATATTCTGAGCAACACCCAATTTTGATCTGAAATACCTGGGAAAATCCTCTAAATAATGCGAGGTGGCAACTCACCATTGTGCTGTATTTGGCTTGTTCTAAACGTGAGGAGTAGAAATATCATAAACACACAAGAGAGACTTTCACTTTTACATTCAGTGCAAGAAATTTGGTTGAGTTGTTCATAAGGACAAGTCAGAGAGGGATGATAATTACATGAACTACATTTTGAGGGTAGATTGTTTTATTTATGTGGTAAATATAACTGCAAGCTGTGCTACTTACAGGAGTTTAATATTGAATTTTTTATGTTGGAAAAGACCTTTAAGATCATCATATCCAATGGTGAAACCAGCACTGCCAAGTCCAGGATCCTACATCTACACTCCCATAAAAATAGGAACTTTTTGACATATGTCTTTGTTATTTTCCCCCTTATGTTTCCCTATTTCAGAGCCAGAAGATGCCTTTGTCCACAAGGAGAAGGTGCAGAAAGAGGTGAAAGCTGCACTGTCAGAAAATGCCACGCTGAGCTGTGAGGTGGCCCAGGAGAAAACGGAGGTGAAGTGGTACAAGGATGGGAAACTCATCAGCTCCAGCAAGAAATTCAAGGTGGAGTCGGAGGGCAAATCGCGTCGACTGGTGGTGGGTCAGGTGGAGAAGAAAGATGCAGGGGAGTACAGCTGTGAGGCTGCTGGCCAAAAACTCACCTTCAGGATCGATGTCACAGGTGAGAGAACGTGCTGCACCCCTGTTTTGTGTCCTGAAAAACTGAAGGAGGGCAAAGTTATATGGCTCATCAAACTCCATCGCAGCAGGCAGTGACTGAGCCAGCACTTAAGAGGTGTTGGTTTACCCATGAAATTGTGTTCATGCTGCTAGATCTGCCTTTGTTTTTTAGAATATAAGCATGCAGTGGAATTCTGTAGCCCAAACTCAGGTCAGGCTGGAGATCAGTGGAGAATTTCCCTGGGAATCTTGGGAAGATGCTCTGAGAGCAGACTGAGAATTCAGTAATTGCTGGAGAAATTAAAGGGTGCAGCAAATCTGAGCACAGGCATTCTCTTGTGAAAGCTCCTGCCTGAAACAGACTTTATTTATTATAGAGGAAACTTTTATATTATGACCTCTGTCACCTGGATGGAAATGCTAAATCTGTTCCTAGAAGCAGGAGATGAGAAAATGAGCTCTTTCGTCATGATATAAAAACAGGTTTCAACCTTAAATCCCCTTTAGTTGCATCTCAATGAATTTAAAACAAATTAAAGACTTGATTCATTAGATATTTTTTTGATCCTTGTATGGTGCAAATACCATGAAAGCTGGCTAATTTTCGTTCATTAGAAAAACAGTTCTGGGATGATACATCCTGAGAACAGTTGGGAAATAAAGTTACAGACACAAAACAGGCTCACTGTTCATTTCCCACTGCTGTCTTTGTTTCGTTGGCAAGTGAACTCCAACTCTTGGGTTGGTTGGGCAGTTTAATGGCTGAGCTGTTACAGCAAACTTAATTCTGAGAGACCTCATTCACCTTAGTGCTGCTGGATTTTGGGATATGTTACTTTCTGCAGATTTTGAAGAAAGGTAGTGGTGGAAATGAAAGCGATTTTGGGGCTGTGTCGTAGACTAACAGAGGATGACTCTTTCACTGGCACTTAATGTAATTCAGATGTTAAAAATTCAGTTGATGGTGGTGAGAGGGAATGTGAATAGGAA
The DNA here is from genome assembly GCA_013397245.1 of Thryothorus ludovicianus. Taxonomy (NCBI): domain Eukaryota; kingdom Metazoa; phylum Chordata; class Aves; order Passeriformes; family Certhiidae; genus Thryothorus; species Thryothorus ludovicianus. The sequence goes on along the minus strand of VZTB01013621.1, from coordinate 151,641 downwards.
GTTAATTTCAGCACCACAGCTGAAAAGGTGACGTGTGCATTTGGAAAGGGATCTGTGAATTTTCAAAATCTGCCCTTGTACCCTCAATTGCAGAGGCAGAAGACGCTTTCATCAAAAAGGAGAAGGTGCAGAAAGAGGTGAAGGCTGCACTGTCAGAAAATGCCACGCTGAGCTGTGAGGTGGCCCAGGAGAAAACAGAGGTGAAGTGGTACAAGGATGGGAAACTCATCAGCTCCAGCAAGAAATTCAAGGTGGAGTCGGAGGGCAAATCGCGTCGACTGGTGGTGGGTCAGGTGGAGAAGAAAGATGCAGGGGAGTACAGCTGTGAGGCTGCTGGCCAAAAACTCACCTTCAGGATCGATGTCACAGGTAGGACAAGATTCTTTGGCCCATCAGTCTTATTTTTAGAATATTTAGAAAAGTTAACATTATTTTATAAATCTTCGTGTTATGCTTTGGATATTTTGGAGAGCATCGTAGGCACGGCCTAGGATGGGTACAAATACAAGACCAGTGTTCTTCATATGTTCTTTGTAAAACATTTAAAATCTTAAAAAAGGGAGCTGAATCCCTCGAAAATTTTGGAAGCTACACATCACTATAGGGAAAGGACTGTGAAAAAGAAGATACTGATTGTGCATCTCCTTCCTTCTGTCTTGGTGCAATGAGAACAAATCTGCACCACAGCTTGTTCTCGGTGCAGGGTCATGGTGGAGAGCCTGCTCAATGTCCATGCTCCTTTTCTTTCCCTTGGAAGTGCTCATTTCTGCCTGAAGGGAGTCATGGAAGTAGGACTTGATATGTGTTAAGGTCTTTAAGGTGTCAAGAAAATGGCATGTAAGGAAAGAGAATGTCATGGAGACTCATTCCAGCTGTATTTCCCTACTGGGACCATAGAGAGGTAAAATAGACTCAGCTTCCCAGCTGCCTCAGAGCTTCCCAATCCAATTCCAAGTGGTGTGGCTGATGGGTCTTCTGGAGAACAAGGGGATTTCAGAATTTGGATGTGAGATGAGCTGAGCTTTTACCAAGGCTGCACTGAGAATAAATAAAAGGGTCCTGGACATGTCATCACTGGTCTATCACCTTTCTCACTCCCCAAAATGATCAAAGAAGTTGTTGCTGAGAATCAAAGAAATGAATTTTATGGGACTATAATGCAGCATGGAACAACTTGTTCCTCTAAAAATTTGATTGCTTGCAATATACTTCAACCAAAACTTGTCCTGCCTTGTCTGGCTCCTGCCAGACAATGTTCTTATGAACCACAGAGAGATTACTGCTGTCAAAAAACCCAAAGTAGGCAAAAACCCACCACAAAACCCCCACCACAAAGTCCTTTGCATGCTCTTCTGATAGCCTTTGCTGTGGACTGTCATGTCTGAGGGGTTTTTCCCAGTGTTAAGCCACAATAAGGGGATTGAGCAACACCAAATTTTGGAGAAATTCTGGATTTCTCTCTCTTTCCAGAGCCAGAAGTTGTGTTTACAAACAAGGAGAAGGTGCAGAAAGAGGTGAAGGCTGCACTCTCAGAAAATGCCACGCTGAGCTGTGAGGTGGCCCAGGAGAAAACAGAGGTGAAGTGGTACAAGGATGGGAAACTCATCAGCTCCAGCAAGAAATTCAAGGTGGAGTCGGAGGGCAAATCGCGTCGACTGGTGGTGGGTCAGGTGGAGAAGAAAGATGCAGGGGAGTACAGCTGTGAGGCTGCTGGCCAAAAGCTCACCTTCAGGATCGATGTCACAGGTAGGACAAGATTCTGTGTCAGAATTCAGTAGAAGCCAATAAAGGAATAATTGAAATAACTCTTCCACTGTGACTCGGTTGCTACAGTCTGGGTTTTGTCGCAGCCTGCAGGGTTCACCTGATTTCCTGATCTTGATTGCCTGGATTTGTAGAAATGGGAATATTTGGCTTTAGCATGGTACAGGTTCTGTCTCATTCTTAGCAGGTCTAATGGTTGCAGTTATAAATATAATAGAAATAATTAATGTTCAGATACCTTCCATTCCTGAGATTCCAAAGGGTGATTCTTGCACATTGAACTTCTTGAAAGGAAAGAGCCATTGCAGAGTCCCCTCCTTGTTAGTCTTGCAACCCCATTTTGGAGGGTTTAAAGGCTGGAATACGTTTTTGTCCTTTGCAGTATCAGCAGCAGCACATCTCAAGATGTGTTGCAAACATCACTTCTTTTCAATTTGGGCTGTTGTGTGATTGAGATCTCAGTCTTTTGAGGTGTCTTGCTATTCCTTCCAGGTGCTAAATGCCCCTTTACTGTGAAATATTCCAAGAAATTGCTTTATTGTGTCTGAGATCTTAAGTAAAAGGAATTTGGGGGGTTATAATGATATGCAGGATAGATATTCTTTGGGAAAGTTTGAATGAAATGTATTTTTACCTAGTGACTTGCAACTCTAGGGTTGATGTCAAGGCTCCTCTTAGTTCTTCCTATTCCTAGGCTCTTAGTTTCCTATTTTCCAAGTGACAACTCCATCCCACAGAAGAGTGGGCACTGTTCAGTGATGACAATTGGTTTTGCCAAGTGTCAACCAAAATATTCTCCAAACCTCTCCACAGAAATCAGTGACATTAATCTCATTTTAACCCCTCAACAATTGCTTTCTTCCTTTTCTGTGCTCAGAGCCCAAACCTGCATTTATAAACCAGGAAAAGCTCCAGAGGGAGGTGAAGGCTGTCCTGACAGAAAGTGCCACCCTCGTGTGTGAGGTGGCACAGGATGCAACTGAAGTGAAGTGGTACAAGGATGGAAAACTGCTGGTTTCCTCTCGGAAATTCCGAATAGAGACCGTGGGCAAATCCCGGCGCCTGGTGGTGGAGCAGCTGGAGAGGAAGGACGCTGGGGAATACGTCTGTGAGGCTGCAGGCCAGAAGCTGACCTTCAAACTGGAGCCAACTGGTGAGTGCTCACTTCGTGGTGTGAAGAACCAGTCCCTGTGGCCTTGAGGAAAATTGGATATTCCTGACACAGCAGCCAGAGAAACACCAGGGAACCACATTGACACATTAATTCTTAATCTAGCACTGCACAGGTGGGAAATTTGGACTTTTTTAGGGTCTGGAAATACTACATAGCTTTTTGTTTATGTCATCCACACACCCTATCTCCCAGCCTCTTTCAGTGGTGAAGAGCTGGAAGTAGAATTGGGAAGTTTTGAAGAGCAGCAGTGGAGCTGTGCAGAAAAGCGACTCAGAAAACCTGACCTGCTGCTTGTGTGTGCCCCAAAATTACCTGATTTTGTGGCAAAGGGTTGTACAATATAGAAAGGAGGCCAAGAAGAGAGGACTGGAATCACAGGATGGTTTGGGTTGGAAGGAACCTTAAAGATTGAGTTCCAGCCCTCCTGCTAGTGAAGCAAATAGAAAACAGGCCATAAATTTAGCCTGTCAATGTCTCTTCTAAATTTTATCTAAAATCCTAAAAATGAGAGGGATAAGAACATTATATATAGGGTTTTTTATGGGCAACAGATAAAACATAAATATTTGCATTTCCTTTCCTCTGCTTCTCTCCTAAGCAGATGCTCTGCCCAAGAGATAATTTTCTTTCTCCCCACTCAAGAAAGGTTTATACCAGCCACAAATATTCAGCCACATTTCCTGGATTATTACAGGTTATGGATGAGCTGCTGGTGTGAGTCCTGAAGAGAGAGCAATATAAAACTGCTGTGTCAAGGATTTGAGCATAAAGTTCTTAATTTTCTTAGTTTTATTGTCTTTTTTAGAACCAGAGGCTAAATTCGAAAATAAAGTTGTCCAGAAAGAGCCTCTGATCGTTCAAGAACACGAAAGCATCACGCTGACCACCTCAGTCACGCCTGAAACCGCTGCAGTGAGGTGGTTCAAGGATGGCACAGAAATCAAGGCGGGCAAGAAATGTGTGATCAGGAGCGAGGGGGCGGCCAGGACGCTGACGGTGACCGCGGCCGAGAGCTCCGACTCTGCCCTCTACACCTGCCAGACAAAGGATGACAAGCAGGACTTCAGAGTCCAGGTGAAAGGTGAGCAGTGCCCAACCCAGCAGCTGCACTTCCCTCCCTGTGGGATGGAGGTGAAATCCAAACTCTTCCGAAAGCTGTTCAATCCTCAAGGCTTTTTGCACCTTCTCTGAGTGCCCCACCACTGGCCAGGAAAGTTCTGCAGCTTCCAGATTTCCAGTTTTTGTCTTTTGCTGGCCAATTTGGAATGTGGAAGCCTATGATGTCTATTCATGGTGTTTGCTCCCCTCCTGTTTCTGTATCCTCCTATGGAATGACAGTGACCTGAAAATACCATGTCAGAGGAACCTGCCTGAATTTCCACATTTCTGGTTATATTCTGTCTCCCATGAGCCACCAAATATTTAGAGCCATATTTATTTATTTATTTACTTTTTTATTTCCAAAGTTGGGCAGAACCAGTTTCTTAGGATGGGCTTCTCCTCTTTCCCTCCCTCACAATTTTCCCTTCTCCTGAATCTCAGAAATCCCAGTGAAGTTTGCCAAGAAGCTGGAGGCTGTGAAAGCTGAGATTGGTGGCAGCGTGTCCCTGAGCTGTGAGCTGAGCCACGCCAAAGGGAAGGTGACGTGGAGCAGGAATGGTGTGGAGATCAAACCCAGCAAACGTTTCCAGATCCGTGAGGAGGGGATCAAACGAATCCTGACAATAACAGGGATCCGGGCTGAGGATGAGGGGGAATATTCCTGCGAGTCCAGGGATGACAAGAGCAGCATCACCATCGTCCCCAAACGTATGTCTCTGATGGTGGCAGTGTGGGGGGATCCCTGGGCTTTGTCCTCAGCTGTTACAACCCTGCAAAGCTGAGTTTGTTCATGTGTCTGGGCTGACTCCTGTGTTGAGAGCATAATACAGAACTCCCCTCTCAGTGTCTATTTGTGAAAAACATAGTGATTGTGAGACCTGCTGGGTTCAGGTCTCTTCATATTTACCTTCATGTTGCATTTGAGGCTGGAATTGAATTTCCAAAGTATAGGATTGGGGTTTCCCACCACATTTTTTTTCCTCTCTTTATACACATATTTTACTCAGACAGGGGAAATGTGGTGACCCAGTATTGTGATCACTTCCTGGAGGTAATCAAATTGCTGCTTCCAATAAGGTCGTGGGAGCTGTTTGAAGCTGCTCATGCCATGCCTCAAAGACATGCTCCTGAATGTTCTATTCCTATCCTTCAGCTCCCAGGGTGGTGAAATTTGTCTCGAGTCTCAACAGTGTGGTGTCTGAGGAAGGAAGAGAGGCTGTGTTCAAGTGCACCGTCTCCCCCAGCGATGCCGTGGTCACCTGGCTCAGGAACGGTGCCAAGATTGAAGCCAGCAAGAAATACGTGATCTCTCAGAAGGACACCAACCACAGCCTCACCATCACTGACCTGACACTGGAAGATGCAGCTGAGATCACTGCCAGTGCTGAGGGCGTGGAAAGCACGGCCAACCTCAGAGTCCGAGGTAAGAGGTGCACTCTGACAGGCTGGGAATTGGAATTATGTAGGATTGATGGGTCCAGGGGAAATGGGACGGTGGATGGAGACGAGAGATCTCTATAAGCTGGATCCTAGAACTTGGTTTTTANTTCTGGTTACAATGCAATAAATCATTTTCTATGTTGAATATTCTAAATTCCACTAACCAATCTCCTACAAGATACAAATTATACGGCATTTGCATGCAGCCTATAAGAATCCTTACATTACCATACCTATCACCAACCAGAGGGTCTTGCATATCTAAACAAGGGGATTACTCTCAGCCTGGACATACCAGCTTTTCAGTTTCTACATTCTTGAAGTCTTTTGTCAGGTAACCATATTTGTAAGGCTTTCCTGTTTCATCCTTCCCAACAGAATTAGTTGGTCTTCAAGGTCCTTTCCAACCCCAGCCATTCTGTGATGATGATTCTATGATGTTGTTTTATATGGCTTTCCCTCTAATTAATTATATTTGCAGCAGGGAATGTCTACCTCTGCATCTTTAAATAGAGTTGCCCAGAATGCCTTGGGTTTGGAGATACACAAGCCACTGGTTTAATGTTCTTTCAAAGCCTGTTTTCTGGATCTTCTACATTCCTGCTAATATTTCCACTCTTGCAGAGGCTTCAATCTCCTTCAAGAAGAAGCTGGAGCCCAAAACAGTTGAAGAGAGGGAGACAGTGACCTTGGAGGTAGAGCTGACCAAGCCTGCAGAGGTGAAGTGGATGAGGAACAGCATCGTGCTGAAGCCCAGTGACAAAATAGAGATCAAAGCTGAGGGAACAAAGCACACCTTGGTGGTCAAGGACATCTCCTTCGCAGACCGGGGCTTCTACTGCTGCGAGAGCCCCGATGACAAGACCCAAGCCAAGATCAACGTGGAAAGTGAGTTCAGTGACCCTCAGTCCTATAAATACCCCTGGCAGGAGTTTGGAGGTGGATTCTGGTCCCTGCATTATCATGGGGACACAGGGACAGAACTGTGGGCTTGGCCACCAGTCAAATGACCGAGGGGAGGTGAAAGCTAAGCAGTGAACAGAGAATGTCTGACTGCTTCCTGTTGCCTCCACCTCATCCCACCAGCTTTGACCATTAAGTTTCTTGAAAGATTCTTCCCTTTCCTCTCTTATTTCCTGATATGCTCTGTATTTTTCATTAGGGTACATTTTTAGCAAAATTATCCCTTTTCAGCCATCTGTTGCCCTGATTTTTCTCTGCAAACCACCTTGTTTGATTGTCTCTTTATATTCAGTAAAGGTTAAAAAACTACAAAAGCAAATCTTCTCCCTGAGCATATTTCCCTCTTGGGTAAATTAATGTTGCCTCATCCATAGCCCTGTACTTTTGTCCCTTTCCTACATCTTTTTGTCGTAATTGTCACAGGATAGTTGAAGACAGGATTTAAACACTCAAGGACTGTCTAATTTTCTCCATAAAGTCCTTGCTACCAAATGATGCTGAGCTGGTCCTAAATAATAGGCAAGGAAGGACTTGAAAACAGTATTTTGGATGTTTGATTTCTTACAATGTGGAAGGGACCAATTTCCATGATGCCAGGAAATAATGGACTTCAACTGCAGTGAGAAAGATACAGGTTATAGTCAGAAAAGCCTTTTAATGGTCAGATGACTGAATGGGTTGTCTGGAGAGGTCTTGGAGCCTTCATAGTGTTTTTGAGGTTTTATTAATTGGCAGCTTCATTACGTTTATTGGTGATAGAAGTTTAAACACTAAATCCGTTTTACTGGATGGTAGGGCATGGGTGTCTTGTCACAGGAACTGGTAACATCCACCCCAACCATGGATTTTTGGCCACCAACCTGTGAGGTGTCAGCACTTTTTGCACCATGTCATGAATTCTTTTTCCTTTTACTATAGCTTTTTCCTCTCATCCTTCTTTTATCCTAACTGAAGGACTGAGCAGTATTGCCATGGACTTATTTGTCTTTCTTTTACTAAAAACTGATAGACCTTGGTAGAAAAGGAGCCACTGATGTTTTCTGTGATATTTGGTTGACCTGTTTGTCTCATTAAAGCATCCTTTTAAAATACAGGAGCTATGTTAGCTTGGTCAGTTTGGTCGTGGGCAGGTTTTATTTCCTGTAAAAATGGTTGTTTAATTGGCAAATACCAACTAATTGCAGGCACATGAGCAGTGGGGAAATAATCCATTTTGGGAGCCCTCAGGCTGTTTCACAGCTGTCGGTGGGAGATCTCCAGCTTTTCCATGTTGTTTTCCAGTGAGGCAGATCAAGTTGGTGAAAGGCCTTCAGCCCTTGCAGGTGGCTGAGAAAGGGACTGTCACCTTCGAGGTGGAGGTGTCCCACGAGGACGTGGAGGGGACCTGGCAGAAGGATGGTGTTCGTCTGAAACCTGCACCCAACGTCAGCTTCGGTGTCCTGGGCAAGAAACACTCCCTGACCCTGTCCTCGGTGGCTCTGGAAGATGCAGGACTCATCTGCTTCAAAGCAGAAGGCATCAGCTCCTCGGGGAGGCTCACTGTGACAGGTACACAGGCACAGAAGGCTCCAGCCTTGCTTGGGGTGGATGCAATTGTGTCCTCCTGACCTGGAGAACAAGCTTAAGAGGGCAACAGATTTTCCTTGTAACTGTGAGGGGTGTAAAGCACAGTGATGTTTCCTTCCAATGGCAGCAGGATCGTTGTGGCATCGCTGTCCACAGAGCAGTGATAAAGTGCCCAAACCAATATAAATTTTATTAATAATGAGAGCCAGGCTCTGCCTACTCATCAGTGCTTCATGACCCCATTCACTGGATTTTCTCTTTCCTTCCCAGAGTTGCCTGTGAAGATCAGCAAACCTTTGGCAGATGTCAGTGTAACTCAGAAGCTCAAGGCCACATTTGAGTGTGAGCTGTCCAAGCCCAATGCCAATGTGAAGTGGTTCAAGGTACAGTATTTAATGGATTGTGATATTTTCATTTCTGACTTCTCTAGAAAGGAATGGGAACCTTTAATTCTACTTCCAGGGAATATGAGCCCAAGCCTTTGCAGTAAAGCTCTTAGCATTGCTCTCTTGTCCTTATGTTCATTTACTCTCCCAGTTTATCACTCTCAGGTTTTTGTTTACTGTATTTCTGTATTGAACTGAAAGTTAAACTTTTCTATTCTTGCATGGAATGTGAGCGTTGCTGTTGCAGATTTGCAGTCTTGTGCTTCACACCAGGCAGTACTCACCCAGGATTTACAGCCTTTTTGGGAAATGTGATATAAAGGGAAGCCTCAGTTTCCTTTGTCAGTGACAATCCAGTTCCCTTTCCCTACACAGTCATTTTGGAGATCAGCTCTGGCATTTTGTGTACCTCCCCTGGGGCTCAGCTGATTCTTCCCTTAATTTGGGGCAGCAGCAATTCTTCAAGGTGGAATTTGAGCTGGAAGGGTCATCTCATTTCAAACCTCCTGCCATGAGCAGAGACATCTTCAGACATTTTAGGTTGCTCAGAGCATTTCAACTTGCTCTTGAACGTTTCCAGGGATCCACCACCTCTCTTGGCTACCTGTGCCAGTGTTTTACCACCCTCATTGTGAAAAACTTCTTCCTTATTTCCTGTCTAAATTTGACCCTCTCTTAGTTTAAAACCATTTATGTCTGAAGGGACTCACTGCCAACCCTGCATGGTGTTTTAAGCCTTCAAAAAGTTGTCTGAGAGCATCCAAAATTTCTGTGTGTTCTTCAGCCATCCCAGCCTCCAGAAATCTTTGCCCTGTGATGAATATTCAACACATGTTCCATTAAACACAGTTTTCCATTCAATCCAAAGAGAAGGATGATACAAGCAGAGATCTGAATGTCTGTTTTGCTCACTGCAGATGTACAGGAGTTGAGGGTGATCTGCTTTGACCTTTTCCCCTTCTAGGATGGGAAGGAGATCCGGCAAAGTAAAAACATTGGGATTATCTCCCAGGGAAATAAGAGAAGCCTCATTATTCACAAGTGTGAATATGAAGACCAGGGAACCTATACGTGTCAAGCAGCTGAAGACAAGACATCAGCTACTCTAAAGGTTCATGGTATGTTTGACTGAAGTAGGAAAATACATTTACTGCAGCATTTTTAGCTACACAGAAGGAAATTCTTTGTGGAATGTTTGTTTTTCACAATTGCTCATTTTGCTTCTGTTTTTCTTCCTGGTGAGAAAGTGCTGGCAAAGCTGTCCTGTGCTTGCTCTGTCCTTGTGGTATTTTTGGAAGAGGTCCTAACTCTGTTTTCCATTTCTCATAAGTGATTTCCATTCTCTGGAATCTGAATGGTGTTTCTGGGTTGGCACATCAGGAAATACTGGACAGCCTGGCCCTAAGCAGGGGTTCAGTGGCTGATGCTGATGTGGTTTGGTGGCACCATTGTCACAGAGGGATTGGACAAGTCTTGGGTATGAGCTCAATAAGTGCCCTAATTTTTAGGTTATAAATACTAAGGAAAGGGTCATCATTTCTGCCTGCACCTCTCCTTTATGCTCGAGGCAGTTTTTCCATCTGAGTGTTGCAGTGAGCAACTGATGAAGCACCAGGTGTGTTTTGTCACCAGGCTCTGAAGCACCTGAGATAAGCTCTGAGATAAAGGCAAGTCACTCAACAGACAGCTCTGCTGTGCCCTGGCAGATGTTATTTTCTAAAGGGGCATCTGAAAAACAGATCAGCTTTTTCTTAGTGGAAGGCAGAGCATCTTTCTCATTGCTTGCTAGATGCTGTCCTCCTGTGGCCGCCTGGGTTCAGCTGTGTCTCCATGAACATCCATTGCTGTCCCATTGCTCTGTTAACTCCCCCTTTTCTCCCTGGTTTTGGGGTTGGAATGGGTGTTTGCATTTCAGCTCTGCTCCTGAGGCTGATCTAAGGTGTATTGAGGCCTTCTCTTTCAAAAAGAAAGGGCTGCAGTAGAACAGATAAATAGATCAGTTCTGACAAAAGGAGGGCCAAGGTGCAGAGTTAAGGAGGATTATACTTAGTTTAGGAGACTCTAAAGAAAAAATATCCTATGTAAAACAGAGGAGAGCATGCAGAGAAGCATAAATGAGGCAAGTTTATAATAATATGAGGTTGTAGACTTGTGTTCAGGGTTTTTTGGTGAATGTGTTTTCATTAATATGTGTATTTCTTTCATTAATACCTGTATGAAGTTCCACCATCTATGAAATCCTCTTGCAATGAGCTTCAGCCATAAAAAGTATTCACTGTGTTGAAGAGAGAAACTACCCAGGAAGAAAGGCTGGTCTAGAATAAAACACATCCCATTTTTTTCCATGTAATTATGCAGAAGGTAAACACATCTTACTCCTTATGGAGAAATCCCCAAATAAATATTTGTCTTTATGATTTCACAGCCCGAGATGTCAAGATTGTAAAACCACTGGAAGACGTGGAAGTGAATGAACTTGAGAGTGCATCTTTCACCTGTGAGATCTCACATGATGAGGTCGAAACCCAATGGTACAAAAATGACAACAAGCTGAAGACTTCCGACAACATCAAAATGCGGCAGGATGGTAGGAGGAGAAAAGGGGGATTTTTTTGTTCTGAAATAGGGGTGGGTTGGAGGAGGGAATGGAATGGGAGACTAGAAAATAGGGTTTTGCCCTGGGGTAGCTGAGCTGTGTCTGTTTGTGTGTCTGTTCCCAGGAAAGACCTATTCCCTGACTTACACACGTGTCCACGTCGAGGATGCGGCTGAGATCAAATTTGTAGCAGAAAAGGCAGAATCTCGTGCTCAGCTGACTGTAAGAGGTAATTCTGCTGATCATGCCAGCTCTGCTTCTGCTCTCTCACCTTGCAAACCAATTCACTTCCCTCGCTTTTGGATGTGAAGGCTAAAAATAATCCAATAGTGTTCAGGGAAAGAAAAGCTGCATATTCTACCTGGTAAATATCAGCAGGGAGTTTATTTTGGCTTAATCCCAGTTAATTTTCTTCTGGAATTTTGATTTGCACCTTTAGACATTTAAAGTTGTGCATGAAATTTGAGGGACAAAAAACTGTAGCTTGGCTTTCTCTTGCATTTTCACTTTCTGGTATGTGTTATGACAAAACCCAGCATTTCTGAGTGTGTTTAACTAAAACAATGTGATAGAGGGAGAGCAAAGGAAGACGTTTGACTTAATGCACTGCTGAGGAGCTCAGGAAACTGGAGATCAGTCCTCGGTTTCACCGTAGCATTGAGGTGAGGTGTTGAGGAAATGATCTGTTACTTCTTCAGATCAGCCACTCCAGTGTTAAAAAATGGAGGAAAAGTTTTCCTTTAATTATCTGTTACTAATTAAACTTGTTAATTGAGTGCTCAGCATCATCCAAATTACTGAACGTAAAAGAAATGTCGCTGCTGAGTTTTTATACTGATGACTCCACTTTGCTCTCGTAGAGCTGCCCGTGAAAATCGTGAAGCCTTTGCGGGATAAGATCGCGCTGTGGAAGCACCGGGGCATCCTGGAGTGCCAGGTGTCCCGAGCCAACGCCAGGGTCCGCTGGTTCAAAAGGGACGTGGAGATTCACCCCGGTGAGAAATACGAGACCGTGAGCGAGGGCGTCTACCGGAAACTCGTCATCAACGACGCCGACTACGAGGACGAGGACACCTACACGTGTGATGCCTTCGATGACAAAACCAGTGCTAACTTCTTTGTTGAAGGTAGGGGATGCCTTTTAAGTTTTAGCTTTCATGATTTCCAGATTCTGTACTGCGCTGGGATGTCACTCTGAACTTCGTATCAAGTGTTGGGAAGTTCTCCCGCGGTTTAGTCGGACAAAACAATCCTTTTCCAGCCTGAGAACTGTTGCAGCTTCGGGGCTAAAAAGTGTAAACAACAGCAAAGTGAGGAGAGCAATCTGGGAGGATGAGGCTGTAATTGGACAATTGACCCCAATATATAAATGGACCAAAACTTATGAAAGTGTGAAAACTCATAGTCCACCATCCATCTTGGGTGTAGCCTTGGCCAAGCTCTTCTACTGCCCAAGGTGTATCCTTTGAAGGCTTTTTTAATAAATAACTTCCTTATTCCTTTAACACTGTGTAGCCTCTGTTCCAGGTAGCCTCTCAAGGCATCAGAAGAAATCTGTTTTATTCACCCCTAGAATGCACTGGGAGGAGGATGGGCTGATCCACTTGTTCTTTACTTTGGAAACACAATACTGCTTAAAAAAGATTTTTATTTCATGTTGTTTGTTCTGAAGTCCACTAGTGTTGAAACCTTTTACACACAGGGACATCCTGAAAAATGAATATATGGTGTATTCTTCTAAGGAAAATGAGGAAATTCCCAATCCAGAGACATTTATCAAATGTATTGGATAAAGTCAGTTTTTCAGATAAATCTTGCAGCTCCTTTTATCAACATCTGCATTCCAATAAACCTTCTTTTCCATTTTATAACACTTTATGTTTGCTATCAGGATAGGAAGGTAACTTTAGAATTAGGAATAGGAATCAAGACATACAGATTCACTTTCTGGCCTGTGACCAGCAATAGCTATTTGCTTTTATACAGAAAAAAAAAAATAAAAAATCAAGGCATTTTGAGTTCATAAGTGCAGAAAAGATGTCATGAGTGTTCAAGCTGATAATGGAAAAGCTTTCACAACTCCTGAATCCCTGCTCTCTTGTTCCATCCAGAGCAAGCCATTAATATTGTAAAAGAGTTGTGTGATGAGGACGTGACTGAGCCTGAAGAAGCCAATTTTGAATGTGAGACATCCATTCCATCTGTGAAACCTGCCAAGTGGTTCCTGAAGGGAGCAGCCTTGCAGGCTGGCAGAAACATTGTCATGCAGCAGGAAGGCACCATCCACAGGCTGACAATAATAAAAACAAGTATTGATATGACAGGCACCATCCAGTTCTCCATTGGCAAATCCAAATCCACGGCGAACCTGCTCGTCAGAGGTAATGTGATTTTTAATGGGTATCATGAATCAGAACAAGGATGTTCCCTCTCACAGTACCTGGAAAGTAATTTGAGAATAGAATATTCTCTGTTCTGGGCCAGGCTCTTGGAAATGTGTGTGTACCTGGAAGATCCCTTTAGTTCCCAGCTGCAAGTTGTTGGGAGCAATGCTGGATGCACCAATTGAGCCAGAAATATCTTAAGAAGGGGTCTGATTAAATGACTTTAGTGTCCCTGGTATTCAAATCTATCAAGCTAAAACTGGTTTCTGGTTTATTTTTATTCTCTTGACTTTACCAAGGAGGACAAAACAGATGAAATTTGCCAGGAGAGTTTATTTTGTCCCATTTCTGAACTAGACAATTTTGATAGCTCATTTGCTTAATTCATTTTGTCGTTGACTTGATCTAGGACAAAGCCTCAAGGCTTTTTATCTTCTGCTGTCACCATGGTAAATCTCTCCAATCACGTCCTCAAGTCCTTGTTTTGTCTTTCATTTGCTCTTACTTGAATGAAAACCTCAATTAGAGAGCAATTCAGCGAGCACTGAGCCCGAAGTGGACCATGAATTTGGTGCTTAACATAGAGTATTATCTTACAGAAATCAGTTTTCCTTGTTAGATCATCGTGCTGTTGTAGCTCCAAAGCACATGAGCTCTGTTAGAGACACTTGTAGCAGGAACTGAGCAGTTAACAAAACACTGTTGTGAAAGTCATGTATGAAATTAATGGGCACGAAATACAGATTAAAACCTTCCTCTTCTTTAGTTTGATCCATTCTTCTTCCCCACCCCTGCTCTGCAGATTACCACATCCAGATCACCAGGAAGCTGGAGGACAAGACGGTCCTGGAGCGACACTCGGTCATCCTGTCCTGTGACTTCAGGCCTTCCCCAAAGCACGTGAAGTGGTTCAAGGGCCAAGTGCTCATTGAGCCCTCGGAGAAGTACAAAATCAAGAGGGACCAGTACTCAGCAGAGCTCAAGATCATGAAGGTGAAGCCCGAGGATGCTGGCGTGTACAAGTGCAGGGCTGGGATCGCAGAGACCGAAGCCACGCTGAGCGTTGAAGGTACCAGAGGTTTGCAGCACAGGGCTGGCCTGGTGCTGGCCTTTGATTCTCTGTATCCCTCAGGGCTCCTCCTCCTGAGGAGAGGTAGATTCCCACAGTTATCTTCTAATTTTATATAAATGCAGTGTCACAAGCAAAGCGCTGATTCCACAATCCTGAAATCTGTCTGTTGTGGTGGGGTTGGTAATGTGAGTGGGAGGGCACCATCTGGGTAAGGTACAAACTAACAAGACACATTATTGTCCATTTCATTCGAGGAATTAGACCGCTGGTGCTTTTAACTAAAAATATCCTTTATGTTAAACTGCTACAGGCCTCTGATTCTGGTAATCTTGGCTGTGGTTTTCATTTTCTGACCTTGTCTATCTGCTATGCATTTGTCTACCTGCTATATGTACATTTTATAGTTACTATTTTATATCTGAATACAACTGTTATTCATAGTTATATTATAACCCATCTGGGTATGGAACTGTTTTTACCCAGTTCTTCCCCTCAGGTGACACTGCAAGAAAATATGTTCACTGTGTCACTTCCAGCAAGACTTGGAGCTGAGCCACAGAATCATTTCCAAAAGTCCAGGGTGCAGCTCTTGGTAGCAGTTTGACTTTGCAGAGGTTCTTCTTTGAATGTATTGGCAAACATTGAAATAAGCTCCTCAGGGCAGTGGTGATGTCACCATCCCTGGAGGGATTGAAGAGTTTTGAGGATGTGGTTTCATGGTGACCTTGGCAGTGCTGGGGAAATGGTTGGACTTGATCTTAGAGGTCTTTTACAACCAAAAGGATTTTGTGACTCTATTCTGTCCAAATAAATATATATATGAAAGAAATAATAAATCAAGCATAGTCCCAAACCCTCTTCTGAGTAATTTCATCCTTGAAAATAGCATTCCCTGAGCAGAGAAGCTACAAGGAGAAATCTCTGCCTAAGGGCTGGGAAAGAAAAGAATAAAAATCCCCTTGCTTCCTAAACCTGAAGCAAGTTGGTTAATCTCTTTGTACTTTGGCCAAAATCATTGTCCTAATCTCATCCTCTGTGCCACAGTTTCCCTGGAAATGAGGGACAGTTTAGTTAAAGAGTCTTTGTGTGTGCAGTGAGAAGCACACAGGGACTGGAGCTCTGTGGGATGCTTAGGGTCAACAACATTTTGGAAAAAAAAAATACTTATTTTTAAATAAAACACAAACAAAGAAAACCTCCAAACTGATTTATGTATATAAAAAGACAGCTGGGATTTCTAGACAATTTTAATTAGTCTTTTTAATATTATTTTTTTTTTCTGTTGGAGCAAATGCAGAATCAAGCAAATGAAAAGTAGTGACCAAAGGTGTGCAGGAGTCCACAGCAAATTATCTAATGAAACTGTTAGTGATAACAACTGATTTATGATGGTGGTGATGATGATGGTGCCCCTTGGTTTCCCCCAGCCCGCAATGTCGAGGTCCTCAAGCACCTGCAGGACGTGGAGGTGGAGGAGGAGAGCTCTGCTGTGTTCTCCTGCGAGCTGTCCCACGACGACGAGGACGTGGAGTGGTTCCTCAATGGCACCCTCCTCTACACCAACAACTTCAACGACATCAAGAGCGTTGGCAAGTGCTACACGCTGACCATGAAGCAGGTGAAGCCTGAGGATGCTGGCACGGTGACAATGAAGTCGGACAAGGTGTCGGAGACCGTGCGGCTGAAGGTGATAGGTGGGTCCAGATCACGCCCCTGAATGCAAATTAGAGATGCAAGAAATTCATTATTTACCAAATTCATGGGGTGATCCTGCTTAGTTGATAAATGTCCTGGTTTGAAGGACAGGTGTCTGCTGAGGAAGGCAGGAGCCTCCCTTGAAATGGAAAATGTAAACTCCCTCCCTCCCAATTATTATAATTTTGAAATTATGAGGCTCTCAGACAAAGATATGGGGGTGGAAATAACAGCTCTTTATTTGGAGAATTCAAACAAAAATGTAGTAATACAAAAAACCAACCCCACTGCCAGAGTCAGGATCCCAGCTGAGCCCTGTGGCTCGGGTTGGTGGCAGTGCCATCCCATGGTGGCTGCAGCCCTCCTGCAGTGGCACAGGTGGCTCTGCTGGAGCAGGGATCCTGCACAAAGGTGGAGTTTCCCTGGGAAGGTGCAGTGGGGATGGCTGGGCCTGGTGTCCCTCTGGGAATGCCCTGCAAAGGCTGCTGGCTGTGCCAAAGGCCACATTGGATCCAGGGAGGAATGCTTGGCTCCTGGGCTGGCTGCAGCAGCTGCCAGGGGGATGCTGGAATTTTCTGAGGCCTGCAGGGACACTCAGTGGCCCCTGAGCAGAAGATGTGTGCCTGGAGGGAGGCTGGGTCCTGGCAGGGATAAAGAAACTGCCCCAGCTCGTTTGGAACAGCTGGGCCATGGACAGAGGGTGACCCCATCCCAGCCCTGCCCCAGTTCCAACAGCTGTGACAGAATCCACACTGCTGGGGACAGCCTAAGACAATAAAAAACATTGAGCAATTAAATATGGGCCATGAGGATGGTGAAGGGTCTGGAGGGGAAGCCTTGAGAGGAGCAGCTGAGGTCACTTGGTTTGGTCAGCTGGAGAAGAAAAGATTGAGGGGAGACCTTGCTGTGGGCTTTAACATCTTCATGTGAGGGGAAGTGGAAGGGCAGGTCCTGATCCCTTCACTCTGATGGCCAGTGGAGGAAACAGCTGGGCCTGAGTCATGCGAGGTTTAGACTGGATATCAGGAAAAGGTTTTTGACCCAGAGGGTGCTGGGACACTGAGTAGGCTCCTTAGGGCATGATCATGGTCTCGAGGTTGCCAGAGCTCCAGGAGTGTTTAGACAATACTCTCAGGGTCTGCATGGGATTGTTGGGGTATCTCTTCAGGGACAGGTGTTGGGCTGGATGATCCTTGTGTCCCTTTCAACTCAGGACATTCTATAATTCTGTAGTTTTTAATATATCAGTTCTGGAGCAGGATTCAACCAGCCATGAGAAGACAGTTTCCTGCTGTCCTTCATAGATCTTTAAGTTCAGTCACACAACTGAGTTTCTGTGGTTTAACATGTTCTTGGGCCTCCTCAGCAAGAGTGCAGGTGACTGCCAGCTGAGTGTGACACGCCTGAGGGTTGAGGTGCCAGCCAGAGGGACATGGACATGCTCGAGAAGTGAGACCATGTGAACCTCTTGAGGTTCAACAAGCCCTGTGTGAGGTGCTGCACCTGGGTCAGGGCAACACCTCATGTCAGCACAATCTTGAGATGAAGGGATTTGGAGCAGGAATGTTGGAACTTTGGATACAGAGCATTTCAGGCTTTCTGTACTGTCAGGGAAAGATCCTCACAGACACACTGCATTTGACCTGAGGGCATGGAAAAGGCTTCCAAAACTGAGTGACAGCTCTGAGATTGTGAGTGTGGAGTTGAATAGAAGTGTGTTATCTCACAGGGTGAGAAATTTAGAGTTTGTGGATATAATAATATATATATGTAACAAGATGGAGGGGTTAGGGCCTGGTCTTCTTCTCCTCCTTCTTCATAAGTTTGAGTGATTTTGTGTGATTGGTTGAAAAAATCCACAGAGCGGGACCTGGGTGATTAGTTATTGGGTTAAAAATTAAAAGAAATTTCTTGGCATCTCATAATTGGGTAGTTTAGGCTTAAAAATAACTCGAAGACAGAACTCTGCTCCAGTTTTACCTTATTAACTTAGAATGGAGAAGCACTCATGGTCAGTGAGGCTCTAACTAAGATAAGAAATAATAAACATCTAAGTCCCAACAAGAATTCCATCTCTCATGATTTTAATCCTGACCCTGAGAAGAAGAACCAGATAAAGCCAAGGGGTTCACCTCACAGGATGAGGGATTGAGAGCAGGATGAAGGACTGGGGGGTGCTGGAGGGTGACGCTGGTTTAGGTTCTGCATTGATACAGCAACGCTGATTAATGGGGTTTATTAATGTCTCTAAGTATTTGATAGCAACTGAAAGTATCCTAAACATCCTGGTTGTCCTCTGTTTTGCCTCTTGACCTTCAGAGAAACCTGCTGTCTTCATGAAATCCTTGGATGATGTTTTCGGTGAGGAGCGAGGAGTGATCAAATTGGAATGTGAAGTCTCCAAAGAGAAGGTCAAGCCTGTTTGGAAAAAAGATGGTGTGAAAATCACTTCTAGCAAGAAGTATGAGGAGATACAGTCTGGGAAGACCCTGTGCCTCCTTATCCATGACCTTGAAAAGACAGATGCGGGGTTATACACCTGTGACATCGGCACTGATGTTGCCAAATCAAAGGTCAGCGTTCAGGGTAAGTGTTGTGGACAGTGTCCTCTCAAAGGGAGTTAAAAATTGGGTGGGCTTGGGCTCCCACCTGTTCCTGAACAAATCTCACATAATATGTGATGTCTGAACAATCTCTGTTAATTCTGGTGTAAGTATGTCTGAGGTTTCTAAGTGAAAATCTGATGGGAAGGTAGTGACTGTATTTTCTTCCTGAACATCCCTAAAGTGCAGAAATCCCCCCAGAAAAGCAGAAATTTCTCCAAAAAATAATCCCAACTGACCACAAAACATCCTCCAAGCCACCTGTTTCATATTTTGAGTTATTGACTCAGATTCCATTGTAGGAACACAAGAACAGGACAACAATATCTGTTGAGGAGCCCAGCGTTTCAGCCTGTCCTCTAGTTCATGTGTCAGCCTGAAGGACAAATAATCGTTCATGGCTTCCAAATTCATAATGTTAATGAGAAAACTTTTGAATTTGCCTGGTTTGAACAGCAGGATTAACAAGTCAAAAAATTCAAACATCCCATTCCTCCTATCACCATGAAGAAGAACCTCACCCATTGTCCCAGAGGCTTCTTTTCTGACAGCTTTTCACTTCCCTAACTCATTGAATCTTCCCTACTGAGCTGCTCTTCATTCAGTCCTTCCTGAACACAGCCAGGAGATTTATTTCTCTTTTTTTACAACTTTGAGATGATTCTGAGCCTGAAAAATCCTTCCCATGTCAGAGCCATCAGTAAGGAATGCAGTGGTGTCCTGCCAATCTAGCAGATAAACCCCTCTTACGAGATAGAAACACCATTACTCTACTCATGCCTATCATAAAATAATTTTTAACTTCTATTAATGTAATATTTGCTCTCTAGAACTGAACATTGGCATCACCAAACGACTCAAGAACACTGAAATCCAGGAGGGAGAAGATTGCACTTTTGAGTGCATTTTGTCCCATGAAAGCATCGACGACTTCAGCTGGACGCTGAAAGGGAGAAAAGTGGAAAGTGGGGGCAGATTTAAAGCCTCCAATGCAGGTCGGAAATACACATTGAGCATCAAAAATGTGATTCCTGATGACACCGGGGAAGTCATCTTCACTGCCCGTGGTCTCACCTCCAAGGCTTCCCTGGTTGTGAAAGGTAATGGGATCGGAAAAGTCCTGGGTGTATTTTCACAAGGTTTGTCAGCAAGCGCTTGTTAGGATCTGAGTCAACAGCAACCTTCCCTGTGAGCCTTGAAGAGCTGAGGTTTTTCCATAAAAAACAAGTGAAATGCTGAAATTTTTAATAGATATTTGAGAACTATCTCCACTGAGTAGTGTGTACAGATAATTACAGCCCAGACTGTGCATCAGAGATAATCACCCAAAACTCCTGAGTGGTCAGTGGAGAGAAGAAATTAGTAATTTTCAGACATAGCTCATAATCTGCAGTTAGTCTTTTTCCATAAAATCAGGAGACCCCAGAATGGTTTGGGTTGGAAGGAACATTCCATCATCTTGTTCCAGACTTCCACAACTGTGGCTGCTCCTGGATCCCTGGAAGTGTTCAAGGCCAAGTTGGACAGAGCTTGGAGCAACCTGGGATAATGGAAGATGTCCCTGCCCATGGCAGGGGGTGGAACTGGATGATCTTTGAGATCTCTTCCAATCCAAACCATTCTGGGATTCTGTGATTCGAATTGCAAAAACCCCAACCATATAGAGATGGTTTTCATTCTACCTCTAGGTCCATTTTTAATTTTTTTTTTTTTTTTGATCTGTGCAGAAAAACCTACTGAGGTTGCAAAACAGCTGGAGGATAAAACATCACCAGCAGGGCAGGACATCAGGCTGAGCTGTGAATTGTCCAAAGCTGATGTGAACATCAGGTGGTACAAGGATGGCAAAGCAATCCGGAAAAGCCAGAAATACGACCTGCAGCAAGAGGGGACACGGGCCACTCTCATCATCCATGACTCCACAGTCAAGGACAGTGGGGAATACACCTGTGAGACAGAGACCTCCAAAACAACAGCCAGGGTCACAGTGCAAGGTCAGTTAAAGGAGGAGCTGGCAGGTTCAAAGGTTGGGTGTAAATATCTACAACCATGGGAGATTTCTTCTTCTCCCTCTCCCTGGGCAGGATCAATTTTTGGTTTTAAAAAAGCATCATTGATTAAAAGCTTCAAAAAATAAGATATGAAAAAAAACCCCTTGTGGACACTGAACAAACTTATGGGCTCTGTAACAAGCCATTCCAAACTGGCAATTTGAATTATTCTATTTTGAATATGAGTGAAGAAAAATGTGTGCAAGAGGAGATCTCACCAGTATATAGCATTTAACTTTTCTGGAGATATTTCACCTGATGTGTCCTGTGACAGGAGGGTCACCTGGTGATCTTAGAATCATTCCATCTGATGGCATGAGAGGAAATAGTCTCAAGATTTAGACTGGATGTAAGGAGAAATTTCTTCATATGGAGTGGTTGGGCATTGGAAGAGGATGCCCAGGGAAGTGGTGGAGTCACCACCACTGTGGGGATTTAAAAGATGTGTAAATGGGGAGTTTATGTAAGGTTTAATTAAGTTAATAATTGGAGTTGGTGAACTTAAAAATCTTTCTCAGCCAAAATGATTCTATGATTATTTTTTTGACGATTCTAGGAATTGGAGCAGAGAGGATCCAAGATGACTCTGGATGCTCAGGATTAGTTTGAGTGACAAATTCATCTCTCATTATTTTTTAAACTTTTTTTTTTTTTTAATTTCCTTCCAGAAAAGCCTAATTATTTTGTCAAGGAACTCTCAGACCTGAAAGTCGATGAAAGCGGAACTGCAATTTTTGTGTGCCAGAGTGAGAGAGCTGCATCCTCTGTGGTCTGGAGGAAAGGCATCGCCGAGCTCAGGGCTGGCAGGAAATATGAGTTCACACAGAAAGGACAAATCCTCCAGCTGACCATAAAGAACCTGGAGAAAAGTGACAGCGACACTTACAGTTGTGACATTGGGGACGCCCAGTGCAGAGCCAAGCTGACTGTGCAAGGTATGAGGAGTGTGATTGTGCACCCCTTTTCTGCCACGGGGAACGTGCACAGGCAGAGCTGTGTCTCTGCAGGGCAGCAGAGCTGCTCATTCCTGGCTCTGTCTCTCTCACCATGGCAGGAACACCTGGCCAAAAATACAGGAGTGTGGAGCTGGACATGCAGAGCAGTTTGAAGCAATTACACCTGGAGTATTTTGGGTGTGATTTAATTTCTCCCAAAGGCTTGTGTGAGGAGGGAGATTGGTGTTCCTGTGTGAACATAAAATGGATGTGATTCATGGTTCCTGCTGTTGGATGAAGGGAAAATTATCCTGCCTTCAGGCTTTTCTCCATGCCCCTTGATTCTTCTTCCCAGGAGTGGTTTTGAAGAGGTGGTAGATAAATAGAATGGTCCATGGAATCATGGAATGAGTTGAGTTGGAAGGGAACTTCATCCAGCTACACCCCTGCTGTGGGCAGGGACACCTTCCACTGTCCCAGGCTGCTCCAAGCCCTGTCCAGCCTGGCCTTGGACACTCCCAGGGATCCAGGGACAGCCACAGCTGCTCTGAGTACCCTGTGCCAGGGCCTCAGCACCCTCACCGGGAACAATTCCTTTCCAGTGTCCCATCCAACCCTGCCCTCTGGAGAAATTATTCAAGAATAGTCAGGTGGAGGTGCAGCAGCAGCATCCATTTGTTAATTATTGTAATTTTTAAAGACAAGGGGTTAAAGTCAGACTCCTCCTCTGACCATCTGCTACAGCATCCTCGAGAAGCAAAGAAATGTGTTTAATCCCCATCATAATCTCAGGCTTTGAGCTGTCTTCTGAATTAATCCTGAGGTTTTTAACACCAGCTTTTCTGAGTGTAAGAAACACTTCTCTGTCACGAACATCAAAGTAAAACGTCCCTGTGCTGGTTTTATAAGTAAGGGGAACATCAGAGTTATTTCTGTATACAGTGATAACCTTATTTTATATATATATTTATAGAGAGGTTTATCTTTGTATGTGTGTTTATAGTGATATATTTATTTTTATTTAGGGATGTATCTATCTATACAGGGAGGTTTTCAGGGCAGGTGCTTGGGTTTTTTTACCAAAAGCCACAGTCAGACATTTTCTCCATTTCCCACTGTGTTTATGGTTGGACTGAACTCGCAGAAGATGTGAGGTCAGTGGTCCTATCCCATAGAAAGGATGTTATTTTTGCTGTAGAAAATCAGGCAGATTCTCAAGGAAGAGATCATCTCTTGGTGACGTTTAGAGCCCAATGATGATGTCAGGGACTCATCCTTCCAACATTTCCAGGGATTTCATAAGGAGGAAATTTACAGCCCTGGATTTGCGTTGTACTGGCTTCTTGTTCTGCTTCGTGTTTTCTGGTGCTTTAAAGTTGTTTTCCCCTTATTTTGCTGTGTGTCCTGTACATTTTATCCTTCTGTGAGTGGGCTTTGTGGTAAATACTGGGGGAATTCTGTTTCAATCTTCTCTGTCGTGAACATGTTTCTTGCTTGAAATGCTCACCTGGGAAATCTTGGGAGTTTTCCGCGTCGATTTTCGCTCCAGAAACTGAAGATTCCAGTAATTGATATATTTATGTTCCTTTCAGGCCAGAAAGTGCTAATAACAGAAGACCTGGAGGATGTCACTGTGTTAGAAGGAGAATCTGCCACGTTCAAGTGCAGAATCTCTCCCGTAGACTATAGCAGAGTGCAGTGGTTTTTGGATAAAACCCCACTCCATACCAATGAACTTAATGAGATCCAGTCCCAGCCTGGTGGATATCACCTGCTAACGCTGAAAAAGCTCTCTCTGAAGGACTCGGGGGTCATTACATTTGAAGCTGGTGATAAGAAAACCTCTGCCAGTTTGGTTGTTAAAGGTAAATCCGTCATCACAACTGCAGGAGAGGAAATGATGAGTAGAAATAAGTGGGGTTAATGTGGGTAGGCGGAAAAAAAAAAAAAAGAAAAAAAATGCTACAGATTTAGCACCATCATTGTGTATCTGTACATGTTCAAGGATAGCATTAATTATATAATGAAATTATAGCTGGAGAATGAGCTCTTTGTAATCCTGGACAACTCTTGGAGTGTTTATTGGATTTAGATGGGAATGTTATAATGCAGTGATGGTACAGAGGATGCCTCGTTCAGTTTTCCTCAAGCTGCTAAGGTGATGATTCATGAGGATAAATCAATTAATTCAATGAAAAAAAGAAAAAGGGCAACCAGTAAATTTTCAATTCAGTTTTCATTATTTGAAAGGCAACATTGCATGTGTTCCCTGCTATTATTGTTGACAATGGATTGTTTTCTCTGGAGAAGTTAAACTGAGGTAAAACTGCAGTGTTTGGTAGCAAAGACATAAAAATGAATGCCAGACGCCCAAGAATGTGGGATTAGAGAAATGTTTCTTTGCTGGAAATATAAATACTTCTCGTTGCCCAGAGATACAAAACACACAGTCTCCACTGTGTCAGATCATAATCTCATTTTTTTCAGAATAACCACATTTATTTCAAAGAACTTTTCTTTATACAGAAGTTGAAAATTTGCCCAAATTTTGGTAAGCTGCAGAAACACAAATGGATTTATTTTTCCTGAGGGCAAAGGAAAGATTTTATTTGCAAAAGGCTAATTATTTATGTTCTTTAGCAGGAATCTTTTCTTCTCAGTTTCTCCCAGATATCATTTGATAGCTAAACATCACTGATGCCTTCCTGAGGGCTTTACAGTCATGAACACCAAATTATTTGTTATTAACCCTGACCTATATCTTTGAGACAAGAAATCATGGGTGCAAATCTCACAGATTATTTGTGATCTGAGGATCCACACCTCTTCTGAACCACGTCAGGTGGTTTTTATATGAACCTGGAGAAGCCTTGTGTATTCACAAAGGAGCTGGTTGACACTGAAGTCACTGGGGGAGAGGATGTGAGCCTTCAGTGTGAATCCTCCAGATCAGACAGCCCTGAGAAGTGGTGCAAAGATGGGAAAAGCCTTAGGAATTCTTCCAAATATAACATTAGACAGTCAGGGTTTGAAGCCAAGCTTGTCATTCACAGGGCAGAAGAAAAGAGGCAGTGACAGATGTGAGGCTGGAGCAGCCAAAAATTGTGCAGTTATTGCAGTCAAGGGTAAGAAATGTTGGTATGAGGGTTTGGGTCCTAACACTGACCCCAGAGTAATTAGTTAAAAAGACAAAAGCATGAAACTACACTGAAAAGGAACCTTGTGGTGTTCTCATCAAGTCATCTGGAACAGCAGCCAGAGAGGTGACAGAATGTGAAACAGGGGAATCCTTCATCTGACCTGGCTCTGGCTCTGAGAGACTTTAGTGCCTCTGAGAATCATAGAATCCTAGAATGGTTTGGGTTGGAAGGTACATCAAAGATCACCTCATTCCAAATCCCAAAAAGAGAGCAGTACCCCCCAGGATGAACAGTAATCCAGAAAAAGGATGGATCACCTCCAGGAGCTGTCTCCAGTGATGTGCCTCTCAAAGGAAGGAACTCACAGCCCCACGTTTGTCTGTGCAATTGCTTTAGGCAGCCAGAGTTATCCAGAGCAATGGACACAAAGAGCACCACTGGGCAGGAGGTGGACATGGGGAAATGGTTTAAATTAAAAGAGAGTTAATTTAATTAGATGTAATTTACAATGAGGGTGGTAAAACACTATAGGAGGTTTCCCAGAAAGGTGGTGGGTGCTCCATCCCTGGAGACATTCAAGGGCAGGTTGGATGGGGCTCTGAGCAGCCTGCTCTGGTTGAAGATGTCATGGCAGGGAGGTTGGACTAGATGGGCTTTAAAGGGCCCTTCCAACCCAAAGTGTTCTGTGGTTCTGTGGTCTAAAGGGCTGTCATCTGAGCTGAGGCAAAAGTTCTCTTCTTAGATGAGTATTTTAACTCTGAGTTAGGTATGGGTTGGGTCTCATCCAGATCAGAACCAGGCTCACCAGATATCACCTTATAATTGCTCCTGCCTGCCCTGAGTGACTGTCCCAGCCCCAGGCTTAGGAGGAGCTCTGTCTCTGAGTTAAATCACTCTGTGAGTTAAATCACTCTGTGAGTTAAATCACTCCCCTGGGCAGGTTTGAGCAGGGAGGATTTTACAGGCACAGGCTGTATGTTTATCCAGACCAGAGGATGTCCTGGTCTGGATCAGCTGATGTTGCACACTTGGGATGGACTGATCAGAAGCTGCATCTGGATTAGCAAAAAAGCATTTGGGTTGCTGGAATGGTCAACCTGAGCCCCGGAGCACTGAGTGGGAGGACAAGCTGCTCACAGGATTTTTCTAGAGCAAAAAGGACCAATTTGAGGCTGTGCAAGAAAGAGAAGACCTTGATGATGCAATGAAGAAGAGCTGGTTGTTAATGACCCCAATTTTTCTGTGGCACAAGGATATTTTCCCAATATCTATTACACACAAAACAAAGATCTGTGTTGATTCCAGCAGGTGGGCTTTAAAGGGCCCTTCCTTAAAAAACAACCACATTTGTTAAGTTCCCAAAACAGCCCCATTTTTCCCCTTGCAGAGAAGGGTGTGGTGGATGTAAGATTTAAACACAGTGATTCAGGTGAAGGAGTCAAGTCATAAGGATGTCTACAAGAAATTGAGCTGTTGAAAATCTTCCCTTTTACAGAGTCACATCAGAACAGCAGAGAGCAAAAACAGAAAATAGAAATTCAGTAGTCATGTGACCCTGAGTGTCTCAAACTAGAGGTAAAAGGGGAACAGGACAAAAGGGTGTAGATTTCCAACAGCCACAGGTTTAGTGCGTCACAGGTCAGTAGCTGACTTGCATATTCTTAGGACAGCATAATTCAAGATGAATTTATTTTTTCCTTATCTGAACATTTTAGTTGAGTTTATTTTTTCCCCTAAAAGTGCCTTTCCTGCAGTGACAGAGCCTGCAGGGGAATCTCCACAGGGACCCTGCCACATTCAGCTGCGCTTCCCTCTCTGTGTTTGCTCTGTGCTGGTTTTAAGTCTATGTTCATGCTGGATAAAAAAAGATACACTGTAGGTTTTCTTTATTATGAGAAATCAATACTGCTGGTCACGACAAAAAGTGCTTTGCCATTCCTCTGTGTCCTCTGTGTTGTGTGTGGGTTGACCTGAGTGAACTTTTATGTTTTTTGTGCTGGAGGTCCAGCTCTGAGCAGCCTTCTGCAGCACAGTTTGTGCCATTAGCTGCAGTGCAGCATCTGCCACTGTTGGAAATAATGAAAGCAGTAAGAGCAGCAGCATCTTCAGCAGTGCAGATAGTGGTTAAAAAGAAAAAAAAGCATCTAGCCTCAGGTTTGTTTGTTTGGGTTTTTTCTGCTGTAAAGTGCTGGCAGCCAGATGTGAGATGTCAGAATCTGTTTACTCTTTGCTAGTGCTTTTTCATTCCTGCGGTTTTCTGTCTCAAAAGCGAAGTGTGATGCTAAAAGAGAAAAGCAATTTCCCACCTCACGTGTTTCTCTTAACATTTTTGCCATTCCTTTTCTCAGAAAAACCCGTTCTTTTCAAACAAGAGCTCCAAAATGAAGAAGCCAAAGAAGGGAAGCAGGTCAGGCTGACCTGTGAGCTCAGCAAGCCTGGCACCCCGGTGAAGTGGATGAAGGGAGACACTGTTCTCTGTGCCAGTGAGAAGTACGAGTTCAAGCAGCAGGGGACAGTGGCAGAGCTCATAATTCGAGATGTGAAATCTGTAGATGCTGGGGACTACACCTGCAGTGCTGGGGAGCTGAAAACCACTGCTCGGGTCAAAGTCAATGGTGGGTACAGTCTGAGACATTGCCACACTTATTCCAGTGCTTAATAGATCTATTAAACAAAAATAATCACATAACACTTTGGTTTTTTTAAGTAAAATTTAAATGTAATATTGCAGCCTTGTAGGCACCTGTCTATATTTCATTCATGGGATCTCATGTTCTGTGTCTGGGGTTCTCAATCTGTAACTGTCCACTGGAGGGAAAAGAAAATAAATTAAGTGCAGAGGATTAATTTTCTCTGTGCTGTAATTCCTGCCTTATCAGCTGCTGTACGTGGCTGTGATAAAAACTGGAGTTGGATACCAGTAGTACTGGAGCATAAGGATGTGAAAACATAAATCCAGTCCCTGGAAAATTGAAGATGATCAAATAATTAATCATCTCCAGACTCCCCAAAGCATCCTTTCAAAGACTCTTAGATGCCATCTCCACTTTCCACTGCCCTAAAATGAATACACTGCCTTTAGTGTAGTATGTGCTGGAGCAGCAAGTAGGAGAAATTTAGGATATGAACTTTATTTTGGAGCCCTACAGGAAATAACTTCCCTGCAGGAGCAGGAAATTTGTTAGGTGATGGTGCCCAGAGGAACCTGAAAGGGTCCTTTTTAAAAATGAAAGAAACTTGTCTCACATTGTCAGGAATCCACAGTGAGATGGCAACATCAGAGGGAGAGATTTATTCCTGCTCCCAGGCAGAATCTCCTTGATGCCAACGGAGGGCCTGGGACTGTTGCAAAAGGCCTGGATTTAAGAGGTGTCAGCCCTAGTGGGGGGATTTGATGTAGAGCAGATCAAGAGGGCCTGTCCCAACCCCGGGCTCTGTGTTCCAGCTGTGCCTGTCCTTTTCAAACAAGCCCTGGAGAACACGGATACGGAAGAAGGGAAATCCGTCTCCTTGCGCTGCGAACTCACAAAAGCTGATGCCACCGTGGTGTGGAAGAAGGGAGAAGCCACGCTCCAGGCAAGTGCCAAATATGAAATGAAGCAGAAGGGGACGGTGGCAGAGCTGGTGATTCATAATGCAGAGCCAGAAGATGCGGGAAGATACACCTGTGACACTGGAGACCAGCAGACCACAGCCCAAGTCAAAATCCATGGTAGGAATGAGACACCTGCTTGTGACCATTTGTTGTTGTTCTTGCCGTGGTCCTGCTACCCCTGGACACTTTCAGAGGGTGTTCAGGAGGACAGGGATCAGCACAAACACAAGGCAGCTCTGGCTGGGTCCCTTATGTTCTTTGTTTTTTGGGATGATAACTTCATGATAAAATCTATCGATCAAAGGTACCTGATAAAAGTATTTTCTTCCCTATGAAATGTCTCTATCTCTGGATAGAGATGGCTGTCCAAGCTCTAAGCCAAGAGGTAAGAAGTGTCTCAGCTGCACCTTTTATTAAAGAATATTCCATTCTTCTCTCCTCTTTTTCCATAAGCTTTTACATGTCTGTGACCAACTACAGCAGAAGGGTAATTGTTTTGGTGTTCTAATTATTGGGAAATAATTGTTCTTTTGTTATTTTGTCCAAAACTCTTGTTTCTACTGTAAATATCAGCAGACACCTGGAGGTGCAGGTAGGTCAGAGCTTCTTTGCTGTGTGCGCCGAGAGAATTTGAATTTGTTTTGGCTTTAAGTCGCTTGTGAGGTCACCAGGTGGTGACGATGCGCCTGAAATAAACTGAGAATGCTTCACTCCTCAGCTGTGACCGTGCTCTTCAAGGAAGAGCTGAAGCCTGTGGAAGCTGTGGAAGGTGGGACAGCCACCCTGAGGTGCCAGCTGGGCACAGAGGCTCCCGTGGAGTGGAGGAAGGGGCAAACTCTTCTCCGGGCGAGTAACAAGTACAAGATGAGGCAGGAGGGCACCGTGGCTGAGCTGCTGATCCACGACCTGGAGCCAAAGGATGCTGGAGACTATTCATGTCTAGTGGGCAGCCAAAAAACCACAGCAGCCCTGTCAGTGAATGGTAAAAAGGCAGAAATAACCTGTGAAACTCTGGAGTGGTTTTGTCCGCCTCTTCCCATCTCCTCTCTGTACATTCCCTCACAACAACTTCCTTCATGTCCTGCTTCCACTGCTTCCTTCCCTCCACTTGCTCGTGTCACTCCTGTCCCCAGTCTCCATTTCCTTATACTCCATGTTGGATGTGTGTGTGTTGTGTTGTCTTCTCACCTTCCCTCGAGTGAAGGATGTGGTCCTGCACGTGTGTTTCCCTGAATTAGCATGGAATCTTAAGATTCCTTGGGATTTTCTGTTTCAGAGGGTTATTATGTGTAATGATGAGGATGAGTTTGTCTCCCTTGATGCATGATCTCAGCCAAGATCGTGGTTTTGTTGATTCCCACAGAACAATTCAATAGAGAATTCATTTTACCACCCATGAAACAAAGTCAGGATGTGCTGAAGGATGAGGGTGTTGGAGTAAGGCTTAGGTAGACAAAAAATAAACCCCAATTCATCCTCTGAGCGAGGTCTAGGGTGGCAATCCCCTTTCATTGTGCATCTCTCAGCCCTGCCAGTCCGTTTCAAGCAAGAGCTGAGGAACGAGGAGGCCACGGAGAGCGGGACGGCGACGCTGCAGTGCGAGCTGAGCCGGCCAGCCGGCCCCGTCCGCTGGAGGAAGGACGGGGAGGCGCTGGCCCCAACCGGGAAATACAAAATGAGGCAGGAAGGGCGCTTCGTCGAGCTGGTCATCCAAGGCCTCGACCTGACGGATGCTGGGAGCTACACCTGCGTGTGTGGAGAGCAGGAGAGCACGGCTGCTTTGAGAGTGAATGGTAACCCTCCTCCTAGCCACGTTTCTCTTTAAACACCAAACGTAGCGGTGTTGGTGGCCTTTCCTGGTCAGCCTGAGCTTGGTCAGTGTGGTTTCTTGACTCTGTAGTGCCAGAGGGTCACTTCAATAGAAAACATTCCCTTCAAGGCTTTTTGGCCTTCAGACAGCATCTATATGTTGTATATTTAATTTATTTCTCTTTCCCCTAGGAGGTTTTACTCCCCTTTTTGACAGTACCCACCTAGAAACAGAGCATTTTTGATTCAGTGTACACACTTCAGCCCAGTAACACTCACAGCACAGTCCAGTTCATTTCACTCTGGTGCTGATTCCTTCTCTGTTGGTATTGCATCCTTCAGCCTTGCCTATCCTCTTCCAAGAAGAACTGATGAACAAGGAAGCTACAGAGGGGGAGGCAGTCACTTTGCACTGCAAACTGAGCAAATCGGCCCCAGTTGAGTGGAAAAAGGGGAACGTGGTGCTCAAGCCGAGTGAAAAGTACAAAATAGAGCAGGAAGGCCCCTTTGTGGAGCTGACGATCCAGGATTTGGATTTGGCAGATGCTGGGGATTACAGCTGTGTGTGTGGAGACCGACAGACTACGGCCGCTCTGGCAGTAAATGGTAAAAAAGAAATTCTCAGCGCATGCTCCAAGCCAACCTGTGTAACTCCAAGATCTCTTCCTCTCTTACTTCTGCTTCTCCTGATCCCTGTGTACTTCCAATCCTCCTCTCTGCTGATTAACTTTTCCTATCCTTTCTTCCTTCTCTCTTTTTCTCCTTTCACCTGATACCTTCTTGATGTGCTTCCAAGGTGCTTTAGTCAAATAAAAGTGGAGAACAGGTTCCAAACTCAACACAACCTCCCTAGTCCAGAATACCTTCTTGTTTAGAAGTTTACCCATAGGAACTGATGTAAAAGTGGGAATAATATTTATTTTTCATGACTTAGACTGTGGCACTTGTTGCTTCTAAGAGGAACAAGTTTTCGTCAATGTATGATGCTACACAAGGACAATCTTAATAAAAAAAAAAAAATTGGCTTTTAATGCTCCTGCTATTCCCAGCTCTTTTTTTTACCAATTTTGGCTTAACACTTCCCAAGCAAATATTTTATTTCTGATAAAACCTGACAGCATGTTTGCAACTGCTCTGCTTTAAGGGACTCTTATTTACAAAAATTCAGACAGTGCCATGAATCGGGCCCTTCTGCAGAACTGCTTTTCTCAAGAGAAGCAAAATGCTCTGGGTCTCATGTTGAAATACAGCCTCTAATTTTATGTCTTTGATTTTCCGGTGTATGAAGTAAAGGGTAGTTGGCTTCTCAACTAATTTGCAGCTAGACTGGATTTTAAAGAAACTTTTAAAGTGTGAGGACAGAAAAAAAAAAATTAGACGGAATTATCTTTTGAAGGGGTAGAGGTTGGAGAAAAACTGTGGAGGAACTAAATCGTGGAGGAGACCAAGAAGGTCTGGTGGCTCAGGGGAGATAAGAGAGGGATTAAGTCATGGATTCAGGCTTTCCCAGGGTTGATGCCATGTCCGTGTTTGCTCTGCAGTCCTGCCTGCTCTTTTCACCAAGGGGCTCACAGACAAAGAAGCCACCGAGGGAAAAAGTGTGTCCCTGCACTGCGAGCTGAACAAGGCTGCTGCTAGCGTGGAGTGGAAGAAGGGGTTCAAGACCCTCAAGCCGAGTGACAAACACAAAATGAAGAGGGAAGGTGCCGTGGCTGAGCTTATAATCCAAAATCTAGACACGGCGGATGCCGGGAATTATTCCTGCGTGTGTGGAGACCAGCAGACCATGGCAGTTTTAACAGTTCATGGTAAAACAAACAAAACAGGGCACATCCTGAAAGTAACTACCCTGATTTCTCTGTTCCTTTGGAGAAACCCCTGGTTGCACCCCCATCTCCTTCTTCAGCCAGACCTTTATCCACAGCTCACGGATGCCAGTGAAATGCATCCACTCATCCATGCAGCTGGAATTTGTGGCAGGAGAGGGATATTGGTGTCCAGGCTCAGAGTAAGGCAACCAGGGCTGCTGCCACTCTTTTAATTAGGGGCCATCATTTTGCTTTTCCTTTGAAAGGTCCTTTATTAGACTCCTTGTTATGCTAAAGACAAGAATGAGTTGCTTCACAGGGGTTGTGTCTTAGGGGTTTTAAGGTTTTGTTAAATTCCAAAAGGTTCAGTTATCCCATGGAATCTTATGCTCGTACTCCATTCCTGAGACAACAGAGTGCTTTTATGCTTACAGCCCAGTTGTCATGGAATTCAGTTGGTGTTCTGTGTAAAACAAACCCAGAACTTCTAAAGGACAACCATTCTCAGGAAGAACTTTGATTTTTACTGAACCTGACATCTTTGAAAGGGTATGTCAGTTCAGGTGAAAATGCTTTTTTTCCCACCATGTATTGAAATGAACAATTTCATTTCAAACTGACATTTAAAATGAAACTCCAGTGTTTCATTTTTTTTTTTAAATGTAAAATGTCTCTTTGTTTGCTTAAGTATGTGGAAACACAGCAAACATCCTCCCGTTGTGGTTTAAAATGTCGTAAAAAAACCCATTTTCTTTCCAGAAATTTCAAATAGGTGTTTGTTCTTATTGATTGAAATTTCACAGGGGAAAAAAAATGGTGTTTCAACCTCTATTTGTATTGATTTGTGACTCTAAGTACATGTAAAATACCCCTATGGATTACTGCAAGCATTAAATCCTCTCCTGGTGATGACATTTCTTTCCCAACGCTGATTCATGGAGACCCATGAGAATCCCTGTTCTTGTGTCGATAAATCAGATCAAGATAAGAGGGAAAAGGCAACTTAAACATAATTTTAACTCTTTGGAGTGCTACATCTCACTGCTGCTATTGCTGTCCTTCAGCTTTGCCTGCATTTTTCAAGGAAGGGTTGAAGAACAGGGAAGCCACAGACGGCGGAACCGCCACTCTGCGCTGCGAGCTGAGCAAGGCCGGCGTCCCGGTGGAGTGGAGAAAAGGGGACAAGGCACTCAAACCAAGTGAAAAGTACAGGATGAGACAGGAAGATACGGCTGCAGAGCTGCTGATCCGAGATCTGGAGGTGGAAGATACGGGGGAGTACACCTGTGTGTGTGGAGAGCAGAAGACCTCGGCTGTCTTGACAGTGCACGGTAAAAAAGCCGTTCTCCGTTGGGATGGCTGTACCTCAAGGACATCCCTTTTCTCTCTCTCCTTCCCACTTGTTCAGGGGTTTTGATTCTGCAGCATTTTCTTGGCTTGCTGGTGCTGTTTCATCGCATCTCCCACTGTCTGTCAGTTTGAAACTGATGGCTTTATATCAGAGTAAGGAGAAGTTGTGACAATTTCTCATCTCAGAGGGCAAGAGTGAGCAGACCTCCAGCAGCAAGGTTGTTTTTGTGGGGTTTCTCATTGTTTCTCCCTGACATCAGTGGATTTTTGTGCTTAATCTGAAGGAAAGTTCTTTAAATCTGCTGAGCTCAGTCAGTGAGAGGTCTTTCCAGTCCAGAATGAGTGACCACCCTCCTCTTCTGCAGGATTGTTGTCTGTTCTGTGAGGAAATTAAATAAATCCCCCTCAGCATTATTCTGCAGGTCCTGAATTAGGAAATAGTGAGGGAAAGTTTGTTCCTGGCTCTGCCATGATGATTGGTGATGAGCTCTGCTTGCCCCTCCAGAAGGAGCAGTTCAGGTACTTCAGCTCTCTTCCCATAGATGGAAGAACAGCTTTTATGGATTAAAAGCTGCCAGGGACAGGGGGAAATTGAGGAGGTAAAACTATTCCCCCAGATTTTCTGCACACTTTGTCTTCTTTCTTCCAGCTGGAGGAATTTCTGTTCCTCCTCTCTTTTGACTTATCTTTTTAATCCCTATGTCACTTCCATTTTATTTTAGTGGCACATCATAAGACAAATTTTTGGATGCTGCTTAAAAAACCTGTAATCCTGGTATTAGTGTTGCTATATCTTTTGAAATCTTGGGTTAAAGGTGCACCCGAAGCTATATTATTGTTTTTCTTCCTGAATCAGAAATATAAATTATGATGTTAGGAAAGGCAGGGATCTCTAGATAGCAGTCCTGTCACCCTGGCTGATGACTTTTTAATCAAAATTTGGGTCATTAATGTTCAAGATAGGTTATTTCAGAGTGACATAGGTAGAGAGGAGTATTGGAATCAGCTGTGAAGTGGTGAATATGAATAAATTGATGTTAGAAGCAGGTCATGGTGGAAATCATCCCAGTGGGATCCTGCAGTAGTTTTTTATTTGAGGCAGCTTTCCAGACTGATTTGTTTTCCTTAACGGTGAAGGACTGGCCACAGGCCCCAGCCCTGAGTTCCCCAAGGTCTGGTTAATGGTTTTGATGTCCTCTCTGTTTATATTACACCCCATAGCTCTGCCTGCACTGTTCAAAAGAGATCTTGTCAATGTGGAAGGCACAGAAACCAGGACGGCCGTTCTGCAGTGTGAGCTGAGCAAACCCGCCCCCGTGGAGTGGAGGAGGGGGCAGGAGGTGCTCAGACCTAGTGAAAAATACAAAATGAGGCTGAAGGACACCACTGCTGAGCTGACAATCCACAGCCTGGAGGAAGGAGATGCAGGAGATTACACCTGTGTGTGTGGAGACAAGACAACCACTGCTTCCCTGACAGTGCATGGTAAAATATCTGGGTTAAGAGGAATTTTCTGCGTTGTCATCTGTGATCCTCCTGTGGGATCGCAATCTGCTCTTGATCCCTTCTGTTATTTTAAAATGTTATGGCAGCTGTTTCAGCTACTGGGAATATCTTCCACTGAAAGTCCTTCCCTTGGGGACTGATAAACAGCATCACCGAGTCTTTTCAGTCCCTGCTCTTTCCTGTTGATGGAATTGGAAGTGGAAAATTAAAAGGTGATGAAGTCAGAAATAGCACTTTGGAATATTTTCACTCATTAATTTCTTTAGGGCATATCACTGAGATTTCACTTGGTTTTTTTTGGATGAATTTGAAAAGTGATCAAATTTTAAACAAAGTGTTTTTCATTTTAATTCTTAATCTGGTTTTGAGAAAGAGCTGTGCATAGTTCCTTGAAATCTTGGGATCAGCTTTCTGTTGTTATATACTAAAATGCCTTTAAGACATGCCTCCCATACTGATATTACAGTTTTATAGATTTCCAAATCAGTGAGAGTTGAGGGGTTGAGACTGGTGTGGTTCTCCGTGTCACTCCATGTCTCAAATCATTAAAAACGCCCTCTAATTTGTGAATAAGGTGTTTTCCAGCTGTCCAAACTCACACTTTAATGGTTCTCGGAGTTGTTACAAATCAACTCTGATTTCCAAGTCATTGTGAGATGCTGAATATGTCTTGCAAAGCGCAAGTCAGGGATGCACCTGAAGTCATCCTTTGCTCTCAGGTTCTGTACATTCTGAAACATTTTAAAGTGCTTTTAACCCAGCGGAGCAGCCAAGACACGGTGTTTGCTCAATTTTAAAGTGCTCTCTTTCACCTGTGACCCTCAGCCCTCCCTCCTCACTTCAAGAAAGAGCTGAAGAACGTGGAAGGCACAGAGAATGGCACGGCCACTTTCTGCTGTGAGCTGAGCAAAGCTGGAGCCGCCGTGACGTGGAGGAAAGGACACAAAACCCTGGGGACAAGTGACAAGTTCACCATGAGGTGCCAGGGCACGGTGGCTGAGCTGGTGATCCGTGATTTAGTCCTGGCAGATGCTGGAGATTACACGTGCTCTTGTGGAGGGCAGGAAACCACGGCTGCGCTCAGAGTGAATGGTAAAAATAAAAAGAGGAAATACATGATAAATTTAAAGAGGTGGTTTGCAAACAGCTTTTTTTTTGAGGAGGATAGGAGTGCCAGCTTTGAAAGTGCAGCCCTGTTTCTTATGAGTTTAGCAACATCTGGTTGGACGTGGGAATTTTGGTCAGTGTCAGGTGCAGGATGGAGGTTCATGGTAAAAATTGCAGATATTTGTCTTGGTATTCACTCCTTTTGTGGATGCTTATGTTCTGCAGTAGGTGCTGAGAAATCGAAGATCACATTATTGTGATGGTGATTGTAAAGATGTCACAATCTTGAAGTTGAGAATATTTACTGATGAGATATTTTTAGAAAATTATCAGTGTTTCAGTATAATTTGATGGTCAAGCTCTGCTAGATCACTCTGTGAGGTGAAATGATAGAATAGTTTGGGTTGGAAGGGACCTTTTAAAGATCCCTCATGGAAAAGTGAAACTGATACCTCAGATATAGGTTCATTTATGAACTTTTTCAGTAATAATTTGCATTTCCATAGAATTTAAGCTCTATAGTTAGGCTTTATTTTCCATTCTAGCAGGCAGTACCCAAAGTAGGTCTCAGACTTGCAAGTCTGAAGTTGAGGCTGATGTGGTTCTTCACTTCCTACCATGGACTTCACCACAAAAACCCTCTCTGACTTACAAATGAGGTTTTTTCCAGCTTTCCAGAGCTAGTCTCTTACAGTTCTCAGAGTGGTCATCAATCCTGACGGATTTGATTAGGAAAGGCTTTGCTTATCACTTCTGGTTGTCAACCCACGTGAAATGGGTACTTGAGTTGCTGCCACGGTCCCACATTCTGCTCCTTTTGACCCCCCCCAGCCCTGCCTGTGCACTTCCAGGAGGAGATGAGGGATGAGGAAGCCACGGAAGGCGGAACGGCCGCGCTCCAGTGTGAGCTGTCCAGGGCTGCCTCCGTGGAGTGGAGAAAGAAGCACAAAGTGCTCAAACCGAGCGAGAAATACACCATGAGGCAGGAGGGCAGCAGAGCCCAGCTGCTGATCCACGCTCTGGAGGTCAGGGATGCTGGGGAATACACCTGTGTGTGTGGAGAGGAGAAGACGACGGCGGCGCTGACCGTGCACGGTAAAGAGCGCAGAAATTTGGGACATTTTGTTGGGTGGTGTTTGTCCCTCCTCCTCTGGAAGCCTCAGTGCTGACACACGGCGAGTTCTTTCTCTAATCTTGCCATCGTTAATTCTGTTCATAACAGACTTTCTTGTTTTTATGGTGGTTTTCGTCTAATTCTAACCACAACTGCGGTTCCATTGATTTTACTAAAATTTTCCCTGTTTATTCTCCTTGCTCTTGTTGGTGCAGGGCTGTGCTTCTTTGTACAACACCAAAGGCTGAAGGATGCCAAAGATTTGCTTTTTTAATTCTCTTTTTACTACTTTTGACTTGAACCTAGACAGGAACATTCATAGCTCTTTAAAAGGGCAATTTTATTTCAAGTTACATCAGAATTTGACAAGTAACTTTAAATACCAAAAAGAAAACTAGGTTCAGTAATTTTATTTGTAACTCTGACCAAGAATTATGTTGATTTTTACTCTGCTACTACAGAATACTCAGTATTAAAGTAGGAGAATGTTTCACAGTCTTCAACTGAATTTATCTCCAAACTTCCCTTGGAAAAGAGGAAAAAAATTATTTTCACTATTAATGCAGAACAGTCAGATGTAGTTTCAGCATCCTTCTCACCTGGAAATTCAGTAGCTATGAATTCAGGGAGTTGATTTCTTTGCTTTTCTGTCCATCTTTGTATTTGCCTTTAAAAAAATGGATTACTTCAGTCTTGATCTCCCAATTTAACCATGAAAAATAGAGTTGAAATCAACTTGTACCAGTCAGTCCATCCTTGAGCCCCAAGTCACAAAGTTCTTCTTTACTTCAACAGAAGTCTTTCTTGAACCATCTGAAATCATTACTTCTTATTTCAAATTTTATAGAAATGGAGAAATATTTGTATAAAATTTGAAAAAAGAAGTAATGTGACCCTCCAAGTTATACATCTTGATAATGAGGATTTCTTTATTTGTATCAGACCTGAATTTTTTTTACTTGCATTTACTCCATGGAGCCTTGTAACCCCAAATGCCTCACTGCAGATCTGCTCCTTCTTGTATTTGTGTTGTTGGCTGTTCCTAAATATCTTCCATCTGCCCTTGCTGAATTGCAGCCCATTTTATCACCACTACTTCATGCAAGTCTTCTACATCTCAATCCAGTTTAAAGAAGTGTTTTCACCCTCTGTCCCTTCCCACCTTCAGATTTAGTGAAACTTTGCATTTCCTTGTCCAAGTCACTGCAGAAAATGCTGAATAATCCTGAACTCAGAGTAGTGAGAGGCTGCTCAACTCATTCCTTCATTGTGAGTGTAAACCCCAGTCCAACATCCTGGAACTGTGGTTTTCAGATTAGTAACACTTCCCTTCTGTAATTCCACCTATAGCAAAGCTAAAACTTTACTGAAATAACAATGTAGAACATGTAATATGTCTTTCTGTCAAGGAAGCTTAATCTATATCAAGAAAAATAATCTACATCAAGAAAAAATAACCCATGTCCACTCCTTCATGAAGAGAAAAGCTCTTGGCAAATCTGAGTTTTTCAAAGAATTACATTGACATAATTCCTTGGATCATCTCTCAGTTCTCTCTCTTTCTATGACAACCATTATGAATGGGATTCAGCTTCAAGGCTGAAGAGTATTCCTAAATTCCTATTTTTTGTCAAACCAAACTCACACCATGGGAATCAGGGAGACCTCCAGCTCTTTTTAAAGCAGCCATTTACATTTCCATTACATTTGGAGCTCCATCAGCTCCACTGACTTTACAGATGTGATTTTTCTTTCTTTACTCTGATTTTAGAATCTCAGTTTACACAGCAAGAACTAAATGTGTATATTTCAGTCTGAAATCTATTTTTCACCTCTTAGCTTCTGTTTTTTTCCGTACTTGAGGGACATCAGCCACTCTCTGATTTCTCCAGTGTCACTGCCAGTGTCTGAAATTGGTTGTGCCTGCACCTTGAGAATTTCAGGACAAATTTCACCACACCAAGGTGCTTTGAGAATATATTTATTTAAATATTATCTAATCCTCTTTTCTTTTCCTCTTTTCCAAGCCAGAATTTCTCTTTTTTCCTTAAGTAAAGCTAACATTTAATAATAATGAAGAAAAAGGAATTAAAAACTTCAGCTTTCCCCATGTCCACTCACCATCAACTTACACTCCTGAAAGAGAGGCAGACCAACATCTCCTTTATTTTCCTTCCTTCCAATCCATTTACAATAATGTCTGCACAATTATCATCCACATCCTTATTCTCAATTATTTTTCCTGCTGGTCAGGGTCAGGAATTGGAGATGATCCTCTCAAGCTCTTTTTTAGCTATTTCATACCCCAACGCAGTTCCCACTCCATTCCAAGGACTTAGTGGATGCCATCCCATCCTATTGCTTCCACATATTGCCACATTTCCATCCAGCCTTACAGTCTGAATAATCCTGTTTGCTGTTCCAGAAGGGATGAGGTATCAGGAAGCACCTGAACTTCTTGGGGTGAGGGATTTATGGCAGATTTCTGAAGGGGCTATATCATCCTTCTCTTTCCTTTTTATTCCTACCCAAGCACTTTCAGGATCTCTCTCTGATTCTACTCTTCAGTCTTATCCTAACTCTGGGCTAGGTCTGAAGGCATCCTTAAAATGTAAATTAAACTTTTTCCCTTAGCTTTTTTTCCTGATCACAGAGTAACCTGTTGCACTGAGAAAATTGCAGTTTTGACCACACATGAATTTTCCCCGTTTCTGTTGTTTATTTTCCATACATCTCTAAACCAATCAGCAAATTTATTTAATATTTACTGAAAGAAATGATGAGTCCCTTTTTGTCTGTGATACAAACCAGCATCTTCCTTCTGTGAGAGGATCCTCATGTCAGTAACAAGGCAGGGATAGATATTGGTAAACATCCTTTATTTTGGTGGTCAGGAGCTGCTTGTCACGAAAACCTTTGCTGCTCTGTTTCTCAGCCCTTCCTGCCCTGTTCAAAGAAGAGTTAAGAGACCAGGAGGCCGAGGAGGGTGAAGCAGTCACTCTGCACTGTGAGCTCACCAAACCTGCCCCCGTGGAGTGGAAAAAGGGACACACAGCCCTCAAACCTAGCGAGAAATACAAAATGAGGCAGAAGGATGTCACTGCAGAGCTGGTGATCCACGGTCTGACCGAGAGTGATGCTGGGGATTACACCTGTGTGTGTGGGGAGGAGCAGTCCACAGCTTCCCTGGCAGTTCATGGTAATGACCAGCTCCATCTGGATGCCATCACTGTAGAGATAATGCTTTGAATTGTTTTTATCACCATGGTGTTATCTGTACATAGTTTCTCTGAGCCTGACCTCGCGTGGCCCAACCACGAGGATGAATTTTGTGATTTAGGGGTAAAACCTTTCCCCAGTTCTGTGTAAAAAGCAGTTTTAGGACCTAACCCCTGAAGCAGATGTGAGGTCAAGCCTGAAGACACCTGCCCACCTCTCCTTCCCCACCCAAGCCCTCACCTGCAGGCTGTGTTTGCTGCTACCTTTAACCCTGTTCCCATTGCATCCTCAGTGCTGCCTGCAGGCATCCAGGAGAGCCTGAAGGACGAGGAGGTGACCGAGGGTCAAGCGGCCACTCTGAGGTGTGAGCTGACCAAAGCTGCCCCCGTGGAGTGGAGGAAGGGCAGCACCTTGCTCAGAGCCAGTGACAAGTACAAAATGAGGCAGGAGGGCACGGTCAGGAAGCTGCTTATCCAGGATGTGGAACTGAAAGATGCTGGAGAGTACACGTGTGTGTGTGGAGAGCAGGAGACAACAGCGGCCTTGATAGTGCATGGTAAAAATACATTTATCTGTATTATTGTGGATTTCTAGGCCAGCTCGTTGATATTGGTTGTGTGTTCACCTGTGCCTGAATTGTTCCTTTAAAGCTGTAAACTCTCTGTGAGGTCTGGTTGTATCCAGGCTGCTTTTCCCTTTCTGTCTTTTGGTTTGTCCAATGTCCCAGAATTATGAGGAAAACGCACTGTTTCCACCCTAAAGTGTTCTCTGCTTCTGCACCACCCCACCCCTCCTGTCTCCCGTGTGCCACATGTCATTTTTAATGTCCTCTGTGCATTTTGTGACCTTCAGCCCTGCCAGCCCTTTTCAAAGAAGACCTGAAGGACCTGCAAGGCACGGAGAGCCAAAGAGCCACTCTGCGCTGTGAGCTGAGCAAGGCTGCAGCTGTGGCCTGGAAGAAAGGGAACAAAATACTCAGGGCAAGTGAAAAATACATCATGAGGCAGGAGGGCACCCTGGCAGAGCTGGAAATCCGTGACCTAGAGCTGCAGGATGCAGGAGATTACACCTGTGTGTGTGGGGACCAGCACAGCACGGCCTCTCTGGCAGTGAAGGGTAAATGCAGATGATTGTCCATTTTCTGTTCCTCTGAAACCCCCAGGAAGTGTCCACCTGCTGTTAACCTGCATCCAGGTCTTGTTGAGGTGTTTATTTTTTGTCTGGTGTTGCTGAACAGGGAGCTGAGGACAGGATTGTCTCTCCTTGCAGACACACTGCTCTGCTGTAGGTTTAAGGGAATTGCTACCCAGAAAATAATAAACCAGCTGAAATGTTCTGTCCCGTGATAAATCCTTTAAATTCTGCCTTAAATCTGGTACTTTGGCCTGTAATCTCAGCACTTCTTGGCTTACTGCTGGGTTCCATTTTCCAGATCTTCATAGTGATAACCTCAACCTCACCCCCTGATTTTGGCCAGACTGGAACTTCAGCTGATTTAGTTTAAATACACTTTCCATTGGCTTTCCATTCCCAGCCCTGCCAGTGCTTTTCCAGGAAGAGCTGAAGGATGAAGAAGCTCAAGAAGGAGCATCAGTCACTCTAAGATGTGAATTAACCAAAGGAGCTCCCGTGCAGTGGAAAATAGGGCCCAAAGTGCTCAAAGCAAGTGACAAATATCAGATGAGACAGTCTGGCACCACTGCAGAGCTGGTCATTGGTGATCTAGAAGTAAAAGATGCTGGAGATTACACCTGTGTGTGTGGTGACCAGAAGACAACAGCAACCTTAACAGTTCATGGTAAAAAGAACTTCTTGAAATTGATTAATATCTCTTGAGATAGATATAATTCTGAAATGTAGCTGTTTCTTCCCTGGGTCAGTTTTATCCCTTCCCCTTCCTTCATTCTATTTATAAATCATTTCTTCCTGAGAAAGAGTTGCTCATGGTGAATTTCTGAGTCATTAATAATCTGTCCTTTAAAAGGAAAAAAATGAGAAATTTCCTT
The DNA here is from genome assembly GCA_013397245.1 of Thryothorus ludovicianus. Taxonomy (NCBI): domain Eukaryota; kingdom Metazoa; phylum Chordata; class Aves; order Passeriformes; family Certhiidae; genus Thryothorus; species Thryothorus ludovicianus. The sequence goes on along the minus strand of VZTB01013621.1, from coordinate 109,257 downwards.
CTGAGCAAGTTTTCTCTTCTTGGATATTTGCATTTTCCAGCTCCAACCCCATAGGTCACTTCAGTCCACCACGGCTTCTCCAGAACAACCAGGTCTGGGCTGTCAGATCCCCTTCTCCAGGAACTGGAAAAGGACAAGTGAGGGTTGGGGGAGCAGAAAAAGGAGGAAATTCTTTGGCCATGTTTTTTTTTGAAGGTTCCAGATTCTTTAAAGAAGCCAGACATGCAGAATGAGATGAGTGTTATCATTCCAGAGCTCAATTCCTGCAGGTTGTTTGAACTTTGAGTTTTGATTTCCAAAATGAGGAGTAATAAGAATCTAAAATTCTTATTAGCTGTAATGGCCCTTCAAACTTCAATTTAAAACTACTACTAGAAGTAGTTTGAAATCTGTCTGCTTTCATGTAGATGGGACTGTAACAGCTTAATAAAAAGAAACCAGAAAGTAACAACAGCAGCCTCCAAAAAATGACATTCATGTGGGTAAAATAGTTCTGTATCCAGCAGTGTTATTTGTGAGTGCTGTTGATCTGAGGTCTGAGTCTTTCTTTTTTATTCTTTCACTATAAATAACAGCAAAACCCCAGGGAACTGATCCCTCAGGGTGACTGAAATCACATTACACTGGAAGAAAGACCCTTTCAGAGCTTCTGAACTTGGCTATAGCTAAGAATATCTATAATAGGCTGGAAAAAAAAAAAGGCAAGAAGGGAAATTATCTCAAAATAGAAATAAAGGTTTTAATTCTGGTTTTCTGCTGTCCCTTTGTCCGTGTTGCATCCTCCAGCTCTGCCACCAGTCTTTAAGGAAGAGCTGAAGGACAAGGAGGCAGAAGAAGGTGGAGAAGTCTCCCTGCTCTGTGAGCTCTCCAAGGCTGCTCCAGTGGAGTGGTGGAAGGACCAGAGGATCCTCAAACCAAGCGGGAAATACAAAATGAGGCAGGAAGGGCTCAAGGCAGAGCTGGTGATCCATGAAATAGCTGAGGAGGATGCAGGAGACTACACCTGTGTGTGTGGAGAGCACCAGACTACAGCTGTCTTGACAGTACAGGGTAAAGCCACCCCTGACCTCCTGTTTCCTGACTGGAAACCTCTGTCCTCTGCTCCAAGCTGTTCCCTTTTCCACATCTGTCTGTTCATCCTTATTAACTGAACTTCCATTGAGTTGAAAATGTTCCCTGCCCCTCCTCACCTGCAGCTGTGGGAATTGGAAAATACCTGTCTGCATTTCTCTGTGCCATCCTTTTTCCTTTTCCTCTCCTTAAACACAAGCCTGCTCTCCTTTCTTCTTTCCCTTCTGCCATTCCTTTCCTATAACCCTATTGTTCTTTGGTCTTTCCTTTTCTGCATTTATTCTCTAAACCACAAATCTGTTTATTCTTTGCCATTCCCTTCTGGAATTCTCAATGCCAAACATTTTAATACAGGGAATAAGGAGTATCCAGAATAAAGCTCTATTAGTTATAATTTCCTCTACATTAAGTTATGTCCATTTTGGGCTTTGTGCCCATAATCTCTGGCCTGAGACCAAAGGTAGACTGATTTTTCCAAGGGAAGAATAAATTCTTTCTGCAACCTCCTTCTGGTCTTCCTTTGTTGGAAGAATATTTTGCTAGACAAACAAGTCTGGTGTTTCAGCTTAGCTCTGCTGGAATGGGAAATGTGCCAAATCAGGGTTTTGTAGCCTGGATATTTTAACTAAGTCTCTAATACTGGACACTAATTCTGAGATGTGAGATATCCAACCTTGTTAAACAGATGAAATATCCCATTATCCCACCTAGTTAATAGAGGGGCATATATGAAGGCCACCACATTTATTTCAAGGATTCAAGTTGCAATGGGTACAAGGATTATGTAAAATGGGAGAAATGTGTTCTGGGACAAGAACCCAGGCTGGAATTCAGCAGCTGGAGATTTACTTTGGGGTCAAGAAGAATCTGTGAGTCTTGGATGCACCTCTGCAAGGATATCTCAAGGAGGAAGGAATGAGGATGAGTAAGGAGCTGTGTCAGCAGTCAGAGCACAGCAGGGCAGCTCTGTGAGTAGGAAAAGAAAGTGCAAAGCCATGAAGTTTGTGGAAGACACCAATACACGTAAATTAAGGAGCTCAGAGCTGGTATTCTGCTTTTTTTCTGAGGATGAAACTGGTAGAAAGCAGGTGTAAATCTGTTGAGGACTCTGCAGTTTTGCTGTAGGAAGCCAGGGTAAATCCAAAACAACTAAGAAGTCTATTCCCACTAGGATATTTTCATTTTTCTTTCCTCTCCTTGTGGCTGATGCTGTCCTTGACAACTTTCCTCTGTCCCAACCTTCACGACTTTCCCCTGTCCTCAGCCCTCCCTGGAGCTACCCTCAGCGTGTAACACATTTTACCTGCATCCTTCAGCTGTGCCTCCGTTTTTCCAAGAAGAACTGACCAGCCAGGAAGGGGTAGAAGGTGGAACAGCCACTTTGCACTGTGAGCTGAGCAAGGCCCCTGCCCGTGTGCAGTGGAAGAAGGGCCAGCACGTCCTCACCTCGGGCACCAAGTACAGCATGAGGCAGCAGGGATGTGCTGTGGAGCTGCTGGTCCATGGCCTGGAGCTGAGTGACAGTGGGGATTATTCCTGTGTGTGTGGAGACAAGACCAGCACGGCTGCATTAACAGTCCATGGTAAAGTAATCCTTGGGGTGAACGTCCTCCAAACCTGCCCTGATCTCCATTTTCATGGTCTGTTCCCATCCCTTTCTGTTTGCTTGGGATTTTGGTTCCTTTGGACTCTCTGTGCTTCCTCTTGTTGTAGAATTGGGAAAACCATTCCCTGTTGGTGTTTGTCCCCCTCAGCTGTGCTGGCTCATCTCGCTTTCCTTGCCCTGATCCAGCGTCCAGGGAAGCTGGGGAAGATTTTCCATTGTGTTCCACTGACCTGGATCAGGGCTTGGTATTGCCCCATGAAACCTCACCAAGCTGCTTTTTAAGGAAAATTCACCCTCTCTGTGGTAACTCTTTTACTCTTCAGTGCTGCCTCCAGAATTCAAGAGAGAGCTGAAGGACCTGGAAGCTGTGGAAAATGGCACAGCTGCTCTGCAGTGTGAGCTGACAAAACCTGCTGAGGTGAAGTGGAAGAAAGGGCAGGAGGTGCTCCAAGAGAGCAGCAAATACGAAATGAGTCAGGATGGGGCTGTTTCAAAGCTGATTATCCATGAGCTGGAGGAGGAGGATGCTGGAGTTTACACCTGTGTGTGTGGAGATCAGCAGACAACTGCCACGCTGACAGTCAAGGGTAAAAAACTGAAGGGGAAAGGATGCTAATATTTTCTGAAAATAAAAATAACAACTGTGGTTTAGTGTTGCTTAAGGAAAAGATTGTAAATCATAAGGTGTGAAGAATAGCTTGGTCTATGCAGGTCAGGGAGTGGCCAGGCAGAGAATGGAAATTGCAATGCAGAACTAAGTGCATCTTTTTCTGTCTTTTGCTGTCAGAGTAATCAAATCTCTCCTGAAAGTTGCCTGCCTTAAGAGGGAATCTGAACCCTTAAAATTCCGTGCCTTAAGAGAGAGTATGAACTCTGTATTAGGAGGGGACCTGGAGGGGACCTGAACTCTGAAAATTCCCTGTTGATCTTCAGAACACTTCTTCAGTAATCAGGGCAGCATGCTGGCTACTTTTACAGTAGGAAAACCATTGTTCCATTTTTAGATCATGGATTAGGTTCTGTATGTTTCATGGTAAATGTAACTTCTTGAAATCAATTTCCTCTTGCCCTGCAGCTATTCCTATTCTCTGGGAAAATAGCTTCATAGTTTGGATCTAGAGCAGTGAAGTTTAGAGACATCTGGGAAAAAAACCTCTCTCTTGGTGCTTTCATTTTCCCTCTAATTCCTTTTACCCAAGCCCCAGCCCCAGAAGGTCCAAGCCATATTTCTATTTTATAGCCCTACCAGCCCTTTTTAAACGAGAGCTTCAGGACACCGAGGCAGAAGAAAGCGGCACGGTGACGCTGAGGTGTGAGCTCACCAAACCCAAGGCTCCAGTGGAGTGGAGGAAAGGGGATGTCACTCTCTACCCTGGTCTGAAATACGAGATGAGGCAGCAGGGCTGTGCTGCTGAATTGGTCATTTATGACCTGGCACTGGACGACTCTGGAATTTACACCTGCGACTCCGGACACCAGCGGACAGCGGCCACGGTGGCCGTGCATGGTAGGCAGTGGTGACCCTTGGCTCAACAGGAGTGGAGTGAAATTTCCTGAGTGTTCTCTTGATCTGTTTTACTGCTGGTCCACAGCAGAATAAATGTTCTTCGTGGGCATGGCACACTGCAAGGTAGAAAGGCTCTTCCTGCAGCATCCGGAGTGATTAAGGACCATCAAAGCAATTGATTCACAGAATATTTTGTGTTGGAAGGGATTCTAAAGATCATCCATTCCCATCCCTCTGCCGTGGGCAGGGGCAGCTTCCACTAGACCTGGTTGTTCACAGCCCAAATCAATGTAGCTTTGAAGGTTGTAGTGATATAAAAATTTACTGAAACCTCCTGCCCAGAGTGCAGGGAGTGTGGCTGGATATGGGAATGGGGTAAGGGATGCCTAATTGGATGTAATGCCTGCCTGGGATGATAAGAGGTGCACCAATTAGGGGACAAGGGATTTCTGTGATAAATGATTTTGCTGTGTTGTTACAGGATTCAGATGCTGATTGCAGACAGCTTGAATCCCTGCCTGTTTTCCTTCACTCCTTGTACCACCCAGAGCAAGGCCTTAACCAAAATTTGAATTTCCTCTCCCATTAGTCACTTTACTGTGATCTCCTACCAAGAGATCAATACTAACTCAATCTTTTATACAATCTTATTTGGGGCAGAAATTCTCTTTGTTTGCTACTGCAAACCCACCTGTGCTAAGGGACAGGGATCTGTTGTGTAAGAGAGGCTGTTCCCAGTGATCTTTGCCTAAAGCATCCATAGCTGGCATGGAAACTCTCCCATAGGAAAGCCTGACTCCTTCAGACCCTAAACCAGGCCATTCTGTTGACCACTAAGACCAGATCTTTCCTAACTTTGCTTTTCCTCAGCTCTTGGTTGCCTTAGTGGTTCAAGAAGGTTTTTGCCAAGACAGAGAATTTCATCCCCAGGATTATGGAATCAGTAGAACAAGCTACACCTGGAGGATGATGGTAGGACTGGATCCTTCTTGCACTAAAACACTCCTGAAACGTTTTCCTCTCAAATTTTGCAGCACTGCCCATCACGTTTAAGCAGCCTTTACAAAATAAGGAATTTGAGGAAGGAAGCACAGCCACGTTCTGCTGTGAGCTGTCGAAACCCAGTGCTGCAGTGGAATGGAGGAGAGGAGGCGTGGGGCTGCAGCCCAGCCAGAAATATGAAATGAGGCAGAGGGGATGCCTGGTAGAGCTCTTGATACACAATCTCAGATTAGAAGACACAGGAGAATACAGCTGTGACACGGGGGATCAGGAAAGCAGGGCAGCTCTGAATGTGAAAGGTACGTGGTGTGAGCAGACTCCTGAAGGAATAAGTTCCTCCAACAGGCAAAACAACCATTTCAAGAACCACATTTTAAAGTGAATTATTCTTCTCTATGAATATGTTCTTTTTCATCTGTTGTATTAGGATTTTTTTATTTTTCATGAAAATGGAAGAGGATGATACTTTATTCTTCCAGTGCTGTGTCTGAGTTTTGGGTTTTAATAGGAAATAGTTTCAAGCTTTGTGCCGGAGGAGAAATTAAAGGAAAAGCAATGATTTAACAGAACATCTGCACATTTCATGACATGTTGTTTAAATATTTAAAAATAGTATCCTCTTTCAAATCCTGTAAGAAGACAGTCAACAACATCCCTGACCTCTCAAGGCTGTCCACAGAGTATTGAAGTTCTTTGCTCTTGAGATCATTGCTAGATCAACTGAGGGATAAAATCACACAGTGAATTCACCACTGGGAATGATTTGAGTCAAGGAACAAAGGAAAAAAATGGGTGCAGATGGCTTCTTCTTATGCAGCAAGTTCTCCTATTTGCACCAGGAAAATTAGAAAACACGGATCCTACCTAGGAATATCATGGTGAAAATCAGAGTATCTTGTTCTTCAAGTGGAAGTGTTAACCAGGACTTGACTTAGGCTTCACTAAAAGATCCTGTTGATCCTGTTCTTTTCTCTTTTAGCTCTGCCAGTTCTGTTCCAAAAGCAGCTCAAAGACGAGGAGGCAGAAGAAGGAGCCGCGGTGAAATTCCAGTGTGAGCTGACAAAGGATAACGCGGCCGTGGAGTGGAGGAAGGGCACCATGGAGCTCTTCCCGTGTGCCAAATACGAAATTAAATTGAGTGGGCGCACAGCTGAGCTTGTGATCCATAACGTAGAGCCAGAGGATGCCTCTGATTACACCTGTGACACGGGAGACCTGCAGAGCACTGCAGTGCTCAGAGTGAATGGTTAGCATTGCACCCACCTGGGATGGAGGAGAAGAGGTGTTGGTGGAACTGTGTGAATGATGTTGTTTCATCCAAAAAGTTAAGATAACGAGGGAAAGAGCTGCCCAGGCAGAAAGCAGAGTACAGAGGAGTGGACCTGGTGGGACAGGGCTCCTGTTTAAGCCTGTAAAGCACAGAGTGCAGTGCACTGACCCTTTCTTCTGATGTGATAAAAGCAAGGAGTTCTGCATCATGGGGATTTTGAAATACTAACAAGATTTCTTTTTGGCTCTTTGCAATTTTTCTGGCTCACTTGAATCAATAGTAGAATCACGCATCTTTTAAAAAAAGCGTTTTGAGGTTGCTATTTTTAATCTCCCTATGAAGATCCCGAGAATGCTGTGTCTGACCAAACCAGGAATAATGCCTGTGAGTGATCACAGAATCACAGAAGGGGTCACAGGTCCAACCTCCCTGCTCAGACAGGGCCATCCCAGCACCTTCTATGAAACGTCTGTGATTGTCTCAAAGCTGGGTGGAATTTATGGCTTTGATCTAAGCCATAACCTTTCAAAGAACATATTTTTGCTTACTCTGACTCAAAAAGCAGCCACAGGGTCAACTGTGGGTGAAAGAGCCCTGTGATTGCTTTACCTGTCTTATAGTAGTGTTTTTACTGGAACCACAGGCACTGAGACTCCTGTTTATTCCAACTGCTCACACACACCCCATGGATATCCCCTTCTTGTTTCCATCAGTGACAAGCTGTTGTCTGAGCTGTTCCATATTCTACTTGAATAAATGTCCATTTGTGCATCATCTGGAAGGACTCACCTTGAGGATTGACCTGGGTCTTGAAAAGACAGCTGAGAAATCAGAAATTAGTTTAAAGCTTTACATTATTTAGCTTTTGAAAATCTGGAGTATCTCTGTAAAAAGTGAGAAGATTTACTCTGGTTTAAACAGAAAGTGTCAGGCTTTGCTTAGACAGAACCTTTGTGTGTGTCAGAGTTTCCAATATGCTGAGCAGATGCATAAAAAGTGTGATGTGGGTGCCCTGGACTTTATGGGATATAAAGATATTTGGGGACCTTTCTGATCCTCTGGATGTACTCAATAGAGGTCTGTTTATAGGGGAAAAAATTGCTTTATTATCATATCACCACTTAATGCAAAATTATACTGCAGCACCAAAGCTCAGGTGCCTTGTGCTGAGCTGTGCAGAGCTGGCATTTAAGCAAACAGCTCATGTATTATTTATTTCTCACTTTACAGCCACCAAACCCCAGCTGAAGCAGCAGCTGAGGAACGAGGAAGTGGAAGTGGGAGGAACAGCCAGGCTGCGCTGCGAGATTTCCGTCAGCAAAGCAGAAGTGGAGTGGAGGAAGGATGGAGTCCTCCTGCACTCCAGCTCCAAGTATGAAATGTGGCAGGATGGGACCCTCCGGGAGCTCCGTGTCCACCACCTGGAGCCTGGGGATGCTGGACAATATTCCTGCAAGGCTGGAGACCAGACGAGCTCTGCCAAACTCACCGTGAAAGGCAAGACCTGTTTGTTGGAACAAGGAGATTTTCGCTCTAGGAAACTAAGATTTCACAAGATAACTGAGTTATACACACATACATTATATAAACTGAGTTGTTTTGATCAACACGGAGCATAGGAAGGGTATCATGGAAAATATCTTATGGTCAGTGGATGCACCAAAGCAAAGATTGACTTGGTGGACAGGAGAGGATAAGGCAGCTGTAATCTGTGACTCGTGGCTTGGAATATTTGCTTGGCATCATGTGCGTGGGACTGAACAGATGGTCCAGCCCCAGCTTCCAGTCACACGGCAGCTGCATCTGGCCTCAATATCATTGCAGAGCTTAGGCTGGACCACTGGTGTGGAACAAACACCCCCAGCATCTCCACAGGCCACTCCACGTCATAGATCCCCTGCACATCACACCCAGCTGCAGCATTTCTCGTGCAGATGGTGATCTCAGTTGTAGGAATATCCACTGTGCTCACTCAGAGGGATATTGGGCTGCTGTTTGAATGGTTTGACTCAATGATTTGAGGTCTTTTCCAACCTTAGATTTTATGATTGCTTTGCAATTCCCCAGCGGGTTTGGGGTGTTTACAGCTGCTGGGGGTTGTCTGTGTGATCCTTGCACAGGTGCCCAGCTGTCTTAGAAGCAGGACTGAGGCAAACTGCAGAATCTCTGTGCTCACACTACCCCAGTGAGTCCTGCTGGGAGGACAAAGCCAGCCAGAGCCTCAGCCAGTTTGGAGCATCAGCAAGGAGTAAATGCAAATCTGCTCACAGAAATACAATAGAGAGGATCAGGCTTTAACATTATCCTGTAAAGATGTCTAAGTGTAAATGGAACAAATTTCAAAACCCTGATTTTGGCATCATTCATGCCTTTTTCACCTAATCAAGCATAATTAAAAAAAACAATATGCAATGCATCTCTTAGCAAGGGCAAGTGGTAAAGCCACTACCCAAAAGTCATTTGTCCTGTTGGAAAGGACACTGAAAACAGAGTTTGAAATGTGGTTTGAGAGGCTGTGCTGTCTCTACCCTTGGAGGTCCTTGAAGGACAAGGTGCTGAGCAACCTGGGCCTGCTTTGAGCAGTGGCTGGAGCAGGTGACTTCCAAAAGCCCACTGCAGCCTGCATTATCCACAGTTCCATGATTTGATCCACGTTTTCCTTTTCATTTCCCCTTTCTGCCTCCTTGCAGAGCCTGACGTGACCATCGTGAGTGGCCTGAAGGACACGGCGGTGTCCGAAGGGGACGATGTCACCTTCCGGTGCCAGGTCTCCCACGAGAACGCCAGGGACGTGGAGTGGAAGCTGCAGGATGTGGCTCTGCAGAACAATGAAATGAACGAGATCTCGGTGGAGAAGGGGAAGATCCACACCCTGACCCTGAGGAAGGTGACTGAGCAGGACATTGGCACCGTCACTTTCCGGGTGGGAGCCCACACGTCCACAGCAGAGCTCACGGTGAAAGGTGAGGGCTCCCCGTGCTGTGGAACAGGGTCACTTGGAACAGGGGGTGCTTTGCTTATGCTGGCAGTGAATTCAAGGCCATAATTCAGCCCATAATTCACCCCTCGTGTCTTGGGGGTGCTTGTGCTTCAAGGCATCTGTGACTGCAGTCACCATGGATAAACAGGGGATATTTCACTAGCTTCACAGAGCTCACTGATTCCTGGAGAAATTACCAGCTTGGCTTCACGACTTGGATGGACAGACCTGGAATTTTCATTGCTTCCACTGCCCCTTTTAGAATTATAGAATAATTTGGGTTTGGAGGGACCTTTAAAAGGCATCTGGTCTCATCCCTCTACATCTTTAACCAGATCAGGTTGCTTCTTTCTCTCTTTCTCTCTTTCTTTCTCTCTTTCTCTCTTTCTCTCTTTCTTTCTCTCTTTCTCTCTTTCTCTCTTTCTCTCTTTCTCTCTTTCTCTCTTTCTCTCTTTCTCTCTTTCTCTCTTTCTCTCTTTCTCTCTTTCTCTCTCTCTATCTCTCTCTAAAATTCTCTATCCAAAATCCTTCTCCTTCCCTCCTGGAAGCTTCTTTTAACCCTCAGTAAATAACACAGAATTAGAGGATATTTTTTCAATACTCAACCATTCAGCTGTAGCTTTAAAACTGCAGAAAATGAAACAAAGATGCCTGCAAGACAGAGCAAACAAAGCAAAGCAAGCAAATGCTTTGCTTTATTTGTAATTTCAGTGCCACCTCCAGTCTTTAAGGAGAAACTGCAGAGCAGGGAATTGCAGGAGGAGGACACAGCTGTCCTCTGCTGCCAGCTCTCCCAGCCCAGTGCTGGGGTGAAATGGAAAAAGGGCCCTCAGGTGATCTCCCCAAGCTCCAAGTATGAAATCAGACAGGAGGGAAGAGTCCATATTTTAAACATTCATCACTTTAAACCAGAAGACTCTGACAAATACACTTTTTATAATGGAAATAACCAAACAACAGCCACATTGACTGTTCAAGGTGGGTTGTGTTGGGGTTCTTTTAGGATAAGGAACTTGCTCCACTCCCTTAGTTAGGCTCTGCCAAGAGGATTTTTTCTATTCTCGACTTCAGATGTGCTGTGCTGCCAAAGCAGCTGAGTTCTTTTGCTTTTGGATATCCTGTGGTGTTTAAGCAAAGAAAACTCAGGAACCCAAGTGCAGAAATTACTTCCACACTTTGACACCCTATGGCCTCTCTCTGGTCATTCAGACAACTAGGATAGGACTACTCTTGATGCTTAATTACCCTTTGAACTGTAATTCTGCCTGGAAAAATGGTGATCCAGGTGAAATTGTTCAAACTTGGACACAACTCCAGCTGTTGAGCAAGGCATCTAAACAGTTCTAGTGCCACCTTTAAAACAGGTGCAATGTGACAATATATCTGCTTTTTTTCCAATCTAATCTGATACAAATACAACATCAAGGTGACTTTTTCTGAGACACATGATGAGGGAAAACAAAGATGGGCTAGGATGTTGTTAAATCCCACCTTTTGAAATATCCCTGGAGGCTCTCCCATGAAGGGCACGCACCTACCTGCAGCCACACTGACTCTACAACCCAAGGATACCAGAATATTGGTGCTGTAAGCAGGTCCTCTGATGGTGTTGGCCAGTTTGTGTCTCTGTGTGTGGCCTCAGCCACTCCAGCACTCCTTGAAAAAAATTCCAAACTCAGGAAGGTGAGGAAGCCTGTGCAGTCACACTGTAAATACCAATTCAGCCAATTGGCTGGAAAAAAAAAAATAATATATATATATATATAAATA
>VZTB01013621.1:27550-98034 GCA_013397245.1 Thryothorus ludovicianus | reverse complement strand
TATATATATATATAAAAATACCAATATGTGAGGAGCCACTGAAGTTCTTCCACTTGAGGAGCTAAACATTGCATGTTGCACTTCATAAATCCACTGATCAAAACTCCACCTTGACCCACCAGTGATAACATCAGCACAGAGACTGCCAAGGTTCCTTTCTCTGCTGGTCCAGTTTTCAAATAAAGGATATTACAGAAAGATGTTTCTCCATGCCCTCTCCCAAATGCACAAGAACTTGGATATCAGGAGTAGGCCTTTGAGGTCTGAGTTTGGCACCCGTTTGGAGATACATGCACTGAGATGCTCAAAACTCTGTTCATGACCTGTGCAAGAGGGAGCACCTTGAGGTGCTCAGTGTGTGCAGTGGCCAGTGATTCTTCAGGAGTGCAGAGTGCTTAGAGCTCCTGGAAATCCAGAAATTCCTTGTTTTGCTTAGAAACTAACTTTGGAATTGAGTTTGAACCAAATTTAGGACAGCACCAGAATTTCATCCAATACAAGACTCAGTTATGCAGTCAGCAATAACAAATGACTTCTCTCCTCTGGTTTCTCCTGGTTTAGCTTCTCGAGTCACCTTCACCCAGCCACTCCAGAACCAACAAGCTGAGGAAGGTGGCACGGTCACTCTGAGCTGTGAGGTCTCCAAGCCTGGTGCCCCTGTGCAGTGGAAGAAGGCGGGCACAGTGCTGAGACCCGGTGACAAATACAGGATGCGTCAGGAGGGCTCGGTGGCCCAGCTGACAATTCACAACCTGAGCCAAGCTGATGCTGGGGACTACACCTGTGACACAGGGGAGCAGCAGACCACGGCAGCAGTGCACCTGAAAGGTGGGAATTTGCATGGGGAGGAGCTGGGCACAGCTTGGGACAAGGGCACAGGATTGAGTAACGTGGCAGCCAAACCTTGTCCTGTGCCCAAAGAGAACCACGGGGCTCTTTGGAGACGAGAGAGATTTGAGAGGGATAAGAACTGGGTCAATTACCTTTAGAAATGGGTCTTTAATCACTGCTTCTGTGGTTTAATGACAATTAATCTCCACCCATGGGAATCTGTTGACAATTTTTTCGTAACACACAGGTTATGATTATAAACATACTAAAACTTTATTGTGCACACAACACAGTATAACTTGCAAGCTTTTGAGACTATGATATTTATGTGCATAATACACATGTAGACATGAATCATGCATCTGTAGCACTGTAATATAGTGTTATGTACTTACATTTCCACGAGTTTAGAATCAAAATCACAGAATAGTTTGGGTTGAAAGGGACCTTCAAGATAATTTAGTTCCAACCCCCTGCCATGGGCAGGGAGACCTTCCACTGTCCCAGGGTGCTCCAAGCCCCATCCAACCTCAGTTTGGACACTTCCAGGGATGGGGCAGGTACAGCTTCTTTGGACACCCTGTGCCAGGGCCTCACCACCCTCACAGGGAATGATTTCCTTCTAACATCTAAGCTAACCCTGACCTCTTTCAGATTGAAGCCAGACATTTTTTCTGTCGCTATCTACCCCTATAAAAAGTCCTTCTTCCTCCTTTTTAGAAGCCCCCATAAGCCTTCTCTTCCAAGCTGAACACCCCCAGATTTATTATTTAGGGCCTCAAATAACAACAATATTGAACTGTCAAGAGAGAACCTAACCACATGCTTAACCCAGGAAGCAACACTTGAAAGTAGAACTCAAACTGTGTTGCCCTTTCCATGAAGAACCAGCAGCCACCATCGTGGAGAGGCTGAAGGACGTCGCCACGTACGAAGGGGAGGACGCGGTGTTCGAGTGCCGGCTGTCCAGGGAAACAGCTCAGGATGCCCAGTGGTTCCTGGGGGATGTTCCCCTGCAATCCAACGAAATGAACGAGATCAGAGTGCAAGGGACGCGTCACAGTTTGATCTTGAGGAAGGTGACCCTGGAAGACTGTGGCTCCGTCAGTTTCAAAGTGGGGCAGCACTCGTCAGCGGCACAGCTGAAGGTGGAAGGTGAGCAGCCTCCCAGGAAGAGGGGTTGAGCCAGGACTGGCAGGCACTGCTTCCACTTCTGGAGAGGTGTATTTTTGGGATTAGGGAGCCTGGGAAATTTTAGGAGATTCTGCTAATCTAATTTAGCAGTTTAGAGAAGAACATCCGAGCCAGTCATTCCAGTCGTTTTTATTGTATGTGGAACGAAGATTAATATTAACATACTTTGATGTTATTTGATATAGTAATTAACATCTTATGATGTTTTTTGATATAATAATTAACACTGACATCCTTAGAAGACCATCCAACTACACAGCTGGTCGTATGTCAGAATCAGTGCTGAAGAGAGTCAAGAATATGCCCCGGACTAATCTCCTACTTACCGTGCTTCTAGATCATATTTAAAAAAAAAAAAAATCTGAAAGCTCAGAAAAAAACCTTTCTTTTAAGATATATAGAGCGATTTCTGAAAGATGGCCCATGCCAATGCCTTGTGTTGTTTGTTCCTCTCCGATCTGGTTCCAAATGTAACTACAGACACCCAGCCCTGCCCTGGGGGTGCCGCTGGGTGAGGATGCTGCAGCAGTGCTGGTCCCCTCTCCCCACAGCTGCCCCGGCCACCTTTGTGAGGCCACTGCACAACCTGGAGCTGCAGGAGGGTGGCACTGCCCACCTGTCCTGCGAGGTGTCCAAGCCTGATGTCCCCGTGGAGTGGAAGAAGGGCACGTCTGTGATCCACAGCAGCCACAAGTGCAGCGTCCAGCAGGAGGGGACGGTGCACACCCTGGTCATCCGCGACCTGAACCCTGCCGACTCCGGCGACTACAGCTGCCACACGGCTGCTGGCCACACCACGGCCAGGCTGGAGGTCAAAGGTATGGCTTCCCCTCTGCCCAGCAGCGGTGAGAGGAGGGGACAGCAAATTTTGGAGCTCTCTACTACAAGAGAGACACTGATCAGTGGAGCAAGTGCAGCAGAATGCACCAAGAATATCAGGGCTAGTGAAGTACGTGGACAAACTCTGTTGTGATAGGACAAGAGGTGATGGTTTTCAACAAAAAGGGGACAATGTAAGGTATAATAAATATTTTTTTATAATGAGGATGATGGCACAGGCTGCCCAGAGCAGCTGTGACTGCCCTGGATCCCTGGAAGTGTCCAAGGCAAAGCTGGGCAGGGCTTGGAGCAACCAGGGACAGTGGAAGGTGTCCCTGACTGTGGCAGGGTTTGGAAAAAGATGAAAGTACCTTCTAATTTAAAGAATTCTGGGATCTAAAATATAAGTAGAGGCAAGTGCAGCTGTGTTTAGTAACTGAGGAAGAGAAAGTGGAGGGCAGATCTTGTAGCTCTCTGCAGCTTAAGATATAATAAAGATTATTTTTTGTTTCAATGAGGATGGTGGCAGAAGCTGTGGCTGCCCCTGGATCCCTGGAAGTGTCCAAGGCAAAGCTGGGCAGGGCTTGGAGCAACCTGGGACAGTAGAAGGTATCCTTGACTGTGGCAGAANGATCCCTGGAAGTGTCCAAGGCAAAGCTGGGCAGGGCTTGGAGCAACCTGGGATAGTGGAAGGTGTCCCTGACTGTGGCAGGGTTTGGAAAAAGATGAAAGCACTTTCTAATTTAAAGAATTCTGGGATCTAAAATATAAGCAGAGGCAAGTGCAGCTGTGTTTGATAACTGAGGAAGAGAAAGTGGAAGGGAGATCTTGTAGCTCTCTACAGCTTCCTAGTGGAGATCTACAGAGGAGAGAGAGACACAGAACTTTGTTGGAAAGCTTAGTAAAGAGATGACAGGCAACAAGTGCAAGCTGCAGTGAGAGAAAATCAGATTAGAAAAAAAAACAATGTTTTTAACATGAAGGGGTTGTCAGACATTGGAACTGAAATCCAGAGGAGTGGAGGAATCTCCATCCATGGGGTCTTCCAGAGGTCCCTTGAAACCTTAATTATTCTGTAACTGATCTCTGGCTACAAGATCTGAAATCTTGGATTGTAACCCCAGATTTATACATCCTATATATAATATATTATTCTAATATAACCTACATATATTATTCTCTATATTAATAATAGTTTATATACTCTACACATAATTATGTCTTGTATATTATTCTATTATACTAGTCTACATATATATATATTCTATATTCTATATATATTCTATATTCCAATATATTCTATATATTCTGATTTTCTGATGTGTACTATATATTTTAATATATATTTTTATATCTGTATACATGTATGCATATTTTATATTTTTATATCTCTTTCTATGTTCTTTGAGTGATTTTTATCCCATTCTATGATTTTATTTCAAGGATAGAGTGCTATCTGGACTTCAGTAATAACCGCTGAACTTAGCTGGGAATTCTTTGTGAAAAGAAGTGTGGGATATGGTGAGAGAAACGTCGCTCATGTAGAAATCAAATTTTTCTTGCTAATTACCTCTCCTTCCTCCTCCTGCTTTATCTAGGTTTGACTTTGGGCATCCCTGGAAGCTGGGATAGCCAGAACAGTCCACGAACATCACGAACAGCTCTATCCACACCTTAACAACAAAACACCCCTCTATTTTCACCTCACCCATTACCTTTTTTCCCCTCTCTTTGCATCTTTCCAGGGCTGCCCGTGCTGTTCAAGCAGTGGCTGAGGAACGAGGAGGTGGAGGAAGGGCGCACGGCCGTGCTGCGCTGCGAGCTCACGCGGCCCCACGCGCGCCTGGAGTGGCGCAAAGGGGACACGGTGCTGCAGCCCGGGGACAAGTACGAGACCCGCCAGGAGGGGACACGGGCCGAGCTCCTCATCTACGAGGCCAGGGCTGAGGATGCTGGGGAATACACCTGCGACTGCGGGGATCAGCAAACCACGGCCTCACTGCTGGTCAAAGGTAGGACAGGGATCGTTTTTGGGGAAAGGTTGGGCTGTGGGAGTCCTCCACGGGATTCTGGAATTGTCCAGGCTGGGCTGGATGGGGCTCTGGGAGGATCTGGTCTAGTGGAAGGGTCCCTGCTCATGGCAGGGGGTTGGAAGTGGATCTTTAAGACTCCTTCCAAGCCAAAGCATTCTCTGATTTAGTTTGAAAAGGGCCTCTGAGATCACTTGATGCCTTAAGTTACTCACACCTAGGGTCACCAGAACTGATGCCTTGGTGGGCTTACCTAGAACAGGGACTAGACAGAGCAAAAAGATAAAATGGATATTTATTAAAGGGCCTCAATGGGCACACCTGGGCAGCACAGGAGCCTGGCCAGACTACACCCAGGCTGAACCAAAATGGTCACAAAATGGATGCCAGATTACACAGTCTCACACTTTTTAAAGTTTTAGTCTATTAGTATATTGGAATTAATTGTCCAATTCCAGTTTCAGGTTAGGATGCTCCATCCTCCTCGTTTTTCTCCNTCCATCCTCCTTGTTTTTCTCTCTTCCCTTCAGCCTTGCTTTTGCTCTTGGGCCTGGAATTTGTCTGGGCTGTCCTTGGGGCCGAGCTGGAGCAGGAATTGTTTTGTGTCCCTGCTGTGTGAAGGGAGCTCAGCAACGCTGAATGTGAACCCCAGAACCACCCACTGAAACTGCCCAGAACCTGAAAATATAAAAGATAAAACTTCAGGCATCACACTGAGTCCAGCCATTGACACAGCACTTTCAAGTCCAGCACTAAACCATGTCCCCAGGTGCCACATCCACATGGAAATTTTATTGCAGAGTTATCATTGACAATCTGTGAAATCAAACTGGAGTATTCCACCATGCCTAGGACAAGGTCATTTTAAATTGATCCATTGTAACTCTTAGTGCTTAAGCAGCTCATCAATTGTGGCTCTTTGCCTTTCTTAGTGGCTATGTTTTTGAATTTTATTGTTTGTTGGTTTTTTTTTGTAGTAAGAATTTGATTACTTGGGATTTTACAGTTTTATTCGTTTGTATTAAGAATTCTATGGCTTGGGATTTTACTATTTTATTCATATTGTACTAAGAGCTCTATGGGTTTGGGATTTTACAGCTTTATATATTTTGTGCTAAGGAGTCTATGTCTTTTAGATTAGATCATACTTGTAGATGGTGGGTTTAGTCACCATAATGAAATCCTGCTCAGAGGATGTGGTTTCAGAGATTAAACACCCAAAATCTCATGTGCCAGCTGAGGGAATCGGGGTTTTTTAACCTGGAGAAAAGGAGGCTTGGGGGAGATGCTATCACTCTCTGCAACTACTGACAGGAGGCTGTAGTGAGGTAAAGGTTGGTCTATTTTCACAACAATAGGACAAGAGGAAATGGCCTCAAGTTGCACCGAGGGGATTTAATTTGGTAATAAGAAATAATTCTTCACTGAAAGGGTGGCCAAGCATTGGCACAGAGTGCCCAGAGAAGCAGTGGAGTCACCACCCCTGGAGATATTTAAAGGATGTGTAGATGTGACACTTGGGGACATGATTTAGAGGTGGATTTAGCTGTGCTGGGTCAATGGCTGGACCTGATCTTGAAGGTCTTTTCCAACCTGAAGGGTTCTGACTGTCAGTGCTGTGATTGGTGATGTTGAGCTGCATGTGCTTACACTGAGAATGGTGAGTATGGCCATGTGAAGGCCTTTAGAGCCCCTGTGCCCTTTATGGAGCAGCACTGGACACCCTTGCAGTATCAGCACCTGATTCCACGAGCAGCCAGCAGGCAAACTGTGTTTCAGAAAGAGGGGAAGAGCCCAGCTGGAGAAGCTCAAGCAGGTTTGTCCCCTCTGGGCGCTGTCACTGATGCAGTTGCTTCTCCACCACAGTACTGCCAGTGCTGTTTAACAAAGAGCTGAAAAACGTAGAGGCTGAAGAAGGGGGAACAGCTGTTTTGCACTGTGAGATCTCCAAGCCGGACGCTCCCGTTGAGTGGAGGAAAGGAGGGGTGGTCATTCAGCCCAGTGACAAGTACGAGGTGAAGCTGAAGGGCAGCGTGGCTGAGCTGATCATCCACGGTGTAGAACCTGATGACTGTGGGGATTATACCTGCAGCACTGGCTACGAGATCACCACAGGGTCTGTGTATGTGCAAGGTAAGGAGGTGAAACGTGCTGGAAATGCTCTGGTTTTCCACCTGGATTTCTTACTCCAAAATCTTTGACAGTGGCCAAATAGCAGAAAGTCCATTCGTTTCTCTCCTGACTCCAGTGAAGATAAAAACATTCACCTTCAGGCTGGGGCTCGACCCATCTTTTCAAGTTAAACTAGTTTAAAGTACTGACCATACTGCGTTTCAGAACAGGTGGTGGTACTGCTGAAAAACTTGGAGCAGTGGTTGTAAAAATACTGAAATTCTTGTTACAAGTGATTGCAACTTCTATCCTTGTTGATAATCTTATTACTCCTTTAAAGAACCCAAGTGAACATTTAAATCTTTAACCTCTCTGCCTCATACAACTTCATACAACACACAGGAGAGCCAGGCATGACCTGGGCAAGGAGCAGAGTTTCCTCCCAGTGAAATGATGTTTGCAGACACACATGCTGCTCCTACAAGCAGCTGGAGGGGTGGAAAGCGATTTCTAACCCTCTTCAAGAAAATTTTATTTCTTTTTTTTTTCCCTTGGCAAAACACTACAAGTTTAACTCTCCTGGAGTTGCACTTGGGCGTGGGTTAGTTCCGCAGGGAGCGACTCGCGCGCGTTGGTTTTCGTTTTCCTTTGGCACCTTCTCTTGCTCTGTCACGCAGAAGAAGCAGCAGCAGTGATAGTGTCTGGTTTAAGGAGCACAGACGTGTTTGTGGGCGAGTCAGCCACGTTCACCTGCGAGCTCTCGCACCCGGGCGTGAAGAACGTGCAGTGGTGGCTCGATGGGACCCCCCTCCACAACAACCTGGTGACCGAAATCTCGGAGCAGGACGGCAGGATCCACACCCTAACCCTAAATGACGTGGCGTGCCACGACTCGGGCACTGTCACCTTCAGAGCTGGGCCCCTCATATCTTCAGCTAAATTATTAGTCAAAGGTATTTCCCCGTTAGCAAGAAACACGTGGCCACCTCTGGACCTGCTCCATGTGCTGGTGCTTCCGCCTCCCAGGCTACCCTTACTAAATCCCTTCATGGCTCTCCTGTGCCCTGCAACCCTCCCACTCTGAGGTCACCCACTCTCACCCCAGAATTCTCCTGGGTACAGCCACACTGGTTTTTGCAGTGGTTCAGGTGAGGGAAGGTTGCAGGGGCGGGGCTGCTGCTTTCACCTGACATCACAGAAGAGATGAACATAAACATCAGGTGTAGCACCTGACTTTATATCCCCACTTCAGCTTTTTATTAGCAATGCCTCAAAATCTTGTGGAGGTGGCAGCTCCCAAAATTGCTGCTCCACAGCTGGGCTACTGGTGCTGAGCTCAGCATGTTCCCAGGACAGGATTTTGGGCTGTTCCTGGAAACCAATGGGCGTGTGATATTCCAGTAACACAAAGACAAAATGCACCTCATTTTTAAAAGCTCATCCCTGCACTGGCAAAACTTTCTGGCCTGTTGAACAAATATTTTTCCCATTTGGTAAGGGTAGCCAAAAGCTGCAAATAACACTGAGCTCCAGATTTGAAAATGCAAGCTCCTTCCCACCCAGTCCTTTTATAGCCATGGGGAAGATCTGTTATTTTTCAGGCAAAATTAAGGCTTATTCCCTGTTTGAAAAAGGGATATATACAGAGATATAAAGGGTTAAAAGATCTTTATTCAAATCTACTCCTGTGCTATAACTGGGCTGTAACAGGAATGATCCACAATATGGAGTTGTAGTCAGTGGTTGATGTCTCCTTCTCTGTATCATGTGTCCCTTGTACATTCAGGAAATTTGGTTCTCTGCAAAGACAAAATTTGAAATCACTTCTTCATGATATAGAATGATGCAGTGACAACACAGTGCACAGACCTTATGAGTCCTGTGTCAGTTTGCATCCATTTTCAGAGACAGAACCTGATTCTGAGCTCTCTAGGAAAAGAAATCAGTGGGCCTAAAACATAAATTAAAAATAAATGCATTGTTAGATATTCTGCTCAGTGAATTAAAAGGCTCCTGAGAAATTTCCACTTCATGGAATCTCAGCATCATTGATTTTGGAAGAAATTTCTAGAGATCATCCAGCCCAACCTCACAGCTTGTGCAGGTACACACGTGTGTGGATATTTTGTGCTTCCATGAAGCCAAGAATCCTGAATAGCAAATCTCAATCACAGCAGCAGTATTTTATAACTGGATTGGGATAACTCCAGTTACACTGTGGTCAGTAACTCTTGGTTTCATAGGAAAGTGAAACACTTGTAAAATTCCAACCATCCTTGTATTGACAATTTTGTACACTTTATTTTGTCCAGAGATTTAAACATAAATATAAAATATATTTCAGTCTATCCAGCCATCAAGGAGCAAGTTGACTTTGTTCCATGTGCCTCATTCTCCTGGTCTAAGGCATGTTGGATTTATTCTGTAAGAAGTGAGAGCTCAGCTTTTCATGCTGGGCCTCCACATCATTGTCCTACAGCTGCATTCATTCCATAACCTGGAATGATGGTTCACAGATGGTGGGGGAGAATGGAAAAGGGTGAAGGAGCTGCTGCCATTTTCTAGCTCCTCTGGGCAGGTGAGAATTGCAGGTTCTGGGGCACACGTTGGCTCCTAAGTCCCAAAGAGCTCCTGCACAGATGAACGGGGCCACCCAAGTCCTTGTGCTGGCCAACAACGAGGGGACAGTGGAGCCAGGACCTTCCCCAGTGCCACAGGTGATATTTGCTGTGAGAAGAACATTTCTACGTCTTGTGGAAGGGGATGGGGTTGTGCTCCCCAGCTGCACAGACACCTGCTTGTTTCCTCAGTCAGCAAAACGTCTCCAAGATCTTCCATGGAGGCCTCCTCTCCACAAACACACTCGGAGTGGGGACCTTAATGAGTGGGATCAAGCCTTACAAGTCTCCAAATGATGTTTGAAAAGCTCTCGTTGCTCCCCAAGGTCTCCAGGAGCACCCCACACCCTCAGCCTGCTGCAGCAGTTTCCAGAGGAGCATTCCAGACAGAGATCCTGTGTGGGTTGTTCCAGCTGGCTTGTGAGCAGAACAATTGTTTCAAGAATAAGAATAGAATCACAGAGTGTCCTGAGCTGGAAGGGCTCCTCGAGGATCATTGTGTCCAGCTCCTGATGATATCTCACCTTTCTCTGACTGTCATCTTTTTATGTCCCTCTGTAGCCCTATCTTTATTTTTTTTTAAAGTTGACATAATTCTGCCGAGAACAATGTTACAGAGAAACTTCCATTTTCAAACTGCAATGAGATTTTTTCCTTTTGACCTGCATATTGCATTGTAGGTGGATGGTCCAGTCTGACACCTCAGGAGGGACTCTTGGCTGCTTTGGAAGCTCTCAGTATTTTAGGTCAGACAGATCGACTGTGCCTCTACAGCTGCCTCCCAACAAGCAGAACTCGTGTTTTAAAAGTCTAAAAAGCAGCCTCATGGGTCTCACCTTCTTCAGAGGAGCTGCATATCCAGCTGCTCTCAGCATTTTATGGGCTCTCAATCTGGGATGTCAATGGTTTATTATCTCTAGATAAAATACTGTAAAGGAAATCCTATTGTTTTTCTCCAGACAATGTGTCTGCTGTAGAGAAACACACAAATAATCAAAACAATTTTCATCTGCTCCTGTGGAGTGCCCTTTTTTTGTGACAGTTGTCCTGGATATTGCTCCTCACATGACTTCTGACAGCCAAGACTACCCCAGGACAGGGAGGAGTGTCTGCATTTGAGGACTGTTTCTGATGAGTAGTTTTCAGTCACACAGGGAGATTCCAGTAGAGTTTGTGGTGTTTTCCCATCGCTCTGTGAGCTTGAGAGTTGCAGGGAACCACTCACTGCAGTCCTGTGCATCACACTTCTCTCCATATTCAGGAAGCAGAAGTGTTTCACATCCAGTGCTTCCCAGCCTGGAAGGTCTCAGAAACACTGGGAGAAACACTAAGCCAGCAGTCCAGATTCAGGGCTGTTCCAGCACGAGCCTTAATTCCCAGTGGCCCATTTCCCAGTGTAGTGGTCACGTTCTAATGCACCAGTCTGTCTCCCATCCTGCTTGATGCTGACACTAAACTGCTAATCCCCAGCGTGCCCAGCCTCCCCCCTGCTTGCCCTGTCACTCTGCTTGCTCCCCACGGGCTCTGTGCTTGGCAAAAACCCTCCAAGAGTGATTTCCACGGGGATCCACTAATGCATGTCCTTCCTGACGTGTTGGTTAACAGATCCCACCATTGAAGTGGTCAGTCCCATGCAGGACATGACTGTTGATGAAGATGGCCCGGCAGAGTTCATATGCCAATATTCTAGGCCAGTGCACGCCATCTGGAAGAAAAATGATCAGGAAATACATGCAGATGGGCAGCGAGTGATTATCGATCAGGACTGGAATGTGAGCATGCTAAAAATTAACCCCACGGTCCCAGAAGACACTGGCATCTATTCTTGTGAAGCTGAAGGCATTAAAGTGATGGCTACACTTGATGTCCAAGGTGAGGTCTTCCAGCCAGAGAGGAAGACTACCATGGGTTCCAAATAAAAGAGGGAGAAAAATCATGCCAAGGCATTGCAATAAGGGAAACATCAGATACCTGCTCTTGGTTGTTCACTCCAGTACTGAAAATGAGGATAAAAAGAGTTGGGGGATAATGGGAATTGAATGTGAAACTGCAGCATTATCTTATTTCTAATTAGCACTCACTCATTACGCCACAGCCATCCCACCTCTTCTGCAGTGAGCTGGAATGTCGCTGTGATGTCCTGCTGTATTTTTGTAAAGTCCCAGGTGTATTGTTGGTCCTCAGGAATAATACATTGTTTTGCTGTTAAAGAGCACTTTTTACAGCATCTGAAAAAACCTATAAGTAATGGATAGTGTGGAATTCCATTTTGCTGAGTAAAGGAGCTTGGTAATTTACTTATTTCAAATAGTGATCCCTCAGGAATTACCTCCTCACTCAGCACTCACATTTGTTCCTGAGGAATTGTTCTTGAGGAACAATATATACAAAAATTACCAAAAGGTTACGACTTTACAGGGAAATTTATTTTTTCTGCTGCATATGGAATTCCTGGGTTTGGTTACCAAGTGAATTGGTGTGATCAGCAACAGCAGGTTCTGATTTCTGAATATTTGTGGCTATTTTGCCTTCTTGCTTAACTGGAGTTGGTTGTTAGTGCAAAAGAACCAGGTGTTATTTATAATAATGTTTTCTGCATTGATAAGCACTTTCCATTGTAGGCATTTAAAAATATTTAAATGAAAATAATCTGAAAGCATCCCAGAGGAGGTAGGGTTAGCAATTGGCTGCTTTCCATAATCAGGGAAACCAGCACTTCCAAAGTACATAGATAAACAATTTGGGTTGTTCTAACAAAAATTATACATTCTCCAAAAAGAGTCTTCAACCCCCTTATTATTCTCCATAAGAGAATATGAATCTTATAAAATTCTAATTTCTTTTTTAGTATTATAGAAGCCCAGAATAGTTTGGGTTGGAAAAAACCGTAAAGGTCATTTTGTTCCAACCCACCTTCCACTTATCCCAGGTTGCTCCAAGCCTCATCCAACCTGGCCTGGGACACTTCCAGGGATGGGGAGTCCACACACAACATTTCTGGGCACCTTGTAATTAGTAATAAGTTCATAAATATCAGGTAGCTTGTGCTTTTTGGGTATGTTTGTTTGTTTTCACCATTAAAATAAATTGCTCAATTTGGAAGGTTTTTAACATTCTATTTATTTTTACTAACTTTTAAAACATTTTTCTGCTGAGCATGGTTCCAGATGATCAGTGGAGATCTAAACAGGGATGTCTCAGAGTCTTGGTTTATAACACAAATCCTGTTGACCATGTTATGGCTTTTGTGTAAACTATATTTACTCATCCAGATGTCCTCACCCTTGTGCGTGTCATTTTTCCCTGCATGAATTATACCCACATGCACCAGCCCACGTTTAATTTGGCTTTGAGCTAATTGTTTCCATCCAGGAGTGGGGAGGTTTGTGCATGTTCCTGACCCTACAACTCACCACACAGCATGGGAAAATACACCTAAATGTCACAGAGCTTTTATAATAATTCAGAAATTTACTATTCAAAGTACTCTGGATAGAGGTTTTGACTCTCTGTGTGTTTCCTTGAGGCAGAATTATCTCGGATAATTGTCACTGTAGCTTTGCCAGCCATAATATTCTCTTATATTTGCTTTGCAAGAAAAGGAATGAGATTTTATCCTGAGCTATCAGTGGATTTACATCTCCCCAATCATGATGATAATTGTGCTGTCTGGGAGATCTTTGGAAATGTTTCCTGTCACAGGACAAAAGGAATTTGGTTACATTTTAAGTTCCTGAGCTATGCCTTCCTATTGACTATTGGCCTGATTCACACAAATGTGACCATTTATTTCTTTATAAAAAAACCATAAAGTTTTTGGAGGAAATCGGGGTGAAATTCTAGAAGTTCTAGATGAAAAGCTGGAGGTTCTAGGTGTTTATAATTACCTTTAAACTGTCTTTTTATTATAATATTTTCTTGGAGTGCGTTTGCAATTAACAATTAAACCTACAGGCACAGTTTATCACATCCACATTTTTCCTTCAGCTCTGCAGCAGTGGGAATCATCCAGTGCTCCAAGGTTTGCTAATATTCAGAAATATATGACCAATTAATTAACAATGTTAATTGCCCTTGTTTTCTAGCCAAGAACAGCATTGTCCAGGGCTTGGAGAACGTGGAGGCCGTGGAAGGAGGGGAAGCTCTGTTCGAGTGTTACCTCTCCAAGCCTGAGACCTACAATTACAACTGGCTGATTGACGATGAACCTGCCAAAACCACAGAAAACACTGAGATGGTTTACTTTGAAAATGGACTCAGGCACATCCTGCTGCTGAAGAATTTAACTCCCCGGGACAGCTGCAGGGTGACGTTCATGTGCAGCGATGCGGTGACCTCAGCCTTCCTCACGGTGAAAGGTAACTCAGGTGCCTTGGGCACGGGAAATCTTCAATTTCTGGTTGGAAAGGGGAAAGAAACCAGGAAAATATGATCAGTAGCAGCAAGGAAAGGTTGCATTTGTTGTTTGCCTCTTACCCAAGCGTTCTTCCCACACAATAAATCATGGAATAATTCAGGTTGGGAAAGATCTCTGAGATCATCAAGTCCAACCTTTAAACCAACTCTGCCAAGGTCACCATTAACCTACAGAATCACAGAATGGATTGGGTTGGAGGGGACAGGAAAGATCATCCAGGGCCACCCTGGGACACATCCCACTGGCCCAGATTGCTCCAAGCCCCAATGTCCAGCCTGTCCTTGGACACTTCAGGGATGGGGCAGCCACAGCTTCTCTGGGCACCCTATGCCAGGGCCTCAGCACCCTCCTAGGGAAGACTTTCCTCCTAATATCTCATGTAAACCTATTCTCTGTTCATCTGAATCCTTTCCCCTTGTTCTGTCACTCCATGGTCTTGCATTCCATCTTTCTTGTTGACTCCATTACATACTGGAAGGTACAAATTAGATCATCCCAAACACTTTTGTTTTCCCTGAAAAACAAGAAATCTGAAAAAATCCAATTCTCTCATTGTTAAATGGATCCTCCTTTACAATTTTCTTATTTTCTTGTTCTGTAGGATGTGACATGGTTTATAAGCAGCTCCAGCTGGCACTGAGTAAGCAGCAAGTGACTCAGAGTTGTCACAATTCTGAGGAGTTTGGTTGTGTTTTAAGCACTGCAGGGCTTCAGAGAGGAGGGTTTTATCAGCAACAATATTATCTCTGCACCTTTTTACTTCATGCTATTACTGGGGACCTCAGTGAGGACCAGAGCCCCTTTCTGTGCAGAAAGTAAGAGTCCAAAAGCAGAGACCAGCCCCCACTTATGGATTAGATAGGGCTCAGAGAAACCTGGTCTGGTGGAAGCTGTCCCTGCCCAAGGCACGGGTGCAACAAAATGAGCTTAAAAATCCCTCCCAAACCATTCTGTGATTCTAAACCTCTTCTGGCAACACACATAAACCTTTTAATGATCTCCCTCCCCTCCAAGGCCTGGCTGTTTAGAGCTTCAGCACAAATATTCACAAAATCTCTTGATTTTTTTCTGTAACTGAGGGCTTGATCGCTGGTTTTAATCTACAGGGTGGCGCCTGCAGTTCTTGCAGCCCCTCACAGATGTGGAAGTGCCTCTGGGAGAAAAAACAACATTTAGCTGTGTCCTGAGTGAAGCTGTGCCAGTTAATGAAGTGGCCTGGTACAGTAATGGCATAGAGATCCAGTCGGGTGAGGACTGGGAGGTACAAGCAGATGGAAACAAGTACAAACTAATTCTGAAAAAAGCCCAACTGCATCATTCTGGAGAGGTGACCTTTGCTTCCAGAGAGGCCATTTCATCAGCCAAGCTTTCTGTGATAGGTAAGTGTGTGTTGTTCCAGCCCAGGAGCACTCAAAATCTCAAACTTTGGTACTCAGCTACAACACTGAATTTCCCAGTCTTTGTGCTGATTCTTTCCACTTTACCTCACATGTCCCAGAATAGTGTTCTTAGGCTGAGGAGATACTACTGGCAACTTGGTCTTCTACCAGAAGTAATCTACCTCATCAGAAGAAAAATGTATCAGGCTAGTGATGGTAGAGGTGTTCCCCAACTTTCTTTAGCTGCAGTCTTTTGTAAAATGCAACATAAACTCTAACAAAAATCAGTATTCTCAGAGTTCAACTTCATTCTCGGTAAACATGGACGCAGGAGGGAGCTGAGCTAGAATCCATGTGGAAACATTATCCAGGACAGCAAAGGAATCTTTGAAATCTGCTAATCAGCTCAGGTGCAGAGCAACAAGTTTTCCAGATTAATGAGTAGCATATTAAAACCTCCAAGTGAGGGACACCATGAAGCACACAGCTTCTGCTTCAGAGACATGAGAGTTAATAATTAAGTAGGGAAGATGATAATTCCTTAATTCCCTCGNATCAGGCTAGTGATGGTAGAGGTGTTCCCCAACTTTCTTTAGCTGCAGTCTTTTGTAAAATGTAACATTAACAAAAATCAGTATTCTCAAAGTTGAACTCCACTCTTGGTAAACATGGACGCAGGAGGGAGCTGAGCTAGAATCCATGTGGAAACATTATCCAGGACAGCAAAGGAATCTTTGAAATCTGCTAATCAGCTCAGGTGCAGAGCAACAAGTTTTCCAGATTAATGAGTAGCATATTAAAACCTCCAAGTGAGGGACACCATGAAGCACACAGCTTCTGCTTCAGAGACATGAGAGTTAATAATTAAGTAGGGAAGATGATAATTCCTTAATTCCCTCGTGGAGCAGGTTGGATAATGACATGTCAGTGTCCACTTCAGTAGCCAAGGTGTGGCTCCTTCCTGCAGTGGGACAAGTGGGTCACCCAGCAGTGGTCACACAGCACCATCCCAGTGATGGTTATGAGATAATTAAATGTATTTTAGCTGTAGCTGAGGTGTTAAAGAGCCACAAATGCATCATCTAAGCTTTAACTGACTACAGGCAGTCTCTATCTAATTATTTCTGAGACTTAAGGGATCTCTGTTACAAATTCCAGACATTTTCACTACAAAAAAAACAAAATATTGATGGATTTAAATCATCTTTTTCTAATTTTGGGTACTTATGTTTAATGAACTTCAAAATAAAAATACAATACTCTTCCTGTTAACAGATTTTTTCTGTATGAAATTTGGCTGACAACAGAGAAAGATTTTATGTTGTTCTTGTGGTGTCCAGAGTTAAAGAACTGGCTGTTGATACCATATTTAATTCTTTGGATAGCTATATCATGGCAGGTCATTTACATTGTAAATGTCTCAAACTCAAGACTGAAGGAATTATTTGTCTTTAAGGCCAAAGGGTAATGTAAGCAAGGAACATTTTCCATTGTACTCAGTGTAGGGATGGGGATTAGATGATCTTCAAGGTTCCAAACCATTCCATGACCATGGACAGTAGGACACCAGATCGTTCCCATCATTTATTTATTTGTTATTGCCTGATGCTGTGACATAACTGCAAGAAGTGGAGTGACTTGTTATTAAAATATTTGACTTATTCTTTAGTCCCATGGTAACTTGATTGCAATTAAGGCCAGACCTAAAACAAACACAATGAAGGCTCAAATGAGCTTGAAATTTTCAGTTAAATTCCTTGATAATATGGACTGTGTAGGGTTACATTTATTTTTGAGCTTGGTGGGACAAAGGCAATGCAAGACGTGAGATGAGAGTTGGAAAATGAACGAATAGAATAGGTCAGGGCAGACAAGAATAAATCAGTGGTGCACAGGTACTCGTGGCCGTGGCTTTACGATGACTTTACGCTCAATTTTACAACGAGGAGAACGCTCAGTCCACAGCGCCTCCTTCCTCACGGCTCGCAGAAGGCTCTTGGGTGTTTTAGGATGCAGTGTTACTGCTCACACCGTACACCACAGGACCTCTGTTGTGCCCTCAGCCCTCCCCGAGCCCCCCGAAGAGCCGGAAGTTCTCAGCCAGAGCAGCCACTCCGTCACTCTGTCCTGGCGCAAACCGCTGGGTGACGGCGGCCGGGACGTCCTGGGCTACAAGGTGGAGAGGAAAATCCCGGGCGTTGGCTGGCAGTCCTGCAGCGAGGGCCTCATCCAGAGCACGGAGCTCACCGTGGATGGGCTGGCCCCGGGGGAGCCCTACAGGTTCCGGGTGTCGGCCGTAAACCCGGCCGGGGCCAGCGAGGCGCTGCACTTCCCCCAGACCGTGCGGTTAGGTGAGGATGGACACGGCTCCAGCCAGGACTGCAAGCTCCTGCACACCCCACGTTTGCATGGCATGCCTGCTTCACCCATTCCAGCCATCTCCCACTGCGACATCCTTCAGTGCTTGGCTGCCGAC
Source organism: Thryothorus ludovicianus (assembly GCA_013397245.1). Classification (NCBI taxonomy): domain Eukaryota; kingdom Metazoa; phylum Chordata; class Aves; order Passeriformes; family Certhiidae; genus Thryothorus; species Thryothorus ludovicianus. Next base: position 80,158 of record VZTB01013621.1, on the reverse strand, counting down.
ACGATAGAGGAGGAAGAGCTTGGGATAGAAAAGTCGTTCTGGGCTGCTGTGAACAAAACCGGCTGCGTTTTTGGCACTCGGTGCTGATTTTCTCCAAACTGCATCTGGCTGCACCATCCGTGTGCTGGCCCGTCACCACGGGCTTCCTGCACTGCATCCATGTGTTGGCCGGCCACCATGAGTATCTTTTCTGGATGGAATGAGTGAAAAAGGGCATGCTGGAATGTGTTTGGGATAACCGAGACTGTGGGTGGGCAGTGTTGTCTTCTTCACCCATCTTTCTCATTTTTTATGTTTTTTTTTTTAATTTGTCTTTTTCACGAATCCTCACAAAGAAATGCTGGAGNCAGGAGGGAGCTGAGCTAGAATCCATGTGGAAACATTATCCAGGACAGCAAAGGAATCTTTGAAATCTGCTAATCAGCTCAGGTGCAGAGCAACAAGTTTTCCAGATTAATGAGTAGCATATTAAAACCTCCAAGTGAGGGACACCATGAAGCACACAGCTTCTGCTTCAGAGACATGAGAGTTAATAATTAAGTAGGGAAGATGATAATTCCTTAATTCCCTCGTGGAGCAGGTTGGATAATGACATGTCAGTGTCCACTGCAGCAGCCAGGATCTGTCTCCTTCCTGCAGTGGGACAAGTGGGTCACCCCGCAGTGGTCACACAGCACCATCCCAGTGATGGTTACGAGATAATTAAATGTATTTTAGCTGTAGCTGAGGTGTTAAAGAGCCACAAATGCATCATCTAAGCTTTAACTGACTACAGGCAGTCTCTATCTAATTATTTCTGAGACTTAAGGGATCTCTGTTACAAATTCCAGACATTTTCACTACAAAAAAAACAAAATATTGATGGATTTAAATCATCTTTTTCTAATTTTGGGTACTTATGTTTAATGAACTTCAAAATAAAAATACAATACTCTTCCTGTTAACAGATTTTTTCTGTATGAAATTTGGCTGACAACAGAGAAAGATTTTATGTTGTTCTTGTGGTGTCCAGAGTTAAAGAACTGGCTGTTGATACCATATTTAATTCTTTGGATAGCTATATCATGGCAGGTCATTTACATTGTAAATGTCTCAAACTCAAGACTGAAGGAATTATTTGTCTTTAAGGCCAAAGTGTAATGTAAGCAAGGAACATTTTCCATTGTACTCAGTGTAGGGATGGGGATTAGATGATCTTCAAGGTTCCAAACCATTCCATGACCATGGACAGTAGGACACCAGATCGTTCCCATCATTTATTTATTTGTTATTGCCTGATGCTGTGACATAACTGCAAGAAGTGGAGTGACTTGTTATTAAAATATTTGACTTATTCTTTAGTCCCATGGTAACTTGATTGCAATTAAGGCCAGACCTAAAACAAACACAATGAAGGCTCAAATGAGCTTGAAATTTTCAGTTAAATTCCTTGATAATATGGACTGTGTAGGGTTACATTTATTTTTGAGCTTGGTGGGACAAAGGCAATGCAAGACGTGAGATGAGAGTTGGAAAATGAACGAATAGAATAGGTCAGGGCAGACAAGAATAAATCAGTGGTGCACAGGTACTCGTGGCCGTGGCTTTACGATGACTTTACGCTCAATTTTACAACGAGGAGAACGCTCAGTCCACAGCGCCTCCTTCCTCACGGCTCGCAGAAGGCTCTTGGGTGTTTTAGGATGCAGTGTTACTGCTCACACCGTACACCACAGGACCTCTGTTGTGCCCTCAGCCCTCCCCGAGCCCCCCGAAGAGCCGGAAGTTCTCAGCCAGAGCAGCCACTCCGTCACTCTGTCCTGGCGCAAACCGCTGGGTGACGGCGGCCGGGACGTCCTGGGCTACAAGGTGGAGAGGAAAATCCCGGGCGTTGGCTGGCAGTCCTGCAGCGAGGGCCTCATCCAGAGCACGGAGCTCACCGTGGATGGGCTGGCCCCAGGGGAGCCCTACAGGTTCCGGGTGTCGGCCGTAAACCCGGCCGGGGCCAGCGAGGCGCTGCACTTCCCCCAGACCGTGCGGTTAGGTGAGGATGGACACGGCTCCAGCCAGGACTGCAAGCTCCTGCACACCCCACGTTTGCATGGCATGCCTGCTTCACCCATTCCAGCCATCTCCCACTGCGACATCCTTCAGTGCTTGGCTGCCGACACGATAGAGGAGGAAGAGCTTGGGATAGAAAAGTCGTTCTGGGCTGCTGTGAACAAAACCGGCTGCGTTTTTGGCACTCGGTGCTGATTTTCTCCAAACTGCATCTGGCTGCACCATCCGTGTGCTGGCCCGTCACCACGGGCTTCCTGCACTGCATCCATGTGTTGGCCGGCCACCATGAGTATCTTTTCTGGATGGAATGAGTGAAAAAGGGCATGCTGGAATGTGTTTGGGATAACCGAGACTGTGGGTGGGCAGTGTTGTCTTCTTCACCCATCTTTCTCATTTTTTATGTTTTTTTTTTTAATTTGTCTTTTTCACGAATCCTCACAAAGAAATGCTGGAGGACACAGTTCCTTTGCTGTCAGAAGCTATAATGGGGTGGGGAGTCTCTCTCTCAGTCTTTCTTTTCTTGCAACTCTTTCTCTGGTATCACTGAGCTAAATTCCTCAAAACGAGTATAATGATAAAAAAAAATACTCTTTTGCTTAAGGTTCAGCCACACAATGACATTTTTTTGCAATAATAACTGCTGCCAGTGCCAGACCCTAGTGATTCTGCACATGGTGACTTTGCCAACAACAAACCCAAGGCATTTTGGGCAGCAATCCCCTCACCCTGGTGAAATGTGCAGAGGGAAAAGTAACCTAAGAGAGATGTTCTGCTTTTGGGAAACCAGCACTGTCTTTTAGATCCCAGGCAATATCTCTCAGTTTAATGTGTTTTTCTTCGAGTTATCCTGGATGTACAAGCAGCATTCTGTTGGTAGACCTCCTTCCAAAGTAAAGAAGATGCACAGAATTTTTTGTTTTAAATTATTTATGCTTTTTGATAATTTTTACTCTTCCTAAGATAGCACAAATATATATATTTTTTTTATTTCAAGGCAGATGAATGCTGCTTTGAATAATCATGTTTCATTCTACATATTTCTTTTTTGTCTCACATCACAACTCCTTCACTTCAAAACATTTAAAACCTAGAAATCTGTAGAACTTCTTTTATACTGGTGATGGGTAAAAGAAGACCAGCAAACAAACACAGGAATGTGGAAAATGCAACCACTTCTGCATGCATATGTTTAGATGGAGTTAGTTTAAGCACTGGGAGAGCTTGGAAAGTTATTTTGATATTTATCTTTAGAAGTGCACACTTTATATGCTGCCAGTCTTTTCATTTATTTTTTTTTTCCTTTGTCTGTCTACAACAGCTGAAAAATCTGTAAATGATGGATGAGATGCTTGGATGTCTTTTGGAGTGCCTTAAAGTCAGATGATATTTGGGTTTTTTTTGTTAATTCACTTTATTTTTGTAATTGCAGAGCCTCCAGTTACAGTCACCCAACCTTTGGTGGGAGGATCTGTCTCGGAAGGGGGGGTGGCTCGCCTGGAATGCACATTATCGAGTAAAACTGAGGAGAAAGTGACTTGGTTCAAGGGAAAAGAGCAAATAAAAGCTGGAGGGAGATACGAGATCCTCTCTGAAGGAACGAAGCAGATACTCATTATCCGTGGATTTAAACCCGAGGATCAGGACAGCTACACCTGCATGGCTTCTCCAGAAGTCAAATCTGTTGCCAGCCTGTGTCTCGAAGGTACAGAGTGTGCATTGCTGGGGTGTTGAATCAGGTCTGATATGGACATCCAGGGGCATCTCCACAGCTTGGGCTGGAATCAATTTTCTTTTACAAGCTGTGATAACAACCCACAAGGAATTGTTATTTTTCTTTTTGGCATTGCCCAGTATGTTCCTGCGTTCCAAATAGTCTTGAGTTGCTCAGATTAGAGTTTCTGGAGACAGATATTTAAGCTGTGACATTATTTTCTCCACGAGTGTTTGGTGCCTTTTGAGATGCTTTAGGGTATTCTGTGGATGCCCCAGACAATCTGGAGCATCTCAAAAGGGACTGGGCAACACGTAGAGGCATGTGAATGTGTCCCAGACACCTTCAGACTTAGGTACATCCAGCCAAGAAGGAGTGTCCCTGTGAGATGGGAGTCTCAGCTCCCAGTACAGCCACTGGAGAGCTGTTCAGGACAGACAGAACATATCTGGGAGATTGCATATCTGGGAGATTGGATGGGCCTGGATAGCTTTCCAGGCTCCACTGCCAGCCTTAGCAACTAGTTCATCAACTGCAACGTTAAAATGGACAGAAATCTATTTATTAGGTTCAAATGTGCAGGGAATAAAAAAAAAAAAGAAAAAAAAAGTTTGGTAGTGTTTTAAGTGCATGCATAGAATCACAGAATTGTTGAGGTTGGACAGACCTTCTGAAGATGGTGTGGTCCATCCTCCTCCTCAAAGCGTGGTCACCAGGACTGGATTCAGTTATTTCAACTTCCCAGAGAGGGAGTGAAGTCTCCTTCCCTGGAGATATCCAAAATCCATCTGGACACTGAATAGTGGGATCTAGGGGACTGTGCCTGAGCAGGGAGGTTGGACTAGGTGATATCCAGTGCTCCCTTCCAACCTTCCCCATCCTGTGATTCTGTAAATTCCCATTTTGTTCTCAGTATGATGCTTATTAAATGCCACTGTACTCTCTGTAGAACACTTCCACGTGCTTCCTCAAAACTCAGAGATATTTAATTTCTTCTCTGTTTTATTCCCTGCAGTTCCCACAGTGTCAATGCTGAAGGAGATTGCCAGGGAAGCTCCCCCTGCCAGCCGGGCTGAAGAGCTGGTGGACGGCCGTGTCCAGCCCAGCCTGCCCCCTGAAGCTGCCCAGGAGGGAGATCTTCACCTCCTGTGGGAAGCCCTGGCCAAGAAACGCCGTATGAGCCGGGAGCCCACCTTGGATTCCATCAGCGAGGTGCCTGAGGAGGAAGAGAAGCTTCAGAAGCTGAGGAAGGAGGAAGCAGAGATGTCTCACTACTACTCGGAGGAGTACTCCACGTGTGACGAGCTGGCCAGGACAGGAGAGGCAGATTTCTCTTTCACAAGCTCCGATGATGAGTCTAGAGCTGGGACTCCTTCCCTAGTAAACTACCTGAAGAAAGCTGGGAAGAAGAGCATCAGTGTCACCAGCAAGGTTCAGTCTGCCTCCACAGGAAAACTATGGAAACAGTGGGAGACATCCACTGTGGAGACCACCGTGGCCACCACAGCTGCTCAGCCAGCTGAACCAGAGCTGCCAGACTTAGACGACCCCTCCATGAACAAGGCGGCCGTGAAGATCCAAGCCGCTTTCAAAGGCTACAAAGTCAGGAAGGAGATCAAGCAACAAGAGTGCCCAGGGTTTACTGAGACCTTCAAAGACTTCTCTGGAGAGCCTGGAAGCACCCTGCACCTGGAGTGTGTGGCCCACAGCAAAACCGACATGAACGTGCGGTGGCTGAAGGACGGGAAGGAGCTCTCGGACGGGCGCTACTACCACATAGACAACTACAGTGACGGCACCTGCTCCTTGATTATCGCTGGCCTGGACAGGAAGGACGCAGGCAAATACACCTGTGAGGTGTCCAACAAGTTTGGCAAGGCCTCACACAGCGCTAAGGTGGTGGTTGGCACTCCGGAGCCTCAAGTCCTTCCTAAGGAGAAGCGGGGAAAGCAGAGCACTGACAGCGAGACCGAGAGCTCGTCTGGCAGCGAGCTGGACGACGCTTTCCGAAAAGCAGGGAGGAGACTCCACAGACTCTTCAGGGCCAAGATCTCCACGGAGATCTCTGATGTGGAGGAAGAGCTCTTTGTCAGCGCAGATGAAGGGGACATAGATGTGATTGACCACCAGACATACCGTGAGGACGACCAGTACATCTACATCAAGTTTGAAATCATGTCTGAGGCCAAAACAGCCGCCACGCGGTTCAGAGAGATGTTTGGTGCTCTGGGAATTCCAGTGGAGATTGATATCTTGGAACAGGGCCCGAAAAAAATTGAACTGCGCATTGGGAAGGCATCACCTCCCACCCTTGGGAAGTTTGCCTCTCCAGCAGCAAGACCTCCCCCACCTTTGCTGACTTCTGACACAGGTAGGAGAAGCAAACCTTGTTTATTCCCTAGAAAAGACAGTGGGAACAGGTCACAATATCATTTTTTCAGTCTCAAGCAACCTAATTCTTTTTTAATTTTGATGCAGATATTTTTATGAAAGCTTTTGCTTTTTAGAAAAATAATGACTTTTTAATAATTTTTCATTCTGAGGGAAAGGAGGCACATTGGTGGGGGGTTACAATGTGTTGACTTATCTATGAAGCCCCTTTTCATACTAGGAGTGTCACCTACCACAACATGACCATAAATACTACGATTATTGTGCTTAAATGAATTTTGTAGGGTTTAGAATGGTTACAAGACATTTTGGCAAGGAGAGGAGTAGAGACAATTTATAGTAATATTGCTGTGCTGATGGAATATCTTCATAGTGCCGAGGAGTTTCTTGATTCGTTTCTAGAGAAAAGATATTACTCTGCAATTAAAAAACTGGAAACCAGAAGTCTGGCTAGCAGGGGCCTAAAATATATCTTTAGACAGAACCAAACTTTTCTTTCTTCTCCCCAACCACCCCAACTTCAGCCCCCATGTTCATGACCGAGCTGCAGAACCAAGAGGTGCAGGACGGGTACCCAGTGAGCTTTGACTGCATCGTCATCGGCAAACCCCTGCCCACGGTTCGCTGGTTCAAGGACGGCAAAGCCATCGAAGAAGATGACCACTACATGATCAACGAGGACCAGGAGGGGTGTCACCAGCTGATCATCACCGCCGTGGTGCCCACGGACATGGGCGTCTACCGGTGCCTCGCCGAGAACAGCATGGGGGTGGCTTCAACCAAGGCTGAGCTTCGTGTGGACTGTAAGTCTCAAGATAACTGTATTAAAAAACAAGGAAAGGAGTTCTCCTGAGACCTGGTTAATTTTTTATTTTTCCCCCCCCCTCCAAGGAAAGCAGCATTTATGTTTTAAAGAAAAGTGTTTCATCCACAAAAATTTTCGCTTGTGAACTTCTTGGGTTCAGCTGGGTTTTGCCATCTCCAAGGCGAGGCTCAGAGCAAAGCTTTTGGGGTGAACAGAGGTGTTTTCCATAATCTAAAATGTGTGGGATCCTGCTGCAGCACAATATAAAATCCACCTGCCAGTCACTCAAATTAGTAAGGGAATTAAAATCAGTGACAACCAATTAAGCACGAAAAATAGTTTCAAAGCTCAGATTATTCAAGCCCTGTCTTTTTCATTTAACAGTGACCAGCACAGACTATGAGACAGCCGCAGATGCAACAGAGACATCATCTTACTACAGTGCCAAGGAATATATTTCAAGGTAAAATATGGAACTTTAACCTCTAACTGGGTGAGATCAGTCTGTTCTGTATGTCAAGGCTGGGTTGGGTTTGCTGTGTCAAGCAGGGCCAGGTTAATGTCACAAAGGAGCATCCAGCCCAGCTGAGATGCAATAACTGCAACAGCTGCACATTTATCGTGGGCAAACTTGCTCTGGAGCTTTAGGGAATTTTAATGAATCTTATGAATCTAGAGATGGGACTTTCTGAGTAGCTTTAGATTTAGAAAAATATTTTCATTTTTTTCTTTTACATAGACAGAGAAGGTGAGTTCAGCTCACATTTCTACCTGGTAGTTCAGAAAGTCACAAGACCTCTAGTTACAAGACCTTTTAAGGATTTATTAACCAAGAAAATGCAGCCACAAAGATTATTTTGGATTTTAACCCAATGGCTAAATATTTTGCTTCATAAGTTTCGCTGCAATGTGGACTTTCTTGGCCAATAAGAAAGTTACACATAACTTGAAATACTACACTCTAAAACTTCTTATTACCTTTATAACTACTTCCATATCTTAAACTCTAAACTCTGAACTTTCCTCTACCTAGCTTAACATGTTTCTATTTAAACTACAAATCTACGTTTTTGCTTCGAGTCTAAATTTAGAAGCCTTTTCTAAGGTCTCAGATCAAACCCTGTATTTAATTTTTGGCTCTGGCCCGCAGGCCCAATATTCTGAGAACTCTGCATTTTTAGATTCCAGCATGGAGCCTTCAGGCAAGCTGGGGTATTTCCTCAAGGAACCACTCTGTGACTTTAATGTCAGATGGTGCTGAGTCTGTTCTCAGGATGCCAAAACACACAGACTGAATTTACCTAAAATAGGTCATTCTGATTCCTATCTCTTCCCTGGCATCCTGATTTTCTTCTTTCTAATTCCAACTGCTGCTTAGCCGAGAACAGGAGGAATCCACCACTGAGGAGGAGCAGTTGCCCCAGATCTTTGATGAGCTTCATGATATTCATGTGGCACCTGGAGCATCACTGGCTAAATTTCACCTGAAGGTGAAAGGTGAGTGGATCCCATGGTATTGTCAATTTTCCAGGTCTGATATCAGCTTGGAGTGCTGCACGAGGTTTTCCAAGGTGCTCTTCTGCAGCTGTGACCCTGGGATGAGCACAGTGCACCACTTTTGCACAAATGTGTTCATCCTGCTGTGCAGGGACTGGTGGAGCAGACTCAGGCAGATTAAATGTCTCCTTTTGTGTCCCTATATCCAGGCATAATGACAGGCACATGCTTCTGGAAACTGAATTCTGGATTTCTCTGAGCACAGGACCAATAAGGAACAATAATCTTTACATTATTATCATCAACGTTAATAACTATAATTATATATTACATATATTTATATAACATAAATAACTTTATATAACATAAATAACTATGTATTAATAATAATTATAATAATATAAAATATTAATAAAAGTAAAGTCAGCCTCCTTCNCCCTGTTAAACCCTTGAAGCAGCAGAGGATCTGGCAGTTTGGAGATGCTCCCAAATCAGTGTTGCCAATGAATTTTGTTCTCTGTGTCTGTAACTGCCCCTCACAGGGTATCCTCAGCCTCGTCTCTATTGGTTCAAAAACGGGCAGCCCCTAAAGGCCTCGGACCGGATCCTCAAGACTGACAGGCAGGAATTCCACTCCCTGGAAATCCGCGACGTCACCAAAGCAGACGCCGGCCAGTACTTGATATTTGTCATCAACTCTGCTGGCTCTGCCTATTCCTCAGCCAGGCTGGTGGTCAAAGGTGCGTATTGCTCTATTTTGGGCTCTTCCAGAGGCTCTTACCATTTTGTACAGTTATTTTTGACTGAGGAAACCACCCATGGTAACTCGGGTGAGGTGGGGAAGTCTGAAGGTAAAAGATGATGTGCTTTACTCTTGGTTCACCTATAAATTTACTGTTTTAGACACTGATGCCACTTCTCTGTTGTTTTTGACAGGTCTGACTGTTATTTCTTAAACAGGTATTTTATTCTTGCCTGTCCTCCTGGATCTTAGAAGTTCATTTCATTAAAACTTAGAGACTCTTACAAATTACAGCAATATCTCTGTGTAATATCTCCACTGGAGCAACNGCTCTTACCATTTTGTACAGTTATTTTTGACTGAGGAAACCACCCATGGTAACTCGGGTGAGGTGGGGAAGTCTGAAGGTAAAAGATGATGTGCTTTACTCTTGGTTCACCTATAAATTTACTGTTTTAGACGCTGATGCCACTTCTCTGTGGTCTGACTGTTGTTTCTTAAAAAGGTATTTTATTCTTGCCCATCCTCCTGAATCTTAGAATTTCATTATAACTTAGGGACTCTTACAAATCCCACCAATACTTCTGTGTAACATCTCCACTGGAGTCATTTTGAGAGCTTTTTTTTGCAGCTCCTGGATTGGCACTTACTTGTATTTGTCATGTTGTTTTTTCTCCTTGTGTTCCAGATCCTTATGAGAAAGAAGAGCCATCCAAAACAGGTGAGAGAAGACACAGAAGGTGAGAATAGAAGCCCCAGGACTTTTTCAGTTTAAATTCACTGTGCTTCATCAATAATATTATTTCCAGATTCCCATGAGCAGCTGATACCACCAAGATTCCTTGAAAGATTTACAAATAAAAAGGTGAAAAAGGGTGCAAGCATCACATTATCTGTGAAAGTTGAAGGTAAGTGAGCAGATACCTCTTCTCTCTGAAAAACATTTGAAATGTGTTAGTTCACAACACATTCTTCTCTCTCTGCCCCCAAGTCATTGTATCCTCATTTCCTGTATATGGAGTCTGGGATTCTACTCCCAACTTACATTTCTTACAAAGACACTTCATAGTAGAGCATCTTAGTTTTCTTCACCTCCATTTCTCTGTATGTAAAAATGGGGACAATGACACTTTGTAATATGATGCACGTTGAGCATTAATTGTATGGTGATCGACAATTTTTGTTTTACGAAAAGATTTAATGTCTTCATGATCGTGCTGTAAAATGGTTTATCCTCCTTTATTGCATAATATTGTTGGGAAAAATATGAGAAAATGGATCAAGCCAGCATTTTCTCACAGCAGGGCTCATATTTCTAAGGGAGGAACGCAAACAGGAAGATTAAACCTTATTGCCCCAATTTTCCTTTAGGACATCCACCACCAACAATCACTTGGATGAAAGAGGAGTCTCGGGAAGACATCCTGTGGATCAAACCAGACACTCCTGGGTATAAACTTGCCAGTTCCAACATGCACCACAGCCTGATCCTGCTGGATGTCAAGAAGAAGTACAGTGGAGCTTACACGTGCATTGCCACCAACAAGGCCGGCCAGTCCATCTGCACCGCCAACCTGGAAGTTGCAGATGGTAAATCTTTGCTGAAACACAAACAACTGCTCTGTATTTCCCTTTTATTGCAGATGGTAAATCTTTGCTGAACCACAAACAATTGCTCTATATTTCCCTTTTGTGCCTAAGGTTTAAAAAACAAGTGTGACTCTTAAGGAAATTATCCAATCACGCCCCCTCCAAAAAATGCATTTTCTCAAGAGCAGCCATGATTTTGCTTCTCTTGCAAATCTTTACTTCTATAATATTTTAGATTTTTAACTCGTCTATTAACAGCAACATCTGTTCTGTATAAACAGAAGGCAAGTCTAAGGAACAACCAAATTAAGCACAAATTTTAAAAAAATGAAAGAAAGGCAATGTAAAGTAACCAGGAGGAGTCACCTTTTGAAAAATTGAGTGTTTCACTCTGCTGAGGTATTCTGGATTGTATTAGAGTTATTTGATTTTTGTAGAGCTTTTCAAGGCCTCTTTTAACTCAATAAGATGGGGGAAAAACAAATATATCCTGGGAATAGGGGCAGAGCTGTGAAATATCCCATTTTTCTGTTATCCTGCCTTGCATCCCACATTTTTATTGTACCAAGAGCTGCAGGAACATAACTTGAGCAGCGTGGAGAAATGGGGCAATTATATATTTTCCACAGACAGGGAGAGGAGGGAACCATTGCCATCACAGGACTGGGAATATATATCCCAGGTCAGGAGCTGCTGCAGTGCTCCCAGTAATCCACACCTAGAAAATGTGCCTGCATTAAATACCTAAAAAAGGGCATTCTGTGCCTTCTGTCCTCTCATGATAAACCCCAATCTTGCAGTGAAAGAGGCTGAAGTCCTGACCCAGGAGCGTGTGATGGTGTCAGAAGCCATCATGACCACATTGGGGTGAGTGATTGGAGGTGTGGGAGAAGGGGGGACGTCTTCCTCATTTAGCTGTCCTTGCTATCCATCTTATTCCAATTTTTAACTCCGCTTTATTTTCTTTTTTCAGAACCATCCAGTCCTCTGAAGGTAAGAGAAGCTGTTTCCTCTCTCTTCTTCCTGTCCTCCATATCTACAGCTGAGACTGTCAATGCATTTCATGTATCCACTTATTTTTGTCCAGTTTTCTTGAAATTGTCTGAAATATTGGAACCTTTCAGGACTGTTTGCTGTTCAAGGGTGAATTATTTGGATGAGAGCAAGCGCAGTTTTAAAAACAGGAGAAGGGAAGAAAATTAAACCTCCCTTCCACTGAAGCTTTTATTACTCAAAAAGAGATGAATTTCCAGTAACACTTCCAGCTTAATAACAAATTCTCTTTTTTTCTAGGAGACCTTGAAGCTGGCAGAGAAGGTGTGCCCAAAAGCCCTATTTCATTAGCTGATGTTGGGTCAGAAGAGTTCTTCCAGAAACTCACCTCACGTATCTCAGAAATGGTATCTGCAAAAATAACTCAGGGTAAGGAATATGGAAAACAGTTTAATTACAATAGAAAACAAAAAGCAATCTTTTTTTTTTTTTTTTAGTTTTTGTTTAATTGTGAGATTTATGCAACAGGTTTTGATACAGTCATTCTATATACAAAAAAGAACATTTGTCAATGCTTAGGAGCAAGAAATTTTAGTTGAAGCCCATCCAACCTGCACCTCTCAGTCTAGAATTTTGACCTGAAAAATTGTAAAATTAAATTTTTACAGTAAATTGTAAAAATAAGAATGTATTTTGCATATCTTGGGTATTTTGAGTTTCTCAGATATTCATCACTCCTAAATCAGAAAGCCAACCTGTTTTCTGGGCTTCCCACATCTTCAAGTTTTAGCTCATAGTGGAATTTTAAAATCAAATTAAGGCTGAAAAGTCTGTGCACAGCTGTGTAGTAATCCAATGATATTTTGAGTTGAATGAAAAATTCTGGTTTGTGTCTGCCCTGATTATCTTGTAGAAAAAGTTTAACTTGGAGCAAAAATAGAGGCATTTGCTCTCCAACAAATATTCCTGCAGTGCAGCAGCAATGCGTGCAGTAGGCCTCCAACACCATGTACTAAAACATCCAAATTATTCATTTAATCCTAAATATCAATAAGAAATCACACTAAATATTACTGTGAATACTCTTCCTATGAAGAAGAAAAATTACGATAGATTTGGTTCATGTTTAAATTGGGGACACTTATTTAACACTTTGCTGTTGCTCTACTTTTCAGCTAAACTTCGAGTTCCGGGTGCAGAAAGTGATGATGAGTCAAGAACTCCCTCTGCCTCTCCTCGCCATGGACGCTCCAGACCTTCATCCATTGCCCAGGAATCCTCCTCTGAATCTGAGGATGGGGATTCCAGAGGGGAGGTATGATATCGTTATGGACAAGTTGGACACATGGAGAAAACGAAATTTAGAATGACCAACCTACTATGGTATAGGGATTTCCATTCTCCTTTGTGATGAAATTCAATTTTGTAGGTGTATTTAGCAGTTAAATGTTGTGTCTGTGATACAGAGCACAGAGAATCAAATTCTGATGGCTCACCCTGTGATCCTGAACAAGTTATTAAAGTCAACATGGTCAAAACCTAACCCATGACCCTTCATGGCTGAACTTCAGAAAGCCAGAACTCGATTTTCTGTGGCCTTGGATAGAGCTGGCCAGAGGAACCTTGTCAGGAAGTTCTTCATGAGGGAAACGAAGAGCACAGAGTGATTGTAGTTTTGTGCCTGCAGATCTTTGATGTCTACATGGTCACTGCTGACTACGTGCCCGCGGCGCCGGACAAGGAGACCATCACCCTGAAGGAAGGACAGTATGTGGAAGTCCTGGATTCTGCTCACCCTCTGAAATGGCTGGTCAGGACTAAACCCACGAAATCGAGTCCCTCTCGACAGGGTTGGGTGTCTCCAGCTTATCTGGACAAGAAATTAAAGGTGACTGATCACGTTTGGTTATTTCTCATTCAAAATTTCTTGTTCTTGTTGCAGTTTAGAGCCATCCATTTTGCAAGGAGTGATGGAGGAGGAGGTTGTTGAAGGAGTCTGGAACAAGGCTGTACTTCATGTTTTTGTTAGACAATATTTCTGGTCTGTGAGGGAGTTTCTGGATTGGAAAGGCCTAAAAACTCTCAAATACAAAAGAAATTATATATTGGTTTAATAATTGTTGAACTAAACAGGACTGTGAACACATGGGAGATATTCCTCAGTATGTATAGATAAAAGCACTGTAGACTTCCAAGAATTATTTTAATTTTTTTTCTAATATTGTAGTTGTCACCAGAGTGGGGAACAACAGAAATTCCAGAGTTTCCTGGAGAGTTTGTTTCTGAAGATGAATACAAAAGGAAGCTGAGGTGAGCTCATGTCATTTGCTATTTGCACATTTGAATTTCCCTGCCTTTTGAACCACTTGTATTTTGTGATTGATTTCAGCCTAGGAAAATTCCAGGTAATCAAGATCACAGAATCCTGGAATGGTTTGGGTTGGAAGGGACCTTAAATACCATCTAGTGTCAACGAGTCCCAGGGCCAGGGACACCTTTCACTGGCCACATGCATCCATGCATCCATGCATCCATGCATCCATCCATCCATCCATCCATCCATCCATCATCCATCCATCCATCCATCCATCATCCATCCATCACCCATCCATCCATCCATCATCCATCCATCCATCCAACATCCATCCATCATCCATCCATCATCCATCCATCACCCATCCATCCATCCATCACCCATCCATCCATCCATCATCCATCCATCCATCCATCACCCATCCATCCATCCATCCATCCATCCATCCATCCATCCATCCATCCATCCATCCATCCATCCATCCATCCATCCATCCATCCATCCATCCATCCATCCATCCATCCACCATCCATCCATCCATCCATCCATCCATCCCTCCCCAGAGGGGATCTTTCAACACACCCCAGGGAGTCAGTTCCTTTGACCATAAATCTCTACTTTAAAGCCCAAAAACCTCTCAAGGACAACTGTGATGATTTTTCTGTGGTTTCTCCCCTTCAGTGTTCTCATTCAGGAACTGTTGATCTCAGAGGAAGATTACATTCAAGATTTACACTTCCTCCAGACTCATCACCTTAGGTACACTGAGACCTGTCCCAGTGTGCCAGGAGCTGTTGCCAGTCAGAAATCCACCATCTTCAGGAATATCGATGACATTGGTCGCTTCCATTCCAGGTGAGCATTCCCAAGTGCCTTCATTGGAGATCAAAGGGTGACAATAATGTTATTAATATTACCATCACTATCACTATTACTATCACTATTACTGCTACTACTGCTGCTACTACTACTACTCTTACTACTACTAATATTATTATTTCTATTATTATTATTACTGTTCTTACTATTCTTCCTGATGTGGAGCACTGACAGTGCTGAGGTGCAAGGGAGTTGATGCTCCTTTCAGGAGGGTAAATGATGGCATGGCTTAAATCATAGCACAGGTTTAGGACTTCCATCATCCCCTTCAGAGCTTCATGGCTTTCTATGTCCAGTTTATTTCTTACTCTTTTTAAGTGAATTTAACTGAGAAAGAGTGAATTATGTAAAAAAGGCAGCAAGATCTTACAGGATCTTCAGTGGTGTCTTCATAGAGGTATTAATTAATGTAAAACTGATGTCATCAGCCATGAATTTCAGGGCATTCTCCACCATCCCAGGTTGCTCCAAGCCTCATCCAGCCTGGCCTTGGACACTTCCAGGGATCCAGGGGCAGCCACAGCTTCTCCGGGCACCCTGTGCCAGGGCCTTAGCACTGTCACAACGAATAATTTAGTCCTAATATCCCATCTAACCCTGGCCTCTGCCAGTTTAAGCCATTCCCCCTTGTCCTGCCCTCCAGGCCCTTGCCCAAAGTCCCTCCACACCCATCCCAGCTAGGAGGAATGGCATTGTGCTGGGTGGAGAGGCACTGAGAAGTTTTAACACTGATGTGGCAACATCCTTTCTTTCCCCCCCTCATCCCCCTTCACCCGTGTTGACCTGACACCTCCTGGTGCACTGTCAGGCTGCTGGGGCTGTGTTTTAGCCTCATCCCTCTCCTCAGACGTCCTTTGTCCCCACAGTGTGTTCCTCAGGAGCTTGCAGAGCTGTGACACCGACGATGACGTGGCCATGTGCTTCATCAAGCACGAAGCAGAGTTCAACAAGTACATCCAGTACCTGGTGGGGAGGGTCCAGGCTGAGTCAGTTGTTGTCAGCAAAGCTGTCCAGGATTTCTACAAGGTAAGGCAGGAGCCAAAGCACCCGTGGAGAATTCATCCTGCAGCCCACTGCATCGAGAATTGTAGTTGTTGATCCTAAATGTGAACCTCAAAAGGATTTGTAATAGCTTTTGCTAAATATAATAATTTTTAGTTCACTTTCTAGCTTTTTCTGGTGAGTAATACCAGAGAAAAGGTAATATTTACATATTCTTATGCATTTATTAATATTATAGAGATTATACAGAAATGAATGTGGCTGTGTTTATGTAATTGTAATTAAGGGACATTTTAAAGGTCACCACATCATAAGACCAAGAGAACCACATAAATCATAAATATAGATAAATTAATCTTGTTTCTCTGCTCCAACTACTTGGGATTTTTTCTACTGCTCTTTATAACAACCTTTCCTTGTTATTCCATGTATTTTTTCAGAGATACACAGATGAATTTGTATCTAATGAAGATCCCTCACAGCCACTTATCCCACCACTGCAGCACTACCTGGAAAAACCCATAAACAGGATCCAGCAGTACCAGACAATAATTAAGGTAAAAAGATGTTGTTACAGGTTTATGTTCTGCTCTGTGCAGCTTGTGCAGGAAAATATTTTATTTTTATTTCCTATTTCTTGGCTTCCTTCTGGTGCAACTACAATTGAAAACTGCTCAAGTAAATAAGAGATTAATCATCACCAGTGGTGGTGTTCTCTAAATAGTTTTGTAAATGTAAATCCAGGTGGAGATTCACAAGATCCAACCCCATAAAGTTCAGTGACTGAGCTTTATCTTTAAATATATAATATATTTATATATAAATATATATAAATATATTATATATTCAATATTATATGATATTATGTATTTATAGATACGTAAAAATATATTACATGTATAATATAATATATGACTACATGGATGACAGGCATGAATGAATTTGCTTCAAAGTCAGCAACATTTATGTTATAAAAATAAGCAGTTTCCATGTCTAAGATAGTGACTTACCACTTCTTTTTTTAATATTTTATACTGATATTACAGTAAGATGAAATTCTTGTTTTCTGAAAAGCTTTGCTCCATTCCACAACCCTGAAATATTTTGTCTTTCAGGCTTGCATGTGTCCTACTGTCTTAGACCATAAGCAAACAATTCAGAGCAGCATTTTAAACAGTGTTTTCATGGGAAATAACACCAGGATACTGAGGAAGAAAATAATCATGGGAAAATATTTATGTAGAAAATATTTATGGATAAATGAGCAGTTTGAATATTTTGAAGAACTTTCTACTTTTGAACACAGTCTTGCACACAAACACCAAGATTTTTAAGGGTCTCTTGGAGGAGCAAAGGCATTTTCCATGCTTTCATTGCTGAAGGAGAGGAACAGGAACAAATGTGGGAAGAACAGGGGAAATCCCATTTCACATTTTATCCAATCTCTCTTTTTATTAATCTAATGTTGACTCGGCACGGCCNCATTTATTAATATTATAGAGATTATACAGAAATGAATGTGGCTGTGTTTATGTAATTGTAATTAAGGGACATTTTAAAGGTCACCACATCATAAGACCAAGAGAACCACATAAATCATAAATATAGATAAATTAATCTTGTTTCTCTGCTCCAACTACTTGGGATTTTTTCTACTGCTCTTTATAACAACCTTTCCTTGTTATTCCATGTATTTTTTCAGAGATACACAGATGAATTTGTAACTAATGAAGATCCCTCACAGCCACTTATCCCACCACTGCAGCACTACCTGGAAAAACCCATAAACAGGATCCAGCAGTACCAGACAATAATTAAGGTAAAAAGATGTTGTTACAGGTTTATGTTCTGCTCTGTGCAGCTTGTGCAGGAAAATATTTTATTTTTATTTCCTATTTCTTGGCTTCCTTCTGGTGCAACTACAATTGAAAACTGCTCAAGTAAATAAGAGATTAATCATCACCAGTGGTGGTGTTCTCTAAATAGTTTTGTAAATGTAAATCCAGGTGGAGATTCACAAGATCCAACCCCATAAAGTTCAGTGACTGAGCTTTATCTTTAAATATATAATATATTTATATATAAATATATATAAATATATTATATATTCAATATTATATGATATTATGTATTTATAGATACGTAAAAATATATTACATGTATAATATAATATATGACTACATGGATGACAGGCATGAATGAATTTGCTTCAAAGTCAGCAACATTTATGTTATAAAAATAAGCAGTTTCCATGTCTAAGATAGTGACTTACCACTTCTTTTTTTAATATTTTATACTGATATTACAGTAAGATGAAATTCTTGTTTTCTGAAAAGCTTTGCCCCATTCCACAACCCTGAAATATTTTGTCTTTCAGGCTTGCATGTGTCCTACTGTCTTAGACCATAAGCAAACAATTCAGAGCAGCATTTTAAACAGTGTTTTCATGGGAAATAACACCAGGATACTGAGGAAGAAAATAATCATGGGAAAATATTTATGTAGAAAATATTTATGGATAAATGAGCAGTTTGAATATTTTGAAGAACTTTCTACTTTTGAACACAGTCTTGCACACAAACACCAAGATTTTTAAGGGTCTCTTGGAGGAGCAAAGGCATTTTCCATGCTTTCATTGCTGAAGGAGAGGAACAGGAACAAATGTGGGAAGAACAGGGGAAATCCCATTTCACATTTTATCCAACCTCTCTTTTTATTAATCTAATGTTGACTCGGCACGGCCACATGAATTCCTTGTCCTCTGGTACTGGGAGGGTGAACAGAAGAGAAATGCAATGGGTACATTCAGGAACACTTTGGAATTTTTTGTTTCCGACCACCAAAGCATATCTGGTGTTTGTTTCAGCTTTATCTTTGCTAAATATCAACTGATGTAAGGAAAAGCCAGACTGGTTAGTCTTTATTACTGCAGAATAGGTAGGAAAGGAAAGATTCTGTTATTTGAGAAGCACATGGTGAAAAATGGGATAAAAGTTGCTCAGGTGAAAGAACCAGAGCAGATATTGAGAAACTCTTTGGCTCTGAAGGAACTGCTTTTTTTCTCTCTGATTTTCCACTAATATTTTCTTCATTCACCTACAGGAATTAATCAGAAACAAGGCCAGAAACAGCCAGAACTGCACTTTGCTGGAGCAGGCCTATGCCATTGTGTCTGCCCTGACACGAAGAGCAGAGAACAACCTCCACGTCTCACTCATTGAGAATTACCCTGGGACCCTGGAAAGCCTTGGGGAGCCCATCCGACAGGTAACTGGAGTTTCCCAGCCACGGCTGGTTCCATGTGTGCCCTCACCAGTTTCTCAAGAGCCTTAATTCTTAGAAGAAAATCCTGTAGAAATTATATCTGAAAGAGATTTTCTTATTTCACTTCCTGCTCTCCAGTATTGGCTGTTCTGGCTCCACTAAGCTTTGAAACACCAGAGCATGGATGGAGTAATTCACACATGATGCAGTTATTTGCCTTTGTGACCTGCTCATTAAACAACAAAATTGTTCTTGGCCCCTACATGATTTAAAAGGGTTTTAACTCATCCTCTCATATATTGGGAAGCAACACAGGGCAGCTCCTGGAGTTACTGGCATCAACAGACCCATGTGCTCCCCCTGGTTTATCCCATGAACCACGTGTGTGGCTTTTTAGATGACCCAGCTATTAGGACACTTGAGTCTAGGGCTCCCAACACCCTCACTCAAATTCCTGTTTCTTTATAAATTTACTGTGTTATTGCAGGAAAGTCATTTATTGTGTCTGTATCCAGTGTTTCCCATGGGAACCACAGTGTATTACTGAGTGGAACTCTAAGACTAAATTGCAGTGATGCTGTGGTGGGCATCCATCTTTCCACATTCAGCCATCCAAAAAGTGCCCAGTCACACCCCTCAAGAATTTATTTCTCTCTAGAGATGCCAGGGGAAACCCATGTCACTAATTGAGCTGCCTGTGCCTGAAGCTATGTGAAATGAACACTTCCTGCTCTGGTGAAGGTGAAAAACATATAAAAAACTCATCATACAAAGTGTCTGTATAACACAACAAATACAATTTTCCTTTAATATTTCCAAGAGTATTTCTGCCTGACAAAGGCTCTTTATTTTTCTGGCACCAAATAATACCATTTGAATGAAGATGTAATGACAACCACTGCCTGTGCCTGTGTTTGATGGGTCACCTTTAGCTATAAAAAACATCTGCTGTGCTTTAATAAACCAGAGACACATCAGGGGATGATGCAACAGGAAACATTTGTTATCTGGGCACTGAAAAATGATGATGAGAACATAACTGTGGTAATTATTCCAGACATATCACTATGTGCTCTTCTTTCTTTTTTCCTATCAGGGCCACTTCATCGTGTGGGAAGGAGCTCCAGGAGCTCGGATGGCGTGGAAAGGACACAAAAGACATGTTTTCCTCTTCAAAAATTATATTGTGATCTGCAAACCAAAGCGAGACACAAAGACAGACACCTACAGCTACATCTTCAAGAACATCATGAAGGTCTGATCACTTTATTCTCACTTAAAGCATTTCCCTGTCAATTAGAGCTTCACTTTTATGTCCACCCTGGACATCCTTCTAATCCTTCTGAGCTATTTGTTTTCTTCAAAAAGCCTTTGAAGCACAAGTAGAATCTACATTTATCCCAAAACATTTTTTTAAAGCTCTCAGGAACATGTCAGAAACCATCAGGGTGGGCTTTTACCATGTAGCAGAGAGATTACAAGTACAAGCATTTATTTGTCTCTGCTACCTCATTTAATTAACTGCATAAATATATTATCTTGATCTTGATTTTCCTGCCTGCAATATTTTATTGCATTTGTAAATCTCTGGTTTTGGCAATCTGTAATGTTGAGAGTAAATTAGAAAGGATTTTATTTGCTAAATTCCATCGGGTTCTCTCTGCTGGTTATGCCCTTTCCAAACACCAATTCCTGTTCAGAAATGGAAAAATTCAGAGAATTTGACCCACTCATCTTCAGACATTCAGGGTTAAAACTGACAGAAATTGAGAAAAGAGTTTTCACAAGGCAGAGATGCTCAACTCCAATAAAAACCAGGCAACCAACCAAAAAACCCATGGAGTCCTTGACAACAGCCAGGACCTTCTGAAAGTCCTTATCTCTGTCCTCATCAATAATCATAGGCAGATTTTATTTTCCAAGAAAATAAAATGGGAACATTTCCATGCTTTCTTTGTCCAGACATTTCCTATTCTCTATTTTTTCCCATGTTGCCTGGGCCCAACCCTTCAGGGACAGTTTGTTCCACCCTTGGGATAACTTTTAATGCTGGATGTTGCTTTTCTCAAAAATTAATCATAGGAAAATGTCTATTTGGTTACCAGAAAGTCAAATATAGCAGGGAAAACAACCCTCAAAGTGGCTCAGATTGCTCTTGAGCCAAAGCCGTGTAGCGCTGCTCCCGCGATCCGAAAAATCTCAGAAGGGAGCGCCAATTTCCCCTTTTTGCTGTTGGGAATCCCTAAAAGCACAGGATTTGCAGTGACTTTCTCGCCCTTTCTGTCACTCAGCTGAACCACATAGATGTGAACGACCTGGTGGAAGGGGATGACCGGGCCTTTGAGATCTGGCACGAGCGGGAGGACTTGGTGCGCAAATACCTCCTGCAGGCGCGGACCGTGAACATCAAGAACTCCTGGGTGAAGGAGATCCTGGGCATCCAGCAGCGGATCAGCGAGCCCATCTGGAGTGAGTGTGGCACAGAAAAACCCGAGCACCACGGGTTTTTTTTTCTAGGATGGCCTCCTTGGTTCATAAAAATGAGGGAGAGAGGCTGTTCTTGGTCCAGGGAGGGGATTCTGCCCCTCTGCTCTGCTCTTGGGGGATCCCACCTGCAGAGCCCTGTCCAGCTGGGGGGTCTCCAACATGAAATGGATGTGGAGCTGCTGCAGTGAGTCCAGAAGAGGCCATGAAGATGATCTGAGGGTTGAAACACCTCTCCTGGAGGAAAGGCAGGGAGAGTTGGGGTTGTACCCTGATCCAAAGTCCTACACGCCCCAGTACAAATGACCCCGTGACTTTGCTGGGTTCCAGACTTTTTATTCAACTCCTGCCTTACATTGTTCTATCTCTGCACCCAGATTTTATTTGGAGTATTCTCTGATCATTAAGGCTTCATCATTCTCAGTGTCATTTGCGATTCCACCAGTTTTCAATCCACAAAATCTATCAGCAGGGATATTAGATCTTTATTTTCCAAGCACAAGCTACAAATGGTATCCACTATAGCATAAGGATATCTGGCATCTTAAAATGCCAGAACAGCATTGGATTTAGTCCATATACACTGAAAACAAGTCTGGGCACTTCATATTTGTGCCTTTAGTGAGGTGTTTTAGTGAGGTACCAGAATTATTTTGTATGGTTTCATATGGTAGCAATGGGTTAAAATAAAAATCACTTAATAAAGAAACAAATTGCCCAAAGTTGTGGCTGCCCCATCCCTGGAAGTGCTCAAGGCCAGGCTGGATGGGGATCAGAGCACCCTGAGATAGTGGAAAGTGTCCCTGCCCATGGCAGAGGTGGAATGCAATGATCTTTAAGGTGCCTTCCAACCCAAACAACTCTACAATTCCATGATTCAATGAAAGCATAGATTTTATTGTAAGGTCACCAGCTGAATGGTAGTTTGGCTATCCAGGCTGCATTTTATTTGAGGAATTATCTTAATGGTGTGTAGAGTCTTAATAACGGATGTGCTTGCTAAAATCACGGTCTAAAATACTTCCAGATCAGCAACAAATTCCTTTTTTTTCATATGGTCTAACCTTATAGCCCAAGACACACATTACTGACTGAATTTAGTCTCAGACAAGCAAGGAGAGCCTGTCACTTATAAATTCTTGAGCTGCCAAAGTTTCCTCTTCAGTTTTCCCTTTTGAACCTCACAGATTTGCAAAATTTATTCTTATCTCACTTAGCAGTAGCCATGCCATGGACAGAGCCCCTTCTTCAGGACTAACCTGCTTCCTCTGGTGTTTCAGTCCCTCCAGATTTTGAGGAAGAGCTGGCAGACTACACAGCTGAGCTGGGAGAGACAGTGAAGCTGGCCTGCAAGGTGACAGGAGCTCCCAAGCCATCCATCAGCTGGTACAAAGGTACAAGCAGCAGGGTGTGAAATGTGTCCCCAAATGTGCTCCCTGTCCATAATGCTGTGACAATTGGTCAGTGGGTAATCCAAGAGTGATCCTCTAGAGATACTCAACTCTAGACACTGTGTTTTTTGGGCATTTTGGGTGTGCTCCTTTGGCTGGAAAAGCAGCATTATGGCTGCACAGAATGTACTCTGGGATAATTTCACTTCCAAATGAGGAGTGGTGATGTGTGAGGTCCTCCAACAGTACTTTGCCCTGGATGATGTTTTGTAGAGAGCTGGATGAAGATGAAGAGCTGATTCCTCAGCTGCCAACACCAGCTGCAATAACAGCTCTCAGCCCTCTCAGGATGAAATTCCTAAGGAAGAAACTCTTAGCAAGCTGTTTTAAAAGAAATAATTCCTCTTTCAGATGGGAAGCTCGTGGAGGTGGATCCCCATCACATTATAATAGAAGATCCTGATGGTTCCTGCACACTGATCTTGGACAACCTGACAGGGGCTGACACAGGACAGTACATGTGCTTTGCTTCCAGTCCTGCTGGGAATGCCAGCACCTTGGGAAAGATCCTTGTTCAAGGTAAGGTCCTGCACAGATGCAGCATTTGAAGCACCTTGAACTTGTACCAGTCCTGGTGTGACCAGCAGGACCAGAGCAGTGACTGTCCCCTGTGCTGAGGCACCTCCAGCCTTGGAGTCAGTTTTGAGACTTCCTTGACAAGAAGGACATTGAGGGGCTGGAGGGTGTCCAGGGAAAAAAGCTGGGGAAGGGTCTGGAGGACAAGGAGGGAGCTGGGAAGGGGCTCAGCCTGGAGCAAAGGAGGCTCAGGGGGGCCCTTCTGGCTCTGCACAGCTCCTGACAGGAGAGGACAGCCCCAGGCCGGGCTCTGCTCCCAGAGAACAGGAGGAGAGGGAACAGCCTCAATTAGCACCAGGAGAGGTTTAGATTGGAGATTAGGGAAAATTTATTCACTGAAAGTATTATTAACCACCAGAACAAACTTCTCAAGGAACTGGTGGAGTCACCATCCCTGGTAGAGCTCTGAAAATACTTAGATGTGGCACCTGGGGATTTGGTTTACTGTTAATCTCAGCAGTATTAATGGTTGGACTCCATGACCTCAGAGGTCTTTTTCAACCTAAATGATTCTATGTTTTTATGATGTTATAAATATTAAGACATTCCAGAGATTCTACACAACATACACTGGATAATAATAAAAAAAAATAAAAATTGATGTACAGGCGCAGGCAAATGTTTTCAGGTCAAAAATTTAGTCTTTAGTATCGTTTAGGCTCAGTGAGAATTATCTGGTCAGGGACATGCCCTTCCTATCTGTTCACATTTCCAGGTAGCTGTCACATTTACCTTTGCTTTTTGCAGTGCCCCCACGGTTTGTGAACAAGGTCAGAAATGCTTATCTTGTCGAGGGTGAAGATGTCCAGTTCACCTGCACTGTGGAAGGAGCACCCAAGCCTCAGATCAGGTCAGTCTTACAGCTCACATGGGAACAAATTCTGGTTTCTCATTTTGCATTGCCAGAAAAGTAATTTTGAGTTCGTGACTCTTTCTTTACTGTGTCTTCCATCTTAACCACATCCCAATGCTGGCTCTTCATGATCCAGACATTCCTGACATTCTCAGCAATTCATTCTAGCTAGAATTTGAAAATAAATGCCTACAGATAGACACTGAGGAGGACTCTGTCTAATCTAAAGCCCTGGAAAACATTTTATCATTGTTTGTCCTCTCTGCCTTACACCTGACTTGATTTTATCAGGTATTCGGACAAAGAGCTCAGCAAATCTTGTCCTGTCACCATTTAAAGCCCTTTTCCTGCACTGACTGAGGAGATCTCTTGGGAAAAATCTCATAAAAGTGTGCAGTTTAATACTCAGGTGTGATCCATCCACCTGCAGCCCTCCCTTCCAAATGTTTGTCTATGGATTGACTCCTGAATTGTATAATGGATGGATCAGTGATCTTGGGGACCTCTTGATGCTGGAAAAATAAAATTTTTCCTTGGCTTAAACTCCATGTTTTCCCCCTCAGATGGTACAAAGATGGGGTGCTGCTGAAGGACACCAGTAAATACCAGACTTTCAGTGAACCACGGAGTGGCATCGTGGTCCTGGTGGTCAAGAACCCTTCCAATGAAGACATGGGGCACTATGAATGTGAGGTAAGTTCAGAGAGATTTAAATACCTGTCACCTGAAATGATGCAGGCAGGAGAATTCATTGTACTGGGAGACACCCATGACTGAGTAATTGCTCATAAGAATATTCTAGAAAGTCAGGCTGAACTAGATCTGGATTGTAAATGTCCAAAAGCTTCAGAATATTCTGGTCTGGCAGTTTGTTGGTACAAGTAAGAATAGGTGGAGCTTGTTCTGGAGCTTCAATTTAGATCCAGATCTCTAAAGGAAACTCTTACAAAATTTGGGGGCATTCTGATGTGATGTTTTGTTTCTGGACTGTCTTTAAATTATTAAGAATTGTTAAGAAACCCTCCAGAGCCAAAAGAATGAAATAAAGTCTAAATAGAAGGATAAAGCACTGAAATTCCTGTTTTGTTTAGCAAGCAGACGTGGAAGTAGCTGATAAATTTTTTAAAATGTAAGCTATTTTATGAAAATTAGTCATAATCTATGCATTCATTGTTGTAAAACAGTAATAAATTCTGAGGGCTTGGCAACAAAAGAAATTTGTCTTGGTTTAGGAAATTAGCGGGGGTCAGCTGCTCCATGGTAAATGGTTCAGCTCACAGAAGTATTTAGGATATATTTTAAAGAATTCTACTGGAGTCTTAGCAAAACCAGACTACCCTGCATTTGCCATTGACTAAGATCCTAAGGCCCAGTATTCCCTTGGTTGAGTAAAACTCTGTGATTATTGGATGATAAACAAAAAAAATAATCCTCTTTAATGGTCACCTAAGCCTGTGTACAGCAGGGATCTGGGTCTGTTGGTGGAGACAGAGTTACCCCAGGAGCAGGCCCCAGGCTGCACAGCAAACACATACTAATTAAGTAAGTTAAATAAATAAGTTTGCTGATGAGAGTAATTTTTGGTAAAAGACCATGATCTCCATTGAGCAGCCAACTGCCCCTTTCAACTCCAGCTTGGCACTGGGCCCACACCTTCCCCCGTTTCTGTCGACACTGAATTCTCAAGGGTAGCACAGGCAGGGTTTTGTCACGACAAAAGAACCCAAAACCATCCTGTGTTTCACCTGGCGCTGCACGATTCTCTTCAGCTGATGAACAGATTAGGGTCTGCCAAAAGTGGAGCTGAGCTTTACCACCACAGCGCCGCAGCCCTGACCCAGGAGAGGAGAGGAGACCAAGCCATCACCATTGAAGGTACGACCCTTGCCCAGCTCCGTACGTACCCCGGTGCCCTGAAACCACTGAGGATCCAGTATTTTTTTGCCATCTTATCCATGTTGGTCGCTGGTGTCCGTGTATCTGTCCGTCTTCTGGAGATGTGCATGGGCAGAGGGCGGCTCGGCCCCGCGCCCATCACCATCTGTTGATTTCCAAGGCTGGCAAATCAACTTCATATAACGCTCGAGAATGCGTTATATGAAAAAAAAGAGGAGCAAACGAAGGGCTTGTCACACCGCCACCAGTGCAAAAAGAAATGTTAAATGTTGTTGGAATATTTGAAAATGTGCATCGGCCTGGCAGAAACGTAGCAGAGGCCGCTAAGTAAAGGTGGAGGCATGTTGTGATTGTTCCTGAAATATCGCTGAAGGGCACTGGGAATGACTGGAATGCAGAACTGACAGCAGTGTGTCCTGAGCAATGATTAGTTCTTCCATTATTTAGGACTGTCCAGGCATAGTCATAGAGTCTGTTCCCTTTTTTTCCTGCCAGTTTCGCCTGGTTTGGTAGGGTGATAAGAATTGGTTTTACACCCATCCAAAAAATGCTTCTTTCTTCATAACTTTTAGCCATTACTGCCTAATTCCCTGCTTGTCCCAGGGATTTCTACACGGACTGTGTTAGTGCTTGCTGTAAGCCCATCACAGCCCAGTTTAAATCCATGGATACATCTCCCTAGGGAGAATCTCCTGGCATAGGGATTTGGTTCTTTGTACACCTTAAAAGTGTCCTTGTGTGGCTGAGCACACCCCAGCCAGCTCTGTCTCTCTTGAACAGTTCCCAGTGGCAGCTCAGGAGATGATGCAGCCAAGGGACCAATTTTAATAGATCAGGGACAGATTTGGAGGGCAGGAGAGAGGACTGGGATGGGCACAGGCCCTCCCAAACCTTGGTTTCACAGGCCTCTCCCAGATGTGGATGGTGGAGACATGGTCAACAAAAGCCAGAGCTTTGCCAACAGCTCTAGGACCTTCTTTCCTCAGCTTTGGTGTTTCCACACTGTCATGTGATAACAGTTCAAGAGTGTGTTTGAAAGGGCATAATTGACATTATCAACCTCCACTAAGAGGCAGCGTTCTGAGTTGTGAAGCTCTTGGGCAGAAAATGCTGGAGTTGGGAAAAATGTTCAGGGATAAATGGTTCTCTACTCATGGTTTTTCATCATTTTCTACAGTCCTTTGCTGTTTGAGGTCTGGCTGGACCTTTGGCCAGCCCTCTGTAGATACAAATTTTGCTATTACATTAAGAGGATTCATCCAGAGTTAATAGTTAAGTTTAGCATCCTGATCTATGAACTTTCTTGCCTTCATTTTAAACACTTTTTCCTTTTAGTTCTTTCCCAGAGTCCTATCAAAAAAGCATTACAGGGAGGATGGTGTAAGTGTAGAAACTATAATTTTTTCAGCCAAATAAACCTTCAAGTACTCGAACTCTTTGTCTTTTCTGTGCCCCAAAGAGAGAAAAATAAGTTGTGTGCAGGATGTAGAGGAACACAAATAAATCCCTGTCAGGGTGGTGTATCTTGATGAAGTTTCCTTCAGGCAGATAAAAAAGCAAACAAGAATTGTATAAAATATTAGGAGCCTTTTCAGCTCTGGGAGCTGCAAACATACAGGTTCAGCTCCAAATTTCTCATCTGCTGTTATTCCTGTAATCATTTAAAAAAAATAAAAATAAAAAGAGCTTGATTACAGAAATACAATTGGAGTTTTCCTAGAACCTCCAGGGAAATCTTGAAATAAGTTTGTTCTGTGATGTGCTATTGCTTGAACCTGGTAGTAGGGAAGAAAGTAGATCCCTGAGTCATCTCCAGGGAAAAACAGAGGGAAAGCTGCTTCAGGCCAGTGGAGAAAATAGGCTCACCCATGGAGCAAGAGGATTGTTGTGAGCAGAATGGCACCAGGGATGAATTTGGCAAAATGCACTTGACCGAGGAGGGAATTCGATGTTTTCTTGGGAATCAATAACCAGCCTTGATCTGCCTGGGGAAAAATCAGGTTCATCTGGCAAAGAGCTGAAGGACAGGTGGATCTCATGGAGCCTATCTCTTTCCATCCTCACAATCCTTCCTATTTGTGAAAGTGGGATTGCTTGTAACTTCACCAAGAGGACAACATTACTGCTCTCACAACAGGAGATAGACACCGTGTCTGCTTCCTGGCTCACCTGCACCCTGGGTCTGAGTTTTACCTGATTTATCTCTGTTCCTGTGAAATGACCATTGTCTGAGTCTCATGAGGCACCCAAGGGGCAACTATTTTAGTTTTTATCCTCCTGCCTTTCTGTACTGTTTATTCTGCTGAACCAAACCCACGGTTTGGGACACCCTTAGTCCAGTGGTTTATGAGCCCTGAGCTGCAGCTGGTGATGGGCCACAGTCCAAGACCATGGGCATCAAACCCAAAACTCTCTGGTTCAAATTCACACCACGGGAGCTTGCAGGCCCCTCGTGTGGGCCAAATCCAAAAAGGATGGAAACCACTGGACTAAGGGATCCCGTGTGAGCTGAGATCTGCCTTCAGCCACACCTGGGCGCTGCACTGAAGTCAATGGAGGGTTGCTTTAAAAAATCCTCTTTCTGTGGATATTGGAAGAATTTGAGACACTTCCAAAAAAAAGTGTATCTGAAAGAAGATCCTTCTCTTTGACTTCCAGTTGACTGTGTCTGCTTTGCACCTTGCTGCTTAACCTGCACACGGCACACCTGGGCTGATGTGCTCTGGCATGTTCTGGTGTGATTTATCTGTCCAGGCTCACTAACTGAATTATTTGTTAAGAAAAGCAAAGCCCAGTGCCTTGGAAAGGTGTTGCATTTCCATATGGGTGGGCAAGCCAGGACTTAGAACGAGACAGCCAATACAAGGGGAGGAGTCAGGTACAGGAGTGGAGATGAAGCCATAAATAAAAATTCCCAAAGCAGCTACAGCCAGGCAACAATAATTCCTTCACAGCTTTGATTTCATGCAGGGCCTTGGGCAGGTTCTTCAGTCGCCTTGTAGCAGCCACCTTGTTAAAAACCAGCAAAATACTTTGAGGTTCTCACAAGGAAGATTTAAAACAAAGAGGAGTATTAGATCTCTTAGTGCTGCTGAAGAAAGAGGGCACAGGAGTTTGTCCCCTGACCATCTGGATGTTCCCTAATTAGGGTGATAATTAGGGTGTTTACCTCATTATTTTATTCCCCTATCACCATGGTTTAGTCTCATTTTTGGCCAGGCCACAGGGCTCTCTGCACAAATTCAGGAGAGCCCCATCTGCCTTTTCAACCACGTCAGCCACTGCAGGAGTGGAGTGGTTGGTTGGGTTTGGGAGGTTTTTGTTTCTTTATTTAGGTTTTGGGGGGTATTTTTGAGAGAGATCCCAAAACACTTGCATTTCATCCATGAGGTCTTTTCCTACCTCACTCATTTTAGGACTAGTTTTAGCAATTCTTGTTATATTTTGCAGATTAGTCCCCAAAGTGTGGCAGAAGGAGGTGAAAACAGGACAGTGCTCCTCTTCATGTCACCAGCATGAAGCGGGCAAAAAAAAATAGGTTTAAGCATCTGTGAGTGGAGAAAAGAGACTTAAAAATTGTAATAAAGGCCATAAACAGCCTCTTGTCCATTCAGAGCAAGGAGAACTGACTTATCCTCAGTGTTCCATCACTTTTAAGGCAATGTTTTAATCTATTAACCAACGAGATGTCTGGTCCTATAAAAGCACTGGCTGTCCCTAATGCTTACAGCTTTTAACCTGCTGATCAGGGGCTCCTGCTTTGCAAAGCTGTTCGCTTAAAATGCTCTTGAAAAGTTGAAATGATAAATCTGGTGCGAAAAAATGGATGCAGAATATT
This sequence comes from Thryothorus ludovicianus, assembly GCA_013397245.1. Lineage (NCBI taxonomy): Eukaryota > Metazoa > Chordata > Aves > Passeriformes > Certhiidae > Thryothorus > Thryothorus ludovicianus. The sequence continues at coordinate 49,832 of VZTB01013621.1, read as the reverse complement.
TTCCTCTCGGGGAAAAACAACAGGAGTTAAAAAAAAAGCAAAACCAAAAAGCTAAAAAAAAAACCAAACCAAAAAGAAAGAAAATAAACCCAAATTCTCTCATCCTACTTTCATGTGGTTCTATCCTTCAATACAGGATTGCTCAAATCCTCCCTCACACCTCGGACAGCACATATACAATTTATTAAATGCCATTTTCAGCTTTCTCATCCCAGGCCTGCTGAAATTTTTAATATTGAATCTCTTTGACATCACTACAAATAGAAATATCACAGTTGGTGTCATTTGGGAGGACTGCAAGAAGAGACTTTAACAGAGCAACCATTAAAGAGACTTTTTCTAACAAGCATTGTTAGATTTCATTAAATTTGTTCAGCTATTTAGTTTATATTACTTAAATTTCATCTAAATACAATTTCTGTTAAAATAACTGCAGAAAATACCTATTTTCAGGTGTATAATCCAATTAACTAAAACATTTCCATCAGAACATTAGTATTTTTACTCATATACTCTCTGCATATGGATTAATCTCATAATATTATTTAATGAGATGTTCTAAAAGTTATTTGAGAATTGCAGAGTAGTGATTTTAAAAGTCAGTGAAAATCTCTAACCTGAGTGTAGTAAATTCTTTGGGCACTCAGTTCATCTGCCATCACTGTATGGTTATTATTCCACTGTTTAAAACAAGGTTTGAGTTATTTAAAAAAAATATATTAATTAAGGATAGGTAAAGGATTTTATTGTAATCATGTCCAGGGACAAGTATTTGAAAATAATTTTGCTCTTTACTTACCCAGTTAGTGTAAACTCAAATATCCAAACAGATTTTGTTTAAACTCACCCAGTTCTGCAGTAACTCCTTTGAATCTCTGGGAAATGATTCCAGATTTTTACAGGCACAAACAAAACAAGGCTCTGCAAAAAAAAAACAACAAACCATGAGCTCTAGGTCAGATATTAACATCAATATTTGCACAAAATTCTTTTTCATTATGGTCAAATTTGCGTTTTTTACCTGAGGCAGGGAAGAGCCCTTGGAAGTGAAGTGGAAGGAAAATTAGGTTAAGGTATTCAATTTAATATTGTAAATGTATTTTTAATTTTCAATCAATGTAGGTTTGGGGGCACCATTGAAAACATCAGCACTAATCATCAGTTATTTAACAAATAATATGGACACTCCAAATTCCCTGGGCAAGAACTGTTTGTGATTTTATAGATATTTTTAAATAGCAGCTCACTTAAATTGCACTGACTGAAAATTACCAGAGTTTATTTATTATAGGCTGGCTGGAAAATTGAAAACCAATTGCTGGAGATTAAATTATGGGGTTTTTCAAGATATTTTGCTAGTTTATGAAATAAAAAATGGGGCTTGCTGATGGTATTTTTTTCAAATAGGTTCAGCTGTTCAGAGTGTGCTCAAAGCAGTGTGGTTGATTTTATTCCAGTGGATAGGATGGAAAACCTGGTCAAAATCTCAGTTAGTTCTTCAAATGGTGTCTCTCTACTTTTTAAAAATGTCAGTTTGAAGAAATATTTGCAACACCACGAAATCATGACTTTTGATCTTGTTATGCATCAACAGCTTCCAGTTGGTTATGGGAGAAGGGTCAGGAAAAAATGCAAATTAAAGCAAAAAAAAAAAAGAGATGGAGCAGACACAGGGCTCTCCTGGGTTTCCTAGGATTTGGGGTTTGGGGCTTTTTTTGTGCTGATTTTCTCTACTGATGATAATGATATTAGTTTTCATATTTATCAGCTTGGATTTTGCATCCAGTCCACAAAAATTTGGCCACAATCCAGTGTTTGGGGAAACTCTTTTTTCTAGGAAGTGAAATCACAGTTTAAAAATTTTCAGCTCTCCAGGATTTTCTAGATTGAGGCATTTTCAGGTTTCTGACACCATCACTGCCTTATTATAGGATAAAGAAAAATTAAATTAGGACTTGGTTTTCTAGCTTTGACCTACCACACAAAAATGGTAGAAAAAACAATTTTTTGACAAATCGTTCACCACAAAATATTTAATTTCAAAGCAAAATGTTCAGAGAGAATTCTGGATTCTCCCTCCTGGTCAGAAACACTAAAGATGGAGCCAGAAATAACCACAGAAAGCATGGATGGGATGGTGCAGTTGGTTATTTTTCACTCCGGTTTATGTTGATGAACTGAGCAAAGATAATTTAATCATTTCAGCTTTTGCCTTTCTTTAACCCCATGCTGTTCATACTGTTCTCTTTGTAGTCACTGAACAAGAGACTAAAGTGCCCAAGAAAACCATCATCATGTAAGTGCTGATTTTTTTTTTTTTTGGTAACATTTGTGGTTTTTTTGCCTTGCTGCCTCTGCATGATCCAATAACAAGCTTGTGTTCATTGGCCATGCAAGTGTGTTCATCATTCCCCCCTGATCCCAGGGAATTCTGTGCCATGTCAAGTCACCACCTTAAAAAAAAAGTCCTTTGGTTCTTTCCCAAAAATGGCAGCACTGGTGTTAGACACAGCCTGGGGCAGTTATTTTATGATGTTACACAGGAAAAATATTCCCCCTAATGCTGACAGAGTTGCACAAGAGCTCAGGAAGGGAGAGTCTGACTCTCAGTGTTGAATGAAACCAGCTTTGAAAACTTTCTACCTGAAAGTATCTACCAACTTAACAAATATCTCAGAGCTCAGAGTGATTTCTTCTGGCTTTATTTTAAATTTTTTCGGGGAAGATTTGTGTGATGAAGGAGAAGGAAGATGAATATTTTTATCCCCTCCTATTGCTATATTTTTAATATCAATAATTGTCCTGATGACTTGGTCTTTTTAGAGCCTGGTTTATACTGGATGCCTATAAAATACAAAGATTAATTACTGCAAAAAGCAGTATTTTCTCAGTCATATGTAGCCTAGAAGCCAAGCAGCCATTAAAATCTTAATTTATCTTCTTAATTACCATAGAGAAATACGTAATAAAATTGTTTCACGTGCTGGAAGGGGGACTCTAGCCTGTGACAGGATTCCAGAGCAGCTCCAAGCCACTCCAGCTGTGTCCTGAGGGCAGGAAGTAATTATGCAATGGATATTTTGGGGAAATTTCTTCCCTCAACAGCTGTACTATTGCTAAAACCAGCCCCTGGCTTGGACACGAGGCTTTAGTGGATGTATTTTATTTTCCTTAGAAATAAAATTGCATCTAAAAGACAGTTAAGGGTTGCTTACCTTTTATCACTCTTATTGTTTTCTGTGAGAGTTATTCTTTTAGATCCATTCACTTGGCCCTTTTGGAGGCAGTGGTTTATAAGTTGTTGCACATAAACTCTGTTAAATTTCCATCCATTAGATCTTTTTTACCTGCAAAAACCAGATAATAAAGTGTTTTTACCTGTACTGCCTCAAGGACCAGGATTCAGACTGGGGCAACTGAACTTTGAGTTATTTTTTACATCACATTCAGAAATATCCCAAGAAAGTCATGAGCAGGAAGGAATCTCAGAGCCAGCCCATATCTAAAACTTGGTAAATCTCATTTATCCACATCTCTGTGCCTGTATCTGGAGCAGCAGCATTAATACTGGCTTATTAAATAATATTCATTAACAGAGAATACCATCAGTTAAGTTGATTTCTAAATTTCTGAGATCTCAATTCCATAGGCTGTTGCTCTGGACAGCTCCAGAAGGGATTCCTAAATCAAGGGCTGCAGCCTCTAAGGACTTTGGTAAATTTAGGAGTGAGATCTCAAACAGAAATTCTCCTCCTTTTGTGGCCATGAACTTTAAATTAGAGTGGCCCTCAACTGAAACTGAGATAGTGATGGGGGAAAAGTTTGGGAATAATCCTGGAAGAGCAGATCCCAACCCTTACTCTGTAGCAAGCTGATGAACAGAAGCAGCTTTAAAATGGCAGAAAATGACAGGAAATTGAGAGATGGGATTGAACAATGGCCATATATGCAAATCCCACGCCCCAAAAAACTCATTTTAACTTTGCAACATAAATCTAAGTCCACTGCAAGCACCCAAAGATTCATTCTCATCTAAAATTATTTAATTCTGTGTAATTCTGAAAGGCACCATGGCCAGTAGGAAAGCTCTGCACAGACCTCACTTGTCTATGGAAAAACTGCAGAAAATGTAGGGAAATGAGTAAAGCAGTGGAAATGAGCAGTAGAAGAGAGGATTCTCTGCAAGGAAATAAAACTCCCTGTAGCTGATGCAGTCCTGGTGTCCACCATGTCCACAAAGGGAGAGACTGGTGGAGGAAAAAAATTTGATCTCCAGAGGAGAAGGAAGTACAGATTTTCAAAAATAAGGCCAGAAGATGAGAAAGGCTGCAATAAAGCCAAGGGGATTAGCCTTCCATGATGGCTATAAATAGGTTCTCCATTCTCAAGGGCAAAATTCAGAGCAGAGATGTCTGAAGAGCAGAGGGGGTGACCTTCAGCCCCACGTGGCTGTGACTGGACAATGGTGAGGAGGAAGAGAGGATTTAAAAAGCTGCTGTCTCCATTCTTAACCTCAGCTCAGGCCACTGTTTGACCCTGCAGTTCATTCTTTTTTTTAACCCCATTCCTTGGAGGTAGGGACAGAATCTCAACACAGAAACAGAAGGAGTTTTCCTGTGATTTCCACTGCAGCAGATGTGGAGCACTGGCTTCCTTGTGCTCTCCAGGAAAACACTGACAGAAATGTATTTACCTGAAAGTTTTTCCATGTAAGAAACACCACAGAAAAACTGCATGCTAAGTATATAAATTAACAGCACTGAAACCTGAGTTTAGGCCTTGGATTAGAAGGGACCTTTAAAGATAATTTGGTCCAACCCCTTGCAGTGAGCAGGGACAATTTCACCTCTATCAGGCTGCTCAGAACCTCCTCCAGCCTGACCTTGAATGTTTCCAGAGATGAGGCATCTACCACCAGCCCAACTTCAGTCAAAAAATCTAAAGTAGAGCCAGTAGAAATATGCTGAGAAATCATAGTTATGCATCCCAGTTTGGCTTGATATTCCTGTGTCTGTTTGAGGCAGTAGGATCAGGCTGTGTCTGTACTAATGGAATTATGAAGAGTAAAAACAAATTCATTTTGGCATAGATGACTCGTGCAGGAGACATTGTAACTTTCTTTTCCTGGTCATCTCCACATTTTAAGAGTTAATCCCTTTCAATGTAAGTGTTCTGCACTTGAAAATGCAGATCTCTGGTCTAAAAAGAGGTTGTAATTAAAAAAAAATAGATATGTTACATTAATTAAATATTATTGAGAAGATGCTGAGCCAACTGCAATAAAGGGCATTTAGCCATTGAGGTGGATGGAATTAGGATTTTAGCCAAGGATACACAGGAAAAGGTTAAAGACTTTGAGTGTTTAAAATTTTGGGGGGTCCAAAGTAGGAAAGAAAATCAAAGTTCAGCACAAGCAGAGGAAACACAGCAGCACCCAGCAGAGCATCTCTCAGCTGGCCGTGCTCGTCGTGTGTTCACACCCGAGGAGGTCAGTGGAGCCGGGGTTTCCCTGGGGAGAAGGGCACAGAGGATTTCCCTGGATCAGGAAGCAGAGCCAGGCATGAGGGTGTGTGCACTGTGTGTGTGTGTCCCTCCCAAAACGCCCTCTCCCCCAAAATCTGGAATGCTCACCCCAAACTAACCCCGCGCGGCGCCTTGGCATGCGCCGCTGCTGCTGCTGCTGCTGCTGCTGGAGTGTGGCTCCCCAAAAAGTCCTCCTGCCAACTCCAGCCCTTTCTGCCGTCAGAGAGGAGACCATAACCACGGTGGTGAAGAGCCCGAGGCAGAGGGGAAGGGTTTCTCCTGCACGTTCTCCTTCGGGTCATTCTCCCTCCCGCTCCCCGCGGGCGGAGCCGGCGCCCGAGCCGGTTTTTGTCTCCAAGATCAGGCAGCCTGTCCACAGACACGACCAGGAGGCAGCACCAAAGTCTGCTGCTGTTCCCAGGCTCTATGTCACAGAACACGAGGACATGCAAGGGGCAACGGCGAGAGATGTCGTCGTGGAGAGCACAGTGGAAGAGAAAAAGCCCAAGTGGGTCGAAGTGGAAGAAATAATTGAATTCAAGGTGAAAAAATCACCAAAGCCCACAAGGAAAAGAGGTTCTTCCCCAGTGAAACAAGAAAAAGATGACTCAGGGGTGTTAACATTCACTTTTCCCAGCTCAAGGCCGAAGCACTCCCCAGAAGATGACCCAAACACAAACAACTCCAACAATAAATTGGTGGAACAGCCAAAATCTCTGCCGAGTGAGGGTCTCTCTGAAGGTGACATCCAGCCTCTGGTGTACACGACCGAGCAGGAAGGACCTCAAGTCAGCAACGAAGAGAGGAACTCCCCGTGTGGGTCCGAACAATTAGGAAGTGATTCATTTATGGATTATGGAAATGAAGGAAAGAGCTGCCCACAGGATCCACGTGCTGACCACGGGTCAGACACCACCTCCCCTCTGCTGGCCTGTGGGGGTGAGCCTTTGGTCTTCAGTTTTGGGACAGCTGCCCGAGACCAGCACGAGGTTCTGTTCTCCCCGGCGAGTCCAGAGGATAAGGAAGGGGTGGATGAAGTGGATGTGTCTTGGCCTGTTGGAGAGGAGGTACCCGAAGGAATACAGGACATCCTTCCCGAAGAGGACAACGTCATAGTGGATGAGCCAGAGGAGCTACACACCGACGACATCAGCACCCGGGACCGCAAGATTCTAACCCACAACGGCAAACTCTTAACTCTGGAGGACCTGGAGGATTACATCCCTCAGGAAGGCGAGACCTACAGGTGCGAGGAGCAGAAGCACGCGGCCGAGAAGCCCTGCGAGATCTCCGTGCTGCAGACGGAGATCAACGAGCCCACGGTCGGCAAGCCGGTGCTGCTGAACCTGGTCAGGCCCGTGGTGCCCGAGCCCAGGCACAGGTTCTTCAGCCAGTACGAGGAGCACGTCCCCGGGGGCGTGTTCCTGTCAGCCTCCAGGGTGGCCGGCCCCTCCAACATCTCCATCCGCGTGGGCGATTCCCGCGCGGCTCCTGCCGGCCCCTCCTTCTCGGTGAAGCCCTCGTTCTGCAGCGAGCTCCAGCGCTCGGCCGACAGCGGGCAGCCCAGCTTCAAAACTGAAGTTTCCACGAGAACCCTCAGCTACGGGACTGTTGGCGAGCCTGTCACCTTGCACATCAGCACAGAAGACCTCTCCCAGNATATATATATATATAATTATCAAAATTGTTGTAGGCGAGGGGAATTGGTGGCAAAGATTACCAGGTAACAAGGGAATACCTTAGTGGGAAGTGTATTTAAATATGATGTATCAAGCTTTTCCAGTCTTAACGGGAACAGTCTGTCAGAACAGTTTGTGACTTTCAAAGCTTTGATCTAGGTGAACATGTATCATTCCATAGTGGAGCAGCGATGGGAGGTTTAGGAAAAGCCTGATTCTTCTACCTATGACAGAAATACAGATGAAGCAGTGTGGTTTTTGTCTGTGAACTCAATAATTGTTTCATGTGCCAGTTCATGGTGTGGCAAGGAGGTGAAAGTATCTAAGCTTTTCAGCATCCTTCAGCAGCCCAGGACAGGGGGTGTCTCCTGTCACCCTGTGGGCCCAAAGGTCTTGAAGCTTTACTCTGCTTTGACTCTGCTCTACACTTGTGACACCAATTAGCTCTACTGAAATTTCTTCATAAACCTTTCAACACGCACAGTCTGGCTGCATTATTTTAACCTTCTGCCATATGATGAGATATATAGTAAATATTACATATACCAGGGATTCAAAGGGCTGCTCAGGCCTTTTGGTTGAAATCCCAGTTTGACTCTAGTCAGTGGTGAGAGTCCCACTGGAGTGAGGAAGCAAGAGTTCTGTTGTTCTCTTCTGCTTTTATCTTTTCTAAGTGACTGATATTTTCAAATCCACTTCCTAGTTGTCTGATAATGTAGGTTTCATTATTCTGCATTCTAGCATGGTGGATTTATAAACCATATCTTTTGAAATATAATTTATTTAATATGCACTGGAAGATAAAAGTGCTGCACAAAATAATTTCTGCGTCTGCAATCAAATATTAACAAGTACAAAGAACCACAAACGTGGTCTTCAAAGGACCACAAATGTGGTCTTTGCCAATAAATATGACTGGATGAGTATTTGTTCTCCTGAACATGCCAGTGGTGAAACATTCCTGCTAACAGATTGATCCATGATATCCCTTATATGTGATAAGAGGAATTTACCACTGAGCTACCAGAAAGTAGCAGGAGCACAAAAACAGATTTAAAAAATATATATATAAACAAAGAGAAAAAAAGAGCTTTATCATAAATATTCAATTGAAACATAGATCTGTTCCAAATGTATTGGGCTGCCAGTTGCAATTGCATCACATTGCTGTAACCAGGAAGGTCGAGATGCCTCGGAGAGGGACTGACCACGGAGTTCCTCTGGACTCTGCAGCGGGAATGCTGCCTGAGGGACAGGCTGAGGTGCACTGAGCACAGCCCAGCCCTGCTGGCTTCACCAAAAATGGGTGTTGCCCTGACCTCCAACAAGCTGCCCTGAAAAGAGATGAGCTCCCAGGCCCAAATCTTGGTGCCAGTCGGGGTTAGATGGAGCTCACTGGTCTCAGCAGGACCCTGCACTGGCCCTCTCTGGTGACAGAGATGTGGGGTGAAAAGCCCCCACACCCTGTCCCAGCTGAGCTCTGCAGAGATGTTCAGTAGAAACTGTTTTTATTTATGGTTTAGGGAAACCAGAAATGCTCAGGCACAGCTGAATTTCTAAGCAGCGTGAGGAGAGAGGGTGGAGTGAGTTCCTGCCTTGGGAACGAATGGATGATGTTGGCTCAGTGTTTCCCAGCCAGAGGATACTGAGGAGCTTGTTCTGGAGGCTTGGGGCAATATTCCTGCCAACAGGGACTGAATTCACAAAAGGTGCTTGTAGAAAATTATTTTTTTTTTCCCCTTCTGCAGCTGCACCTTGTGCTGACTAAAATTAACAGATTGATTTCACAGCCTTTCACTTTCAACATCCACTCAGGATGTCGTGTGCACTACCTTCATGATATAGGATGCTTTTCCAGTGGTGAAGGAAATCAAGCTTCCTTTATGGTACTATCCCGTTTTTTATAACATCTCCTTGGTTTATACTGTTTGTTTTATAATGAAGCAATACGATGGATATATATATTAGTGCTTTTTTTCATATATTGCACTGTATATTGGAAAGTAAGAGACACACAACAGGGAAATGCTTTCAAAGCTGAAAATATTTCTTTTATTTTGAGCCTGATTCTGATCACAGCTATTCCAGTATCAATATAGAATATTTCCACAGAAGGAAGTGGATTTGATTCAGATTTACAAAGATACTGCTGAGAAAAGAATTTGCCCTGTGATAGTCTTCAAAAAATGTAATATTCAAATAAAAGATAATGAGGATGTGTAAAGGAACGTGGAGGTTTCCTCCTGTTGTGGTCAACACTCAGGTTTTTCTAAAGAAGCTCTAAGGCTGCACTTCAGATGGTCATAGAAGAAATAATTTTAGTCTGATTCATTAGCTCAAAGCAATTAACATCTGTTTACATTTTCTTTTGAAATTTAAGCAAAAGAGAATCAATTGAAGGGAATTTATAAAATCCTATGCAGGGCTCTGTTCAAAAAGTGAAAGGTTTATGAGAAGTTCATTACATATAATTTCAAAATATTTTCCTAGAGGTTAAAAATTATGCTTGTAAGTGATTAAACTGTGTAGATAACTAATGAGATGTGTGGGGATTTATTTCCTGTAGATGAAAAGATACAGCTGTATGAAAGATTTTAATACAATGAATGTTTTACTGAAATTCCTGGAGGTAAATGGGTATTAATCAAACGGAAACTTCAGTTTGCTTGAGATACAAAAAAGAAAAAAAAAGCACACAAAAAAAAGTCAAGTGCAAGATACGCTGTTAGATGCTGAGTTTAAATCAATAAATGTCTTGCATCAGCTGTCACTGAACTCGTTGGGTTTTTGTGTTCTTTGTTACAGCACTTGATTTTCCACCAGCTCATCCTCTTCTCCCACTGACCTCAGCAGGAGCTGGGCTGCAGTCCAAGAATATTAATGCAGTTAATGCTCCATTTTTATGGACAGTTTCAGGAGAGTTGAAGTGAAAAAAAAAACCAAACCAATGACTGGTTTTAGGGATATTTCCACCTTAGGGGTCTTGAATGATTCACATCCTCTTGGGTCCTTCTCTGAGACCCAACTGCAGCTTCAAAATATGTGTCAGTGTTGAGTTCCTGGGGGTGGGCTGAGGTTGTGGGGTGGAAAGGCTCAAGGCTGAGATTTTGGAGCTGAGGAAGAGATTGTCCATCAAGGATGTCATCACTGTGGTGTTTGCTAGTTCTGTGTATCTTGGGGGATATTAAAGTTCCTCAGCCTGCATCAGTGCCCAAAAGACAGAAGTGGTGTAATGTCCCCTAGGCAGGGAGGAAAGGGGTGGTATTAGAGCAGGGGGGACACCAGTGATTATAAATAACCTTTACATCTCTATCTATACACCTGGGAATATATTTCCTTATTTAGTATTTCACGCTTTTCGAATAATTTCGCTCATTGGCAGCTGCTCAGTTCCCAGGACAGCACCAGCTGGCAGAAATCACAGCAGGAACACCAGAGAATCTAGATAATTCTCTAGGAAAATATTTAATGTCTTCCAGCCTGCCCAGTGCTGATGAACCCTGATGGGCAGTCTGGGACATCATGTGTGCAAATCTTGCTTTTTTCCATCAGCAGACTCAGGAAAGAAATATTTTGCCACCGTCATGATCATTGAAAACAAAAATCAAGTGAGATGTCTTCATCCACACCTAGCCTTCAACTTTATTTTCTCAGGTCTATCATGGGAATTGACTTTCTTGAGGCCAGGAGAGGAGCAGAACCAAAACCCCTATGGGACAGGCTCATCAATGTCAATGACATTAAACAAATCAGAGCTGTTTATTCCAAATGCTCTTATTTTTTTTCTCAAACCATGTGATTTGAGTTTTCTCTCTTGCCTGGTGAGCAATCGCAGAATGAATGTGATCACTGTTTTAACCTGAGCATTTTCTCTGTCTTCATAATTACACAAAGGCTTCCCCAGGCACCATCCATCCCTTTGTTGTGCCTCTTCAGGATTTGTGGAAGGTTTATTGGGCAGGAGATTGGGTGAGATGAGATCCTGCAGTCTGTGACCCCATCCCAGCCTTCTACATCCAAACCCATCAGAAACATCCAGATATTGTGAGGTAGGACAAACGCATCATCCTACAGCAAAGAGTGGCTTTTCAGCCAGACTTTGATGAAAAAGAACAGCAATCCCTTCAGTCCCCTGCTCTTCTCCAGAGTCATTAATGAGGCTGATTCCTGTTTGCTCCTCTTCCCTCCCTGTGAGATAACATCTTCTGTGCACATAGGGTCTGTATCCGTGCAATGGGTTCTTTCCATTGGTCTTATCCCGTGGTTGGTTCTTCCCCCAGAGGGTGCTGGGGCACTGCCCAGGCTCCCCAGGGAATGCTCACAGCCCCAAATCTGCCAGAGCTCTGGGAGTGTTTGGATAACACTCCCTGGAACAGGGTGGGATTGTTGGGGTGGCTTTGCAGGGCCAGGAGCTGGGCTGGATGGTCCTTGTGGATCCCTCCCCATTGAGGATATTCTGTGATTCTGTGATTAACACAGGTATTTTTGACAGACCAGCCAATGTCAGGCTGAGCTGGGAGATGGATCCTTTGTTCCTCTACTTGGGAACAGACCAGGTATTCACACAGCTGGCACAGTGTCCCCAGCCTGCTGAGATCCAACTTTCCAAAGCATTTTGTGCCAATCTTTCGATTCTAACCCTCAGCCACATTCCCTCTTGCTGGAATAAGCATTTCTTCATCAACTCTCCTCTCTAGGAAGAGAAAATGATACGATTGCAGATATTTCCATGGGTTGTATGGTGCTGCTGTTATCCTGACACCTTCTAGAGGCTGACCTGGAACAGAGACTAGGCAGAGTAAGAGGATAAAGTAGATATTTATTTAAGGGCCTTAATGGGCACACCTGGGTGACACAAGAGCCCAGCTTGGCCACACCCAAGATGCCCCAAAATGGTCACAAAAAAACACCTGATCACGAGGTCCCTCACTTTTATAAGTTCTGATCTATTAGCATATTAGAAACAATTGTCTAACTATAGCTTCTGCTTTTATCTTCTCACTTTACTGTTGTTTTTGTTCTTGGGCTTGAAAGTTGTCCTTGGTATGGAGCTAGAGAAGGAACTGTTTTGTCTCCCTGCTCTGTGAAGAGAACTCAGTAGCACTGAATATGAAACCTAAAGCTGCCCACCAAAACAGCACAGGATCTAAAAAATATAAAAGCTAAAACCTGAGGCATCAATCCCTTTTTGCCCTGAAGAGAGAAAAGCTGTTGTTCTTGTCTGTAGGAGCGAGTTCCCCCCAGCCAGAGGCGGAGACCTCCGTGCAGGCCTCGCTGCAGCGCGCCGACAAGGAGATCAAGACAGCCCTGAGAAAACTCATGGACTCGGCGTCCCTGCTGGTGACCTTTCCCCCGGGAATGCGGGCAGAGGGTGGCCTTGGCCTCGTCCCTCCTGTTTCTGCTCCCCCAGAGCCCCCACGGGCAGCAGCCGGGCCCTCGGTGGTCGTGCACGAAGCCAGCACCCAAACCCAGGCTGCCGGAGCCCACGGTAGGTCGGGCACCAAGGTGGGAGATGCCCCCACGGGAGCTGAGAGACAGGAGAATATTGAGCATGCCAGCAATGGTGGTTTTTTAACCTCGTTTTTTACTGTGTTGTTGTGTTTTGAGCAGATGGAGGTGAAGAGAGGGCGTTCAGACCCAAAGGAACGTGGAGGGTGGGCTGGGGTTAGGTTGGATCTGAGTTTGGGGCAGATTTTTCTGGAAGCAGGAGGTGTTTGAAAACCATGTCTGGAATAGGGTTTGGTTCCTCACCTGCCCAAAATTAAGGAATAGGGGATTTTTTTTCCACCTTTTGTCTTGCTTTAAGCCCTTTTTTGGGGAGAAGGTGGGGTGAGATCCCTCCTCTACATTCAGAGAAGTCACTTGGGTTTTTGATTTAGTGGGTGGGTAGGGGTGGTTGCTTTTATTTTATTGCTTGCTGTAAATGTCTTTAACATCCTGGAAATATAGTCAGAGACTCTCAGAGGGTTGGGTGCCTCACGTTCACCTGCATTTCACTGACCCTGGAGCCTGGACAGACTCCTTGCAGCTTCTGTGTGACTAAAACCAACCATGTACGTGGCTGTGCCTTGCCAGGAGAGCAATTCCTTTGTCTTTCTGTTGTTTTTAAAAGATCATGGATGAGAGACAACCCTTCCACTCTTCCTCTGCTTCTGCCATAACAACTTGTCTAAGCTGTCTCTGTGTCAAGCCAGAATAATTGTTCTCCACCACTGTTAACTGAAAGGACACTGCAAAGTAGCCTTCAGCCCTCAGACTTCAGATAATTCCTTAAAAAATAAATATTCTTACTAAAAACTTAGCAAGAATAAAAGCTATTCATGGAATCAGACCCAAAATAACAGCATAAAAAAAGTCAGGGCTTTAAAACATTTCTTCCTTTCTAGTAGGAAATTATCTTTGGAAATAATCCTCTGGTGGAGTGGGATGAGTCAAAAATCTTAAGTAAAATGTCACCTAGCAGATTATTTCCTCATTCACAGCTAAAGAGAAAATACAGTAATGAATGAGATGGTCTGACAGGTCTTTCCTCTGAGCAAAACTAACCATGTTATAGGAATTATTTTAGTCAGATGAGACTAGACACCTCTCTCTATGACCACGTGCCTTAAATAAAAAGGAGGTAAATATTTCAATAGTGCTGGTGATAGGAAAGCACAATCCCACAGCCTGGGATCTCTGATCCAGTAATGCCTTGAATAACCATGTTTTCCACCCCAGTGGAGCTGTTTTCTGTGATTTCTATCGCTGCTCTTTCCCAAAACCAGCCAGCACTAAACATCCCTAATGTGCTCCCCAAAATATTCCTGCCTGCTGGGTAGAAGATTGGATTTACCCTTTTCTCCTCCAATGAAAAAGGAGATGATGCACTTTATCCTACGGTGTAATTCCTGTGGTCAATATCAAAAGACAATCAGGTACTTTTGGAATGAGAGATCAAACCAGGCTTTGAAGCTATATCTGATAAAATAATTAATAATAAAAGAAGAAAAAAAACCTGAAATGGCCACCAAGCTGCACCATCTTTTGGTTTCACCTAGCCCCAGATGCCAAACCTTGCTCTGGTGTAACTCAGAGCTGTATAAGGACATTTTCCAGTGGAAGTGCAGCAATCCTGATGCTAAAACATCACCAGGTCCTCTGTAAGGGTCCCTATTACCATGATACCAATCACATCCTCAGCCAGGACCTGCTTTGACCCCCAGCACACGTCAGTGTGAGCTCACTCATGTCCCTGATGCTGTCTGTGATCACAGCAGTGAGTCAGGAAAAATGCAAAGCTGGATGGAAGAATTCATGTGGACAAGGCTAACACTGGGATTCCCTGGAATTCATTTCCCTGGTGGATTTGGCAGAGCTGGACTGATGGCTGGACTTGTTTTTAAGGGTCTTTTTTGAACTGAATGATTCTGAGATTCTGTGATTTTCTCACAGCTGTGAGCTGGAACTCAAACACAGCTAAATTATCTCGTTCAAAGGCTGTGTGAACTCTGTGCTTCCAGCTGACCTGCATTTCCCTGTCCCTACTGCCTTTCCCAGCCCTGTCCGTGTGTCTTTCCTCAGCCCAGACAGCCAAGTGCTGTTGGAACCCAGAATGCAGAGAATATTTCTCTGCATGTTTTAAAGGATCCAAACCCTCTGACAAATACTGCTTTTAACCTTTGTCCATGAAAAGGGCTTCCTGGGCTTTGGGATGAGACAGAATTTTCAAGAATATGAATTAGAGTGTAGCATGATATGTAATTTATCAGAGGGTGAGAAATGTAGATTTTTGGGTTTGTTAGGATGGTAAGTAGATGAAGACAGGATGGAGGATCCTGGTGGTTTTTAGGCTTTTTCCTCCTCCTTCATCTCCTCCATATCCTGCAGTGTTGGGGATCATTGGTCAGAATTTGCCACAGTGCAGTGTTACGTGAATAGAAGTTTAGCCAGTAATTGGTAGAAAAGTAGAAATAATGTGAATTTTTGCTGATAATTGGGTAAATTATCTTTAAGAGAACCTTGAAACTGTGTGTTAGAGGCTCTTTGGTGTCCTTTCTCCCTCAGGCCAGGCTGGTGTGAAGCCTGGTGTGCAGAATTGCAGATAAGGAAAGAACAAACAACCTGGAGAACGAGAACAACTGGGAGTTCAGTTCATTTTTTACTTAACAAGAAGTTAAAGGACTCTCTTTTATCTGTAGAGTAGTAGAGTAGTAGAACTTTTACAAAGTGCCACCACTCTGGTGTTGTCCACCCCCTTTGCTTCGTGTGCCCTTTGCAGAAGTGCCAAATTCTCCTCTAACCTTCAGTGGCTGCGCCCAGCTGAGGTCAGGGGGACTCAGTTTTGGCACAGGGCACACCAGAGATGGCTCCAAAGGTTGGCTCTGGGTTTTGGGGGGTGCTCTCACGGGTGGTGTGTCTAACTTGCCCAATTTCTGCTGCCAGCCAAAGCACAGGGGCAGGCTCCAGCTGAAGAGCCAGGGCTGCCAAAGCCCAGCCCTGCTCCTTCCTGGGAAGAGGAGGCTGCTGGAGGTGAAGGGACCCGGGAATTCACGGTTCCCATCGACAGGTAAACACCCTCCTCCACACATCCAGGTAATACACGGATTTCTGAATGGGGCAGACTCCTCTGTGGTGGACCCAAACAGTTTCTGTCATTATTTTCAGAATCTTGGTGACAATGCTTTGACATGGGAGGGTAAAAAAAGGTTGGAGAGAAATTAATCCCCCCCCCCAATCAAAATTCTTCCTGTATTAATTTTGAGCAAATAACTCTTTGTCTGCTGGTTGAACAGATCAATGGCAGGATGTAATCCTGCACCTCTTGTATGTGGCTGTGGCTATGCCATGATCTTTCCTCTTGTGTTTCTTGAAAGAACATCCCCAGATGCAGGGGCAGGAGGAGGCTGGTACAGGAGAGAAGGAGACGTGGTCTGGGATGTGCACAGTGAAGTTTATATTGAGACCACAGAGAGAACTCGTGTGTATAAGACTGAGGAGAAGACTCCAACAAGTAAGACCAAACCCTGTTTCCCTTTCCCAATCCCATGATTGTCACTGTTTCTCTTTTGGTAACAACTCCTGAATGTTTGTTGTGTGTTTTTTTTTTAATATTCCAATTTTTGAATGGCAACTGTTTATTAAACAAAAAATAATAGGTAAGTGTGAAAATAAGAAGCCTAAAAGTAACGCCAGCATGAAGAACCCCAAATATATTGCTGTTGTACCTCTTGATTTGCCTTTAAACTACTGTTACATCCTAAATGCCCTGCCCTATAAATCCCATAGAGTAACTCCACCTCTGTCAGCACGCTGGGAAAGAAGTTCCAGACCTGTGCATGCAGCAAATGCTCTTTTCTCACCAGGTCCTCCTTACATGCAAGTGACAATAGAGGACGTGCAGGTGAACTCTGGGGAACGTGCCAAATTCCAGGCAGTCATTGAAGGAACCCCCCAGCCCACAGTTTTGTGGTTTAAGGTGAGTGCAGACTCTCCTCTGGCTGAGAGGGAGGGACTGTGGTGCACTGTTCCACCGGAAATTTCGTCTGCTCTTTCCACCCACAGCTCCCACACTGACTCTGGATCGTGTCTGCGGGGTTCGTGGAACCCACCCCGTGTTGTCACCCTGTCACCCTGGATCCTTGGGCAGAGAGGGCAGCCAAGATGGTTTTGGGGACCAAAAAGAGCAGGGAGAGAAATTGTTTCTACCTGAGTGCTGCAGTTTGGGGGCAGGGATGGGGTTGAGTGGTTTATCCCAATTGTCAGTGTGACTTCCAGGCTCTGTATCTTCCCTGCAACTACTTAGCAAAGTCAGTGTGACTAAGGACAATGGGAATCCCATAGCAAGGAGAGAAATTATTTATTATTCCTTAGAATATTGTTGTCCTGCTAGCAACCCCTCCAGGCTGAAGAGCCCCAATCTGCTGTCAATCCTCATCCAGAAACTCTTACAGAGGACACTGATGATGATGTACATACCATGGGCAAACCAAGAATTTATCAAATGCTGCTTTGTGTCTTATCCTTCACTTCTTCCCTAATAATTTCTAGTATCTGGTACCTTTTTAGCTCCCACTGAGCACTGAGCTTGTTCTGCTGTGGAGTGATTTACTCTGACTTTTATTTTTGTTACAGTTTAATAAGGAAAAGCTCAGAAACAGAGATTGTATGTGGGAAAACAGGGCTCCATCACTTCATATTTGTGGTATTATATAGAAATATGTACATATTGTATTATATTTTTTTATCTTGCATTTCACTGCCATAGGAACCTTTTGCAAGTGCTCACAATCTGCTGTGTGTCACACACTCCATCCTGCCCCTTTTTCCATAACATTTATGAATGTACAGAATCACAGAACCATTAAGGTTGGAAAGACTTCCAGGATCACTGAGTCCAACCTCTGACAGAACACAGCCTGGTCATCCAGACCCACATCCAGTTGTTTCCAGGGATGGTGGCTCCACCACCCCCGTGGGCAGCATTTTCTCTGAGAGGTTTGCTCATATTAACAGTCTGTGTTGTAGCTCTGCTCCCGTATCTTGCTTCTTGAAGAGCAGAAACATCTGTTTCCATCTTGGCTTTTCCAGTGCCCAAATGTCATTTCTTTTCCTCAGGGCACTTCGCTGCTGACAGACAGTGACAGGGTCCATCAGGGGAAGGAAGGAACAACGTATTTCTTAGTCGTGGACAATGCTGCCTTGGAAGATGGTGGTGTTTACACCTGTGTTGCCAAAAATGCAGGAGGAGAGGTTCTGTGCAAAGCAGAGCTTGTTGTACGTGAAGGTAATGACATCCTTTCACCAGAGAAGGCAATGCCACCCTCTCAGCCAGAAAAGCAATGCCACCCCCTCATCCAGGAAGGCAATGTCACCCTCTCAGCCAGGAAGGCAATGCCACCTTCTCAGCCAGAAAGGCAATGCCACCCTCTCAGCTGTGAGGGCAGTGCCACCCTCTCAGCTGCAGGAGTTGCTTCCACTGCCATGGCAGTGTGTAATTTGTGTGTAGTTTGTGTGTAATTTGTGTGTAATTTGTTGCATTCATGTTTTGGTACCTGTATGGAATCTGGTCTCTATTCCTGTGTAGCATTTATACATGGTCAGCATGGCAGGATCCAGGATAAAGGCAAATCACAAAATCCCAGAATGGTTTGGGTTGGAAAGAAGAGATCCTCTAATTCCACCCCCTGCCATGGGTGGGGATACCTTCTACTAACCCAGATTCCTCCAAACCCCATCCAACCTGGCCCTGAACACTTCCAGGGACGGGGCAGCCACTTCTCTGGGCAACTCTAAAGTTCATTTTGACAATTTCTGTTATCAAACAACTCCACTTAATTCTCCTTAGAAGTTTAGAGGACCCCTCTAATGTTTCCTGCCTTAAATTGTCCTGTAATAATTTTGCACACTCTTAGCAAGGTGTTGTTGTCTGAATATTTACCCTTATGTTTTTCCTTCATTTCCAAAGCTAAGAAAGAGCAAGAAGGAAAGAAAGTGGCCACCAGGAGAAAGCTCCACTCCCATTATGAAGTTAAGCAGGAGATTGGAAGGTAAATGAATTTTCCAACTCTACAGCATCACTGCCAGGGAATATCTCATTGCCCATCTGAGCTGCTGAGGCAGAGGTGGGTCCTGAAAAGTCTGGAAAGGTGGCAGTAAAGGCAGAAGTGGGAGGTCACTCCAAGGTATGCTGGGGCAGCTCCAAACCAGAAAAAAGCATCCAAAGGCTCACAGAATAGTGTCTGGATGTGCTTCCTGGCAACAGAAGCATCCCAAGCCCATCACATCGGGTCTGTCCAAGGGATCCAAGAGCAGCAGCCTTTGCCAGCACGAGCCTGCATCGACTGCAACAGCTTTTCCCCTGACGGGAACACGTTCCATCCCTTTGGAGACAGCCAGGAGAGGGCAACAGCACCTCGCACACAGCACAACGAGCCTCTTGTGCTGCAGGACTGAAGCACCGAGCAGCAGGGAGCTGCCAAAGGCCAGGGTGTGGGAAAATCTCTGCCCGGGTCTGATCAGGGCTTCTCCTTCGATTCCTGCACAGGGGCTGCTTCAGCTTCGTGAAAAGGGTGGTGCACAAGGGGAACAGGGTGTCCTGTGCTGCCAAATTCATCCCTCTGCGGAGCAAAACCAAGTCTCGAGCCCATCAAGAGAGGGATATTCTTGCCTCTCTGTCCCACGACAGAATTACCAGGCTCCTGGATGAGTTTGAAACACGAAAAACACTGATTTTGATTCTGGAGTTGTATCCTTTTTTTTGTCTGAAGAGGCTGGGAAGTATTGGGTAGAACTCTTTTGTTGATATCTAAGCAGTTAATATATATTTTTATTTTTTTTTTTCCTGAGAGAAAAGGACAAACACAATCCTTCTCTGCACTGCATGAGAGCAGAGCTCTGTGAGAGTTCCACTGCAGACCCCAGCTTCTGCTGGGTGAGAAAAATCAGACCTGTATATACAAGGGTGAATATACAAGAAAAATTTTCAGAAAAATTATTTTCTGAAACATCTGGAAGTTATGAGCTCTATTTCTGTGAGATCCAGCCTGGGTGAGCATGAGGGACATGCAGAACAGAAGCCCCAAAATCAACAGGCAGGTTTTAGCAGAAGTGATGTGAGATTTGGAGCAGCCCAGTTCTGCAAGGACTCTGCTGCAGCAGAGACTCTCATGATGATCCCACTGCCTGAGATCACCTGAATTTGGCTGTTGGCTGGATGGAGGTGGTCCCACACTCAAAATCACATTTCCCATGTGGTTCTATTGTCCCTTAATGCCACTGCCAGATGCTCCAATGAAGAGCTCCTGGACCGTTTATTCAAGAAGAGCGTGGTCACTGAAGCTGAGGTAATTTCTCATTTGAAAGCCCAGAGTGATTCATTCTGCATTTTCCTTTTGGACTGTGAGAAATGTCTTTGAACCAGTGATAATTTATCAAAGCAGCATCAGCCTTTACAATGTGTTCCTATCAATTTTCATTGCTAGCTGGGTTTCTTTGGGGAATAATTACAAGCAGCCAGGGGGGTTGACAACAAGCATTGATTTCAGCCTAAAAAAAAAGATTATATTTGCTCTGTTGTCATGATTTCTTTGCTGTCATCTGAAGCCCCTATCTCCTTACTTAATACCACTTTATGCCCTTGTAACTGTATTTATTTATTCCCTTTCTGTCTTTAAAGGAAAAGCTAAAATGATGGTTTCTAAGGGATTTTTTTACATCCCTGGTGCTAAAAGTTCAAAATGTTTCACATCTCCTATCTAGTAGCCAGCTGTCCAACATTTATTGGTAAAATCAATTTTTTGTTTTAGTAATTCTCAGAGGGAAATATCATAGAATGGCTGGGATTGGGAGGGATCAAAAGATTTGACTTAAAGATCAAATCTTGGTGAAATCAGGGACTCTCCTATTTACTCTCACTGTTTAATAATTATTTATTTAATTGTTTCATAATTGACTCAATTCTTAGGTCAAACTGTACATCAAGCAAATTTTGGAAGGAATCAAATATCTCCATGACAACAACATCCTTCATTTGGACATCAAGGTGATGAGCAATGACCCAGCGCCTTGTTGGCCAGGGATTGGGTGCTCTCTGTTTGAATTATCCTTTCAACTGAATATTTTATTTTATTATTTTTTTCATTCAACAGCCACTGAATATCCTCATGGTTTATCCTGAGAGGGAAGACCTGAAGATCTGTGATTTTGGATTTGCCCAGAGGATCACACCCGTGGAGCCTCAGTACAGCAAATACGGCTCTCCAGAGTTTGTTGCCCCAGAAATTGTCTCCCAGTCACCAGTGTCAAAAGCAACTGATATCTGGTAATCTCTCATTTTCTCAAAAAGCTTTTCCAGGCCCTCAATGGTCTGAATTTCCATTAGCTGTTAATTAGTAAAAGGAGCAGTGATAATAACACAGGAAACCAAAAGCGAACACTGACAATCCAAAAGCCATCAAGGCTCTTTAAAGCTCCTTCTGTCTAATTTTATTCCAGCCATAATTGAACTCTGACTGCTAATTAATGCAAAGGAGCATCTTTGAGATCATCTCTATTCCAGGCAGCAACTAGAGGGAGTGATCCTAAAGGTCTTTCTAGAAAAAGCAAACAAAGTAAACAAAAAAAATAAGTATTTTGAGTCTTTTTCCTCTGTGCTTTAAAAATGAAGGATTGCTTGAGAACAATTTTAAAAAATATTGAAGGGGAAAAATGAATGGAAAAAAACCAATAGCTTTTGGGGTTTATTATCCTCAAAAGGTGAGGTGAAGATGATCTTGCTGTTCCAGGGTGTCTAGTAGCAGGAAGAGGGGCTTGGAAAAACAGTGACAAAAATGACATTTGTGTTACATTTGTGTTCCCTCTCTCCTCAGGGCTGTTGGAGTCATCACATATTTAAGGTAAACAAATCTTGGAAAAACTCCCCCAATAACCTTTGTCCATTAGAGCCCTCCTCTACTTTCAAGTGAGGGATTTGAGTGGAGCATTCAGTCCTTCCATAGTGAGGACAATTTATTTTGTGGTTTCCTCCTTTCCTGGTTGCTCCTCACAAACATTGCCAGTCCCAGGCACGGAACACCTCAAGTATTTAAAAACCAAATGTAATCATTTGTGCTTCTGTCACTTGAACAGAAAATAGAAATCTAAAACCTGTCTCCTTTCATTTTATGGTTTTCAATAAATAAGCCTCACGTGCAAGTCTCCATTTGCTGGGGAGAACGACAGGAAAACTCTCCTAAATATCCAGAACGGGGAAATTTCATGGACCATTCCTGATGTTGTTCACTTGAGCGAGGATGCAAAGGACTTCATGAAAGGGATCCTGCAGCAGCACCCCAAGTGAGTGCCCTCCTGTGCCTCCCTCTGTGCAGAGCTGTTGGTGTCTCAGCAGGATGTCTTGGTTTGAATGCCAGGTGTCTGCTCAGGAAGGCAGGAGCCTCCCTTGGAATGGAGAATGGAAACCCCTCCCTCCCAATTACTAGAATTATGAAATTAAGGGGCTCTCAGGAAAAGACATGGGAATAGGAATAACAGTTCTGCATTAGGAGAACTAAAATAAAAATGCAGAATCACAAAAACCAACCCCAGTGCCAGAGTCAGGATCC
>VZTB01013621.1:0-27444 GCA_013397245.1 Thryothorus ludovicianus | reverse complement strand
GATAAAGAAACTGCCCCAGCTGGTTTGGAACAGCTGGGCCATGGACAGAGGGTGACCCCACCCCTGCCTCAGTTTCAACAAATGTTGACAGAATACATAACTTTTGTTACATTTTATACTGCAACCCAAGACACAGGCACATCCCAGTTCATCATTTGGTCTGAAAAGTAGAAAGCTGAGTGAGACGTGATGCCCTTTCCCCTAATTCTTCCTTATTCTTCTCCATTACCCAACCCACAATTTGGATATTTGCCAAATTGGCCTCTCTCTGGTGTGGTGATGTCCTTGTTCCCTGCCTCCTCCAGGCTGAGGAGTTTCTGGAATGACACAAACAAGTGGGAAGAGCACAGACTGGTATGAAGGGAGTTATGTGAGAATTAAGTAACATTGACCACATTCATTAAGCAATTTCAAGTACAAAAGTTGGCCTGAAGGCACATTTACACGCACTTCATTTTAATTTCATTTCTACTCTTTCTGCCTGCTGCCAAAGTCATTTTCACCCTGGCCACCTAAAGAGGCAAAGTCACTCTCAGAGCTGCTCTGGACACCCCTGAACCCCTGCAGAGAGCCATGAGCTCTTCCTGAGCATCTGTAGGGAGTGACAGACTGAAAAAGGAGGGAAGGAAACCTTGGGTTGGAAGCTGCTGTGTGTTTTTGGCTTCTCTGCTCCAAATCTGCATCCTAAGGACACACCCCTGAGTGTAGGTGGGTGTCTGCATGCAGCAGCACCTTCAGGAAGATCAGGGATTGCTGTTGGAGGTGATTTCCTACTAAAATGTCAATTTGTTCTCTTACCAGATCCAGGCCGAGTGCTCTGGACTGTCTTTCCCACAAATGGTTCATGGTAAGCTTGTCCTGATCCTTTATTAGTCAATTTTCCCAAATACCCAATTTAAACCTCCTTGGTGCAACCCAAGCCCATTCCCTCTTACAGAAAGGAAACTGGGCTTGCAGAGCAAAGTTATGGTTTATATTCCAAAGCCTTAATTCTCTAAGGAAAAGAGTTAAAAACTAACAACAGCAAAAAAGATTTAATGATAAGTATTGAACAGAGCTTGATTTAATCACTGAAAAGCTGATTTTGTCTTCAATTTAACTATGAAAAGATTGCAGCATTTGATCTACTATTACTTTCCTAAATTAAACAAAAGAGATAATTCTAAAAAAACCCCACAAAAACTTCTCAATAAATGAAATCAGGATTTTTTTTTTTTTTAACCAATGGTTTTCCTCTCGCTCCACCTGGCAGCACAATGTCCCTCTTGAAGAAGCTCATTTCATTAATACCAAACAGCTCAAGTTCATTGTGGCTCGGAGCAAGTGGCAGGTGAGTTGCCCCTAATCTGTGTTGATTCTGTTTAGGTTATACCTATTTTTAATTGCAGATGAATCTTTGAAAATCTTTTGAGCTAGGACAGCGAGCTCAGCAGAGATTTGAGCATGGCTGGGAGTTGGGAAAAAGCCCAGGAGAGATGGATGTGTCAGGAATTAATTATCTAGGCTTTTACTGCCTGGAAAGCCATGCAGGTGCCTGAAAGACACAAGGCTGTGTCTGAGTCAGGTGCCCTCAGCTGCCTTTACAGTCAGAGCTGAATTACAGACAGGTACCAAGAAAATGCCTCTTTTCCTGAAGTTCTCTAAATAATTGGATTGATTTCCTTCTGAACATGCCAGCTCCTCTCTGCTGGCTGGAAGGAGATGCCCCACATGGCAGAATTGAGAGCTGAGGAATCCCATGTCCTGAGCTTGGTAGGCCTTCTGCTGGCCTCAGCCACTGTAGGTTGCATTGCAGTCAAAGGATTTAAAGCCATTTAATCCAGTGAGTCTCTCAGCTGATTTTTCCATCAATAACTCCTTTCCATATGTTTTGAGTGGCCAGATGGACTTTGGTAATCTCGAGCAGAGTCCTGTTTCCCCCAATCACAAGAGCAAGTGTGTTCCCTGAAGTCAATTTAATTTCATGTCTTTGAATGAGGGAAGAGGAAGATTTGGAGAGAAAATGAGGCCTGGATTGGTGACAGAGGGTGGCAGTGTCTAATTTGACTCATGGGTGTGGTATTTAGGCCTGCAGGGGTTCATTTTGGTGTGTTTGCTTTCCTTACTCCCACCATGTCCCCATCTCCTTGTGCTGTGTCTTGTTTCCCTTCTCAGCGCTCCCTGATGTGCTACAAATCCATCCTGGTGATGAGATCCATCCCAGAAATCCTGGAAAGGACCCACGACAACAGCTCCCTGGCCATCTCCCGACACCTCATTGAGGAGAGCACTTCATCCAGCACCAGTGGCTCCTCCTCAGACAACGAGAACTCGAATTTCCCCCAAAAAAGGCACTTTGGCTCCACCCCTGAACTGCACTTGCCCGTGTTTGATGCCCCGAGCCATCCTGAGCCTCTGAAACGTGCAGGTGAATGGCAGCACTCCAAAAGCTCCATCCCTCCAGTGAAACCCACGAGGAGGAAATATGCTTCGATGAAAGCTGAGGTGGGGGACAAATCACCCACAGAAAGCAAGGAGCTGATGGCCAGTATCTTACAGGAGAAAGAGGAGGGGCTCCTTCCCAGCCCTCAGGGAGAGCTATCCCAAAAAAGCAGCACTGCTGAGCCCTCACCCCTGAGGGCTTCCACAGAAAGCACATCGCTGGTGCATCAGAAAGAAAAACCAGACAAAGCTTTATCTGAAAAGGACGGAATTGAAGAGGCAGGGGATGGGACAGAAAAGCCATCTGCCTGTGTTCCCAGGCAGAGTGTCATTAAAAGCACCTTCTACAGCCAAGCCACCGAGCTGCCTGCGAGGCCGCCTTCCTCACCAGGCAGGGAGTTCAGAAAGCACCTGGACAGAGCCAGGAGGACTTTCCGGAAGGCTGGGTACTCAAAGGTGCCCCTCAGCGGCCTCCGTGAACCCCTCCTTGAGCAGTTTGAACTGGAAGAAGAGGAAGGAGGAGATGATCGCAGGGAAAGTCTGCTGGGATCCTTGACCAAATCCGCGTCATTTGACACTGCCAGGAAGCCACCACACCCTGCCATCGCTGGTGCCAGCCGCAGCCGTTCCCTGGATGACTACAGGCTGAGAGCCTCCAGATCCCTGAGGGAACAAGACATTTTGGAGGAGGACTGTGATGTATTGTCCCAGGAGAGCTGCCCCGAAGGCAGCGGACACTGCGACATTTCCGCAGGGCCTGGCAAGGGATGTTCTGCGGGCACAGCAGAGCAAGGGGACGTCAGGAGAGCCAGCAAGGATTGCTCAGGAGAGAAGCCCTCTCCCTCCACACACTGTGAGGGGAGTGAGTGCCCACCTGCTCTTATACAACAGGTAGAGGGACTTCCAGTGTCACCTCATAGGAGCGAGAATAGGAAGCGTTTACTGAAGAAGTCAAAAGCCACTGAGATTGAGGAGGATGCTGAATGTTTGGAGGGTAAAAGCTCCATTCCAGCTGCCCAGTGCTCAGATGTAACGGCACCATCAGCTCCAAAACATGAGAGCACAGAGGGTAAAGCTGCCTCTGGCTGTGCCTCTGACTCTGCATTTCAGGAGGGCAAAGAGCCTATTCCAACCCTCACACAGTCAGAGACCACCCCAAAGCCATCTCCTCTGAGCAAGGGAGGTGTGTGTCTGCCCCAGGAGTCAGCTCCCACTGACAGCCACCCTGATCTAACAGGTGGGAGCTTGCTCATCAAAAGGACAGCCCCAGCCCCACCTTGGAAAGACAAAAGGCAGAAACATTCAGATGAAAAGGCTTCTGCTCATGGCACTGCTGAATCTGAACTCATGGAGCATGAAAGCTCTGCTGTTCCAACCCAACAAACAGAAACTGATTCACTTCCAGTATGTAAAGACAAAAGTGAGAGAATTCCTGGGAAGAGTGTTCCAGCAGCTACTGTCATGCTGGGCAAACAGCCAGGTACCCTCACAGCTGGTGAAGGTGTTCCTCGGAAGCTGAAGACCCATACAGGTGTGAGATCTGCTGTCCTGGAAGATGCAGAAGCAGCTGTTACAGGAATCACTCCACCATCAGCCCACAGTGATGAAAGCCAAGCACACGAGAAGGCTCCTGATCACTTAGACACAGCATCAGCTGCCCTGAAAGGAGAGCAACTTGCTGTTCCCAAAATCCCACCACCAGGATCAGTGCCAGCTCTGGTCCCTGGTGGAGCACAGCAGGCTCTCAGCAAGGAGAATCTTGCTGCTCTGAGGAGTAAAAGCTCAGCTGTCACAGAGGCTGTCTCCAGTTTGGCCCAGGAAGGAGCTGAGCCCCAGAAGGCTCCCGAAGGCCGTGGCTCAGAGCCTGCTGCTCTGGAGAGCAGGCACCCAGCCAGAGCTGCCTCCTCCCAAAGCCCTGTCCTCCCTCAGGTCTGGGAGGGTGAAAATCAAGAACATCCAGAGGTGTCAGTTCTCAGTGAGATGAGGTCTGTTGTGACAGCAAGTGGAAGCCGAGCAGCTGGACAAGCTGTGGCTGCCCATTCCCCCAGGGCTGGACATGGGGTGCCTGGGCAGCACAGGGCTGGGGTTCCAGATGGTCTGGAGAGTGGCAGTTCAGGTGCAATAACTGCTTCACAACCAGAAGCTGCTCCAGCTTCAGCCTATGAGGAGCTTCCAGAGGTTTATGGTGAGGGTAGAGGCATCACCTTAGAAAGTGGAAGATGTGATGCTGGGAAAGCTGCCCCACCTGTGCTCCACAGGGATCATGGTCAGGAGCTGTCACACCACAGATCTTCCTTTTACAGTGACGAGGAGTCTGCTGTGCTGGAGGGCTTAGTGGATGAGATGGTTTCCCTCTCCGAGGAGATGAATGTTTGGGCAGAGTCAGTTTCTGGAGAGAAGGGAAGCAAGAAGCACATTCCTCCTCACAGAGAGATGTTCTACAAAGGCAACCAAGCACACATGGACACCTCCTTCCCTTCTGCTCGGCAGGGTGGAAGAGGAGAAGTTGCTGAGCAGGATGACCTTGCAGAACCTTACCTTGCTGTGAGTGAGGAGCCAGGAGTCCTGGGAGAGCAGGGAGCACAGACAGTTCCTCATGAATGTGAGCACCTGGAGGACTTGGCATTTGAGACTTCCCCTTCCAGCCCAGAGAGCGTTTCCTCCACAGAGAGCTTGGACACTGCAGGAAGACCCATCCACGTGCCAGTCATCAAGGACACTGGCAAACACCCAGAAGTCTCTTTGGTGAAAATCAAAGATCTGTCAGATGAAACACCCAGTCTTGGCAGCGGCCCCCAAAAATTTGACATCTCGGAAGTGGAGCCGGCCTATTTGAATTTCTCAGATTTGTATGACATTGTCTATTTTCCATTTGAGTTTCTGAGCTATAAGAAGCCTTCGCCCAAACCCGTTCCAAGACGGTTTATGCTTCTTGGTGAAAGGGCACGATCCCCTCCTGCAGGACATCTCCATAAGGATAAAAGACTGTGCATCAGGGAACAAGAGGACAAGAACAGGAAGAACCATTTGGAAATATCCGAGGGTTCAAAGGCAGCTAACTTATTAGCCATGGGGAAAGGGGCAGAGAGCCATAAAGAAATGTATGGCTCCCAGAAGGACTCCAGTGGGAAGCAGAAAAGCTCCTTCCACACCAAGTCTGGGCTTTTTAAGCCGTATGCAAGGTCTCATTCAGTGGAGCAGTCAGTGGAGCAGAGTCTGAAGAAGAAAGTAAAAGCTTCTGTTGCCCATATTTCAAGAATCCTGAAAGGAAAGACATCTCCTGAGCCAGAGGAAGGTGAGTATTTCCCTCTGTTCCTTCACAGATTTGCTGCCATAACTGGGCTCTGCTACAGCTGCCCTTCTCTTTTTCCCCAGCATATTTGAAGCTGTGGTTAGACTGGGATTGCAAATCTGGCTCTGAAATCAGTAGTCTCCACCATCAGGTCTCTGTAACTGGCTGGCTTCAGGGCACTCAGCTGGGTTAATCCACTGATGGAAGGGGCTCAAATTCCCTGTTTGAGGTTGCACAGAAGCAGATCAGGGCTGGGTGATGCTTTCCTTGCTGCAGTTGTCATCTGACCGTGGCAAATTAAAGTGACTGGGAGAAGCTGAAGTCACCCTGGTTGCTGGACATGGGGATCTGTCCTTTCTTCTCTGCCATTCCTGGATGTTCCCTGTTCTTCCAGGACACTGTTCTGTTTGCAGCAGCTGTCACAGACTTCCCTGTTAATCAAATGTTGGTTAATAAGGGAACCTGTGATTATTTATGTGTGAAGGCAGAACTGTCACTGCCAATGGATACCATGGGGAGAAGGATGGCCTTGAATGACTTCTCATCCTGTCTCACAACAGAGTTTGGTGAGCTGGGAAGTGAGGCAGCAGAAAAGGAGCTGTTAATAGGGGCTGAAGGATCTCTGAAGAGGAAATCAGCACTCCCTTCATTCAAGCTACCAAGCCTCATCCCAAAGGAGAAAGGTATTGCTGTGGCAGGAGTCATTGGTCTGCTTTACCCTCAGAGGGTGATTCAGGAAAGAAATGCTTTTTCCCTGGCAAGTTTCCCCTCAGCTCTATCAGGAGCATTTTCTGAGGCCATATTACTGTCCCAGCATTCTGCAGAGCCCAGACAAACACTGGGAAGGGCAGCTGTGGGAGGCTGGCAGCCCCTGGCCACTGTGGAGAAAACCCATGGAGAAACACAGAAGACAACCTGAGCTCCCCCTTTCCCATGGAGACAAGAGCAGATTTGATGCTCTGTAGGGTTTTTCTTTTTCAATATCCATCTTTCATGTCTCCTTCTCTTCTTGTGTTGTCTTAGAATGTCACCATTTAGTTGGCAAAGACCTCTAAGTTTACTGAGTCAAATCATTAATCCAGCACTGCCAAGGCCACCACTAAACCATGTCCCCAAGTGCCCTCCAGGGATGGTGACTCCCTGGGCATCCTCTCCAGTCCTTGATAACACTTACCATGAAGATATTTTCCCAAATATCCAAACTACACTTCCCTTGGACTAACTGGAGGCCATTTCCTCTTGTCCTATTTGATCCCCTCACCCTCGAAATTTCATAGTTCAGTTTTGCCCCCACATTTAGATTTAGCAAGAGGAAAACCCTTGCTGTGGCAGGGTCTCTCTGCTCTGAGCTGCTCTGCTGTTTTAGCTGTACCAGGGCTGGAATATTGCAAAGAATGCAGATATTCCTCATGGATTTTCCAAGATCCATCTGGATCTGTAACACTGCACCCGTGGGTGAACAGGGTTCCTTCACCTGTGTGCTCTGTGCCTGGGGGATTCTCCAAATGCTCACCAAAGGAATGGGAGAGCATGAACCACAGCTGTTCTTCACCCCATTAAAAACACTTTCTGATGTCCTGCAGGGATTTGTTTCCCACAGAGGTGTCCAGGCCATTCTGAATCTCCTCTTTCCCCCCTCTCTGCAGCCCCGCTGTTCGTGGAGGAGCTCACAGACCAGGCTGCGGCCGCCGGGCAGTGCGTGACGCTCTCGTGCCGGACGGCAGCTCACACCTCCCTGCACGTCAGCTGGTTCAGAGGTGACACTGCCATCCCTCCAGAGAGCCCCTGAGCCCCGGGACAGGGCTGCAGGCACAGCCTTAAACTCTTTGATGTCAATGCTCAGGGTACTTATGGCTCCCATCTCCTGCTTTCCAGATGGGATACCTGTCCAGAGCAGCAGCCGGATCCTCATCTCATCCACGCTCAAACACTTCCAGCTCTTGACGATTCTCTCTGTCAATGCTGAGGATTTTGGTATTTACACCTGCGTGGCCACCAACTCTCTGGGCTCAGCATCCACCTCTTGTGTCATAAGAAAAGCAGGTGAGAGAAGGAGTGGTTACAGAAATAGGTATTTTAGTACCTCCGCCCCCCAAAATGTAACCTATCAATACCTTGGAGGTGAGAGGAAGATCTCTCCCTTGCTGTGGTCCACAGCCTGTGCAGGGTTCTCATTCCCTGTGCTCATTCCCTCTTCTTCACTCTTTATTTTCTCTCCTGGATTAAGAGCCACTCCAAGACAAAATCTTAGTATTGAGTTTAAATTAGGGATGGTAAAACTGCTGTTGCACTAGCTGTGTGTGTATATGTGTATACATTAAAAACATACACGTTTCATAGATAGATATAAATAATATCTGTAGCTGAGACACGCTGGGTGTAGCTTTGTGTAGCCCAGCAGTGCTGCTGTTAACACTCACAGGGTTTGTGCCTCCTCTCCACAGAGGTTCCCCCCAGCCCTCCACCCCCTGACATCGTGGAGGTCTACAAGGATGGAGTGCAGCTGGTTTGGAAACCTGTGGAAACCAACACCCCTGTGCACTACACAGTGCAGTGCAAGACTGAAGGTAAAGTGCTGCCCTTATGCTTTGCAAGGAACATCTCAGTTTGTATGATCTCTTCACCAGCTGGATGTTTTATTGTTATTCAAGAACAGCATGATTTAAGTCCCCAGTTTAGAGTTAGGAATGGGATCCACACAGCTGTCATTTGACCAAAAATTAGGGGTTGTGCTGGTTAAATCAGCCTGGAATTTGCATATTCATGGCAAGGCTTTGCTGAGGTGTAAATCAAATAAGGCTGCATGGAAGCTACGACCAAAAAGTGAGCAGCTACAGGAGAAAATGCCTGGTCTGATTTGCAGCTCTGAGTAATCTGACAAAATTAGACACTAATGAAACAACATCATCCCAGGCTCAGGCTTTCTGTACAGTCTTGGAGAAAGGTGATTTATCAAAGAGGCACTTTATCTTCTGCTGAGCAGCTGTGCTTTCTTTTCCCATTGACTACAGAAAAGAATACCCACCACACAAGCTTAGGGGAAAGAGCCAGGACAAGACAACAAAAGTTTGACCAAAACTGCATCACCCCCTTGACAGTCTCTTTTGAGGCTTAGTCCAGAGGCTGATGAATGTCAGAGGATCATTTAATCATGGAATGGTTTAGGTTGGAAGGCACCTTAAAAACCATTTAATTCCAGCCCTCCTGCCATGGGCAGGGACACTTTCCACCATCCCAGAGTGCTCCAAGCCCTGTCCAGCCTGGCCTTGGACACTTCCAGGGATCCAGGGGCAGGCACAGCTTCTCTGGGCTGTGCCAGGGCCTCTGAATAATAAATTCTTCCTGACATCTAATCTAAGTCTCTCACAGTTTAAAGCCATTCCCACTCATCCTGTCACTATCTGCCCTTGTCAAAAGTGGATATTTTCCTGTTTAGTTACAAAAGCTTTGTATCAAATCCCCAAGGCTGTTCTGTTTCCCTTGGGATGGATTTGCTTTTGTTATTATGAGTGTGATGTCTGATAGCAATTCCTGCTGCAGCCACACAAACACATCCCTTTGCATTCAGCTGCTCCATGTTCCTTCACTGAATTCTCCAAACAAATAAACAAACACATAAACTCTCCCTTCTGGGTTAGCATGGGCAGCAGCTTTCTGCCCTTTCCCTCTGGAGCTGCTGGGAGTCACTTTCCCTCCAGCCCCCCTTTCCTTATCGTCATTCCTTTTGGCACAGCTGTAGGAGAGATTTTGGGGAGGATACAAACACAAGTTCTTCCAATTAGGAAGAAAAATGGGAAACAGCATCTACAGTTTTCCACTGTGTTCTGGGTTTTTGGCAGGAACATGCAAATTCCTGCTCTCCTGAATGCAGGAGGACTAAGATAATCGGGAATAAATTCCTTGTTTCTTCCATTAGTTGAAAACAGTCTTTTCTGTGCTGGTTCTGCACGTATTTTTCTGTGTTTCTAAGCTGTATCTGCTCCTTCTTGCACAAACAGCCCCCAATTTAACCAGTACCCTGTAAAATCATTGATACCTTGGGTTTGGGTGGGGAGCTGCTGCTTATCCAATGGTTTGAGGCTCTTTGCCAGAGTTTATTTGAATGGAAGGATGGATTTAATCTCAGGGAGTTGGGTTCAGCCTTGAGCACAGAAACAAAATAGGGGACACAGCATCACGTGCAGGAATGCTGATTAAATGTTTGCTGGGAATTTTCTCCTTCCCAACTTACTCCCGCGAATAATGAGTCCAGAATATAGCTACAATTCCAGTTCCATGAGAAATCATCTGAGTTTCATAAAAGCTGAGTAAAACCACCCATGTTTGCTGGGATGGTGTTACTGGATGGTTCTGTTCAGGAATCCTGTCCCTCATGGTCTCAACTGGATTCAAGACAGGGCCAACAGGAAAAAAAAATATCATGATTTAACTTTTGTTTGGAGTTCTTGATGTATATTTCCAAGTAGAATTTGGTGGCGTGAGTTAGATAAAGAGAAAAAATGCAGGAAAATTTCACCACTCCTCTGGAACAATATTATGGAATTATCAGACATAAACCAGCTGATTTTGGAGAAGAGTAACACAGGTACAGCCCCAAAGTTGGCCATGGTAAGTTGCTTTCTCCACATTTCCAGCACATAAGCAAAGTTGGTAGAAAATTAAAAAAAACAACCAAAAAACAAGCTAAAAAAATCTCAAAAAACCTGTAACCTGTTGTGACCATCCTAAAATGAGCCCTGATCTCTTTTCTCTCTTCCCTTGGTTAAGATGGGGAGTGGACAACTCTTGCTTCAGACATCACCGACTGCTGCTTCTATGCCAGAAATCTGCCCCAGGGCTTCACCCACCACTTCAGGACAGCCTGCAGCAGCAAGGCAGGGACGGGCCCCTACAGCGACCCCTCTGCCAAAGTGAAAATCTCTGGCAGGGATCAGATGGGTAAGGCCAAATGCCAAGAAAGCTTCGGGATTTTCCTGCATCAAACCCGCTGCATCCTTTTAGATGTGGGCCCAGAAGCCAAGAGAAAGTGAATCAAGGGCAGTTCCACTTGGCTCAGGGTTGTTTGGGGCTTTTGCATCTAAAATTAAATTATTTTCCAATTGTTTTCTAATCCTGGACACAGGGGAATAGGTATAAACATATTAAAAAACTCAATAAGATAACATCATGTAAATATAAACAATGTGTAGCTACATAAAATTTAATGGTAAAACAAAAACCTGGGAACTGTAGATTACCTGGTGAAGACACAGTTTTGATTTGAGATTATGAGGAAATGGGTCTTGTAAAATAAATGTTTTTCTGGAGGCATTTTTCTACTGATACAGATCTTGTACTGGTGAAAACTCTGGACTTGCTTATATTACAGACTAAATCCTAAATTCAGTAGTTAACTTGTCTGTTCTGGTGTATCCCATTGGGAATTATTGTCCTTCTGTGGTGGATTTTCCAGCTGGATTTCATCTCTGAAGTAAAGAAATCTCGATTTACTATTTCTGTCACCTGTTTGACTGCTTTGTACTGCACAGATGTTTTTAAAATTAAGAGATCCACGACCCCACAGCAAACATATCCTCATAGCAAAGGAAATGTCCTTTCTGTGAAGAAACAGAAGGATGGTCTAGCTGGAATTTCCTCCCAATGGAGAGGATTGCTCTGTAAAAATCAGTTCACAGAGATATTTTTAACTCACCCCGAGTCCTCTGCTTTCCTTTTTTCTCAGGATTTGTTATCATATCTCAGCACATCCAGCTTTTTCAACCAGATGCTTTAAAGGGATGCTTTAGTAGTTCAGGGAGTGTTTGGACACAACCACACGCCAGGACCAGAGCAAAAAGTTCCAGCTGCTGCTCTGAAACGTCCAACCACAAGCTGGGAGTCAGGAGTTTCTAACTTCTTGTCAGTTTTTACCATATCCTGAGGATTTGTTGTGTGAGAAAACAAGCAGCAGTGGCTAAGATGTTTGATACCACAGCACACAACACAGAATCCATCTCATTCTGTCTGGAGTGGCCACATCAGGGAAGTTTTGGGTGGACAGGGCGGAATCTGCTGCATTCCAAAAGTGCTGGGTGCCACAGCTGGGACACAGAGACACCTGGAGAAAGCTCTGCTTGTTCACAGACTGCAGGGGAGAGCCAGAGAGGCTCCAGTTTGCCCCCAGAGCTGCTTGCCCAGGTAACCCCTGTCCCTTCCTCCCTGCAGAGCTCGGTGCTGCCACGCAGGAGCTCCCACCAGCTGCCCCTGAAGAAGAGGGTGAAATGATCTCACCTCCTGAGCCCTTCCCAACCTACCAGACCTACGCCTTCCAAACCGAGATCAAAAGGTAGAGAATCCAACAGAGCTCTTAACAACCCAGAGGGAAATCCCACATGTGATGGAGCAGCTCTCCTACAAAGAAAGAGAAAATCGAGCTTGTTCAGCCTGGAGAAGCTTTGGGGTGACCTAATTGCACCTTCCAGTACCTGAAGGAGCCTACAAGAAAGATGAAGAGGGACTTTCTGTAAGGGGATTTAGGGACAGGACGAGGGGATGGCTTCAAACTGAAAGAGAGTAGAATTAGATTAGGTATTAGGAAAAAGTTGGTCTCTTTGAGGGTGGGGAGGCCCTGGCCCAGGCTGTCCAGATCAGCTGTGGCTGCCCCATCCCTGGAAGTGCTCAAGGCCAGGTTGTTTTACCACTCTTACCGTAAAAAAATCTTCTTCCTCGTATCTGGTCTAAATCAACCCTTTTTTAGTTTAATACCATCCCCCCTTATCCTGTCACAATAGATGTGCTGGACAGGGGGGCAGCCACTTGATTTATCAAAAAATGAGCCCAGGGCTAACAAAGTTTCTTGTCCTTGCTGCACCAACCTTTGCAGACACCAATTCAGCCAAGGTGCTGGGATTCAACTTTCTCTGCCTAGACACTGATTTCTGTTGCCAAGGGGGGTAGTTCTCTCACTCCACAGAAGTTAAGCTCTCACTCCTGTAATTTAAAGTGACTGCACACTTTAAAGACACAGGAGGAAATGTGCAAACTGCCACAGTAGATGCAATAACTCCCCACCAGGATGAAAAGCAGCACAGGATCCTGCTTTCAAAGAACAGAGAAGTTTAAAGTGCCTTTGTGTTCCTTTGTACCAGGGGCCGGTTCAGCATCGTCCGGCAGTGCCGGGAGAAGGTGAGCGGCAAGAATTTGGCTGCTAAAATCATCCCTTACTGGCAGGAGGACAAGCAGGCTGTGCTGCTGGAGTACCAGGTGCTGAGGAAGCTCCACCACACCAACATAGCCCAGCTGAAGGGCGCCTACGTCAGCCCCCGGCACTTGGTGCTGATCCAGGAGATGTGCGTGGGGCCAGAGCTGCTCCACTCCTTGGCACTGAGGTAAGGAAAAAAGGGAAGAATTTTCCAGTCAGGGCTGCTGCTGGGAGGAAGAGACCTGTTGCTTTCTCCTGACAAACTGGATCATCTCTCTCTGTTCCAGTGTGCTGTCATTGCACACAGGATTTGTGAAGTGTTTGTTCTGCACCTTCTTGTGAGATAAAACAATTACTTGAGTTCCCAACAGTGGGACAACTCAGAGCCACCCAGCTGAGATGCTGAATGCAGTTTACAGCAGCTGATATAGAATTCTGTCTCCCATAATGTGATACATGAAGGGTTTTCTTACACCCACACCTGTTAAACCAAACACCATAACATGGAGGTCGCTGTGGGTCAGGAAGATTCATTGTTTCTCACAGAAATTAGATCTGCTGGAATCCTGTGGTTAAAAGAGAGGGAGTTGTGGGTATCAAATCTGCTTTCTCTCTTTCAGCTCTACACCATCCTGAACTTATTGCACCTGTAAACCTGACTCAGGATGGAGCAGCCTCTCCACAGAGATCTGATTTGCTAAACTGGAGCTGTTCCTTCTTGACTCTCAAGGGTCTGATGGGATCAGACACGCAGGGGAGGGTGACAGCGGGTGTAGAAAAGCATTTTTGGGCATGCAGACAGGACATCTGTGTTTTCTATCCCCTCCCTCCCACCAGGACATCGTACTCAGAGGTGGAGGTCCGAGATTACCTGTGGCAGATCCTCAGTGCCACCGAGTACCTCCATGCACACAACATCCTGCACCTGGACCTCAGGTCTGAGAACATGATCATCACCGAGCCCAACCTGCTGAAACTCCTGGATTTTGGGAACGCACAGTTCTACACACCAGACAAATTTATTACCATGGACAAATGCTCGGACTATGTGGAAACCATGGGTGAGTAGAGCTCAGTCACAATGACTTGGGGCTTATCTGCAATCTGAGATAGACACAAAGACACAAACATTGGTCGAGGCAGCAGGAAAAGCCTTCCAGGTGCTGCTCTCCAGTGTGAGCTGGTGGGAGCAGTGGGTGGTGACAGCTGTCCCACTGCAGGCCACAGGGGACAGAGCTCACAGCAGTGCCACTCTGGCTGGCATCCATATGTCCATTTATCCAGGGATAAGGCATTGCTGCCATCTGCCCAGAGGTTCTCATGGCTTCACTGCAATCAGCATCCATGTGGAAGCTCCTCCACCAGCTCCCTGTCCTGGGAGCTGCCTCTTCTTTCCTCTTGGGAAGGCAGCAAAGCACAGACATATCCACTGCCTTTGTGCTGCTCTCAGGGTGTTGGAGGGGAGCTGGCCTCACACCAGTTTACTTTTCCAGCTCCAGAACTGCTGACAGAGCAAGGAGCCCTTCCCCAGACTGATATTTGGTCCATTGGAATTACAGCCTTCATCATGTGAGTCAGTTGGTTGTTCCCTACCCTGTGAGTGGCTTTAAAATCAGAGAGTTAATCTCAGCTGTGCCCCTCCTATGGCTATGCCATGGAAAGCTGAGGGATGGAGGGGATGGACAGGCAACCTGTGCCAGGGCCTCAGTGCCCTCACAGGGAAGAAATTCTTCCCAATATCTAATGTAAATTTTTTCTCTTTTAATTTAAAATTGTTCATCCTTGTCCTGCCACTACAAGCCCTTATCCAAAGTTCCTCTCCAGCTCTCTTGGAGCCCCTTTATGTACTGGAATGGGCTCTAAGGTCTTCCTGAAGCCTTCCCGAGGATGAGCAATCCCAATTCTCTCAGTTTTTCCCCGAGAGAGAGGTTCTCCATCCCTCTCCTAACCTGGGTGGCTCTTCTGGACTCGCTCCAACAGCTCCACACTCTCCTCACTCTGGGAGAGCCTAGAGCTGGAGGCAGCTCCATGTTCTCAATTCTCTTCTCCTGGGGCAGGCTGAGTGCCAACTACCCCGTGAGCTCGGATGCACCCTGTGAGTTCCTGAGAGCAGCCAGGAAGGGGAAGCTGAAGCTCACGCGGTGCTACGCGGGTCTCTCCGGGGGAGCAGTGTCCTTCCTGCAGAGCACTCTGTGTGCAAACCCCTGGTGAGAGCCTGTCTGCCCTCCCAGCAGCACAGCCAGGGCACATCCTGGCTATTCCCCCCTCTCTCCGTTTGCAGCACAGATCCCTGAGTGACCCCTCACCTTTGTCTGTCCTAGGGGCAGGCCCTCAGCCTCCGAGTGCCTTCAGAGCCCGTGGCTCCAGGAGACAGGTCTGGACAACAGGCAGCAGGCACTGGTCACCTTCCCCACCACCAAACTGAGGAATTTCCTCATGGAACGGGAAAAGAAGAGGGGCCTGCTGTGCTCCAAGTATGGCCTCATGATTGCACAGTAACGTGGATGTGGTGACAGACGGGAATTGCCTCTGTCCTCCTGCACCGGGTGTTTGGTACCAAACCCTCCTGCCCGACCCCACAGTGTTTTATCCCTGTGTCCTGCCTGCCTCGGGCTGTTCCTGTGTATGTGTGACTCGAGGGGGGAACTGGGACACTGGACAGGGAAGGCAGCAAACCCAGCAGTGACCTTGCAACGGGCAGATTTTGTACCACTGAGAGACTTTGCCACTTGGAGGCTGAGCTGCTCTTCCCTGGGGAGCAGGGACACATCTCCCTGGAGATGTGGCAGCAGGTGGCAAAGGCTGAGTGTTTTAATTCTTTTTTAAAAATCCTGAAATGTCACGTTCCTCTTTGACCTTTGAAACCTGCTTTCCTCTGCAAAGGATGGTGTTGGCTGTGTCATTGCTTTGTTCTCATAACTTCAGTGTTCCTTTGAGTTTCTCTGCAGTTGATTGATGGACCCCTCAATTTTCCATATGAGCAGCAGTAAGAGGAGGCCTTCCCAGAGCTGTGTCTGACTGTGTTTAAAGGAAGGAGAACAGAAAAACAGTTCCTAAAGCATTACACTTCCATAGTAAAAGTGAGGCTCTTTATTCAGGGATGCTCTTTTCCAACAAGTTTAACCCTTATTGTTCCAAACCTGAAGGATGGGACATTGTGACTCCTTCCCTTGCTGAGCATGCAGAGCAGGAATTGTGACTGAGAGTAAAGGAGCTTTCCCTGTGCTTTGGAGAGCAGGCACCAACTCAATAGATTATAAAATTCAGAATGTTGAAGTGATATTGTCTTCACTGTGTGCTACAGGAGAGAAACCCAAGGGCTCAGGGCCAGACTTTGTGCTCAGTTCTCTGGGAGGAGAGGAGAGTTACACAAGACAGACACTGCAATGAGGGCTGCCCCGCAGGAAACATTTCAAGACTCTAGATCCTATCCAATTTAACTTCTTTCACAAATCCAGTCAGGTTTTTGTTGGCACAACCTGGTTCTTTGCTCATGCTGGTGCACTTTGGAATGGAAAGCTTGGTGCCAGGGAAAAACCTGTCTAAACATAAAACTTATTGTAGATTAACTCATTTGGAGCTTTCATGCTCTTCCATGTATGATTTATTTTCTTTTTTTTGCTTCTCACAATTGCATGCATTTGAGCATGTCTGAGCTCTTTTATAGACTCAACACTGTTTGGTTAAATAAATCCTTCTGACGAGCAAATAAAGCCAGATTTTTCTGCTGAATTATTGTCATTACTTTTACATCCCCTCCCCAGTCCCAATCCACATTTGTGCAGTTCTTTGTCCCTCAACACTGACCTGGGTTATTTGTGATAACCAGTATACACTGTCTGTAAGCTGGGAACCACTCCCATGCAACACAGCCACATGAAAAAACCTTTTCCTAGAGCTTTGGAAGGAGGACACCACTTGGTCAGCATGTGATGATGGCTCTGAGCAGCCCAGATACCCCAAGGAGTCCCTGGGCATGGTCTGGAGCTTGCATTGACCAGAATGTGAGAAGGGCTTCAGAGGGGTGAACCCATGGGTGACAAAAAATAGGTGAGAGGTCTAGATGGAGCATGGAAGGAGTGAAAAGCTGTGGGAATTGCTAATGGAAATATCAGCTGTTGCAGCCAAGCCTTACAGGTAGTTTTTGTTTTCCTTGGTTCTGCCATAACTGCTTGATAGTTTCTGCCTGAATTTCCCCCATCACCATGA
Source organism: Thryothorus ludovicianus (assembly GCA_013397245.1). Classification (NCBI taxonomy): domain Eukaryota; kingdom Metazoa; phylum Chordata; class Aves; order Passeriformes; family Certhiidae; genus Thryothorus; species Thryothorus ludovicianus. The sequence continues at coordinate 10,342 of VZTB01013621.1, read as the reverse complement.
GGTCAGGGCTAATGACCAGTTTGGCATTATGATCAGTTTGGCAGGCTGGGATAGTTTGCCTGTAACATGCAGTTACAACATCACCCTGTCCTTTGCAGAACAAAGCAGAATCTGGATCTGACGTTTGGACGTGTGTGAAAATGTTTGCGTTTCATTCCTTGACTACAAATAATCTCCAAAGTCCAAGGTTAGTGTCAGCATTAAAATCAATCCACTGCTCTCCATGTGGGAGAGGCTTGGATTTAACTTCTGTAAGGAAGTGGTGAGAGCCCTAATTGTTGAAGGGTAATCAAGGAAAGCAGAGTTTGTAAAGCAAAGTTTTATCCTGCACTGATCCAGCAGATAAAACATGTTTGAGGGCTATAAGGTCACAGTGGCTGTAGCCCATAAGGGATTGGGGTTGCTCAATCCCTCATTAGAGGGATGATCACATTGGAGACCTCATCAGATATGAGAAGGGAACTATAAACAAGATGATTTGTAAACCCCAAGGAAATTCTTACATCTCTGGAGAGAATATTTACTGCTCTCTGATCTTTCAGGGGTTCACCACAAGCTGATGCCATCCTGCCAATGATACTTCATGCAGAAAATAAATTATCAGGTGCAGGATGTGACCAGACAAATCTATGGACCAGTCACCTATTTGCACCCAACCAGCCCTTTTCATCCCCTGACATCTCAATTTTCCTCCCCAGATCACCTAGGTCCCTCCTTTATCCTCCTTTGCTTCCTCCCCCAAACACTCTAAGTCCTGTGCAATCCCAAAATGCTCTTCCCCTACACACCCTAGGATATCTCCCCTGCCTTGACACAATCCCCCTTATCCCAGGTGATGATCCAGAGAGCTGTTCCTGGTGACACATCTCCATGGGAGCCATGCTGGGACCGTGGGGCTGATGCTGTGCTGGGGCAGCCCTGGGAGGAACCTGAGCAAAACCCTTGCTCCTTGGAAGCCCTGAATTTGGGTTCCTACCTGCCAATCTGACCCTGTGCTCCTCTTGGCTTTCAAGATGGGGTAGCCTGGCAGGCCGTGTTTTGTCTCTCTGTGCAGATTAGCTTCTGTCCCATAACCAACACAACAACGCAGCAGCAGCACACGAGAGGGAGGTAAAAACAAAAGCCACGATAGACATTGAGCAAACAAGATCAGAGTGCTGGCGCTGCACGGATCTGATAACCACAGGATCAGAGAATTTGTCCCACAGGTGTCACCAGAACAGACAACACCACCAGGGCTCCCCGAGTTAAAAGCGTGGCCGGTATCTGAACCGAACGTCGTGGTCAGGCTGCATCGTCCCGAATCCCCAGCGGCTGATGTCTATGGCTGGGATCTCCTCCTCCTCATGGACCAGCTCCACGTCAAAGTGACTCAGCATCAGGAACACGAACAATTTCATTTCAGCAGTAGCAAAGAACCGCCCAGGACAGGTGGAAACTCCTGCCCCCCAAGGCATGTTGACAAATTTCAGCTTCTTCCCGTTTCTGTAGAATTCTCTCCGGGTGCCGTCTGGGTTTACGAAACGGTCGTACTTAAATTTGTGAGGCTCCTCGTGGATTTCTGGGTTCATCTGCACGGAGATGTGCGGGAACAGAGCCACCCTGTCCCCCTTGCGGAGGGTGAACTCTGTCCCACTGCTTGTCCCCAGGCAGGTGTCCTCAAGGACAGCTCTGACCAGCATCGGGGCCGCCACCAGCCTCAGGGTCTCCTCCAGAGCACTGTCCAGCAGAGGAGTGTGGTTCAGCATGTCCCTAGTGACAGTAACTGGGGGGCTCCCTGCCTTTACTTCCTGCCCACTCTCCCTCAAGACTTTATCCACCTCATCTCTCACGGCCTTCAGAGCCTCTGGATGTTTCAGCAGATAGAAGAGGAGCCAAAAGGCAGTGGGGCCCGTGTTGCCTTGGGATGCCCAGAGGAGCATGAACATGAAACGATCCCGCATGTACTCGGGGACGCCGCTTTCCGCCAGAAGTTGGTCTTGGTCACTTATCCAGCCACTGATATTGTCCTTCTGCCACACCTTCTTCCCAGACAGCACGTTCCAAAAGTGTCTCTTCAGCCGCTCAGCCTCTTTTTTGTCCTTGGGAGGCAACACAGCAAAGGCCAGGCGAGGGAAGAGGCGGTCGTATTTCCGAAACTCCTGGAAGAGCTGGCTGGAGTGGAGGCGATCCTGCTCTTCAGCTTTCTCCTTGCCCCCTGCCCCTCGGGGTGGCTCGGTGCCATACAGAGCCAGGTACCCGGCTCTGAAGACGATGTTGTAGCAGTAGTGGAAGAGGTTTTCCTCCTGCCACACTCTCTCCTCTCCTGAGCTCAGGTTGAAAAGCAGCAGCTTCCGAAAGCTCTCCATGGTGGCTTGTGTGAGGACAGTGAGGCTGTCTCCCATCAGGTGCTTTATGCTTGATGAATGAACTATTCTCTGAGTTGCATCGGTGGGCTTGTAGCCAAAAACCCTCAGGACCAGCTGAGCTGCGTGAGTCCTAAAGTCCAGCTTAGATCGCGATTCCTTCACAATGGTGCCAAAGCAGAAGGGATCCATCACAAAGGTGAAGTAATAGCCACCGATCAGCACTGTGAAAACATCCCCGTGTTTCCTCTGCATCCTTTTGAGAAACTCTGAGCTGTTCTTTCTGAATTCCAGCAGGTAGCCCAGCCAGGGAATGGTACCTTTGTCCAGGGGTGGCTCATTGGGTCTCCGTCTCCGAAACACACCCAGGACATAGAGCCCTCCGAGCAGTGATGACACCAGGGTACAGAGGAGAATCACCCAGAGCACCATGACAGCTCTGTGCCCGTCCAGGAGCTGGGACTAAAGACAGGTTGGGGCAGGAATGTGCATTTTATTCCCACCCAGAAGCCAACAGGCAGATGCAGAGCTGACAACCTCTGCCCTCATTGGCTGCAAGTGTTTGCCTTGCCCCTGCAGAGCGCTCCGCAGTGAACTTCACACGGGATGAACAGAGGTTTTTAAGGTGGAAGGTATTTTGGAATCCCACTGGAGTACCCATGCTGTGTCAGGTTTTGCCACGAGAAAAATTCCTTTTTCTAGGCTGCATGGAGCCCAGATTTTGTAAGGGAAATGTTCAGAGAATCCCTCTCTGTGATTTCTGCCTTTAAGACTAGGCCATGGACACCCTCTGAAAAAATGAAACCAAGGGTGGATGTTGGAAGTACCACTAGAAATGAGCACAGGATCGAGGGAAGGGGGTCACAGCTGAGCTGATTTGGTCTCAAAAGCCAAGAGAAGGAAAAGGCTCTGACATTTTGGTGTTATCCACAGCACACGGTGTCCCAGGAGTGCTTTGCCAATGAACAGTGCTACTGCTCTGCCTGAGAACAAAGCAAAGCATCTGAGCTGCCCCACGAGTGAGGAGAGCTTGAGTCACTGCACTTGCTTGGCACCAGAGGAGTCCAGAGTCTCCAAATGTCCCACCCAGCCCCTGGCTGGGGAGCAGTGCCCACAGGGACCACAGGACTTCTGCTTTCTCCACCTTCCCTTCTGCTTTCCCCACCTTCCCTTCTGCTTTCCCCACCTTCCCTTCTGCTTTCCCCACCTTCCCTTCTGCTTTCCCCACCTTCCCTTCTGCTTCTCAGACTCTCTCCAGAGGGAGTCTGGGGACACGTCCCCACCTGGCACTGCTCCTCTGGGTGCTGCCACCTCAATGTAGCCAGACTGTCACCACAGCCTGTCCCAGCTGCTGGTGCTTGGACCTCTTCTCATGCAGGATGACAGTGACATTAACTCCCCTCTATTTCCTCACCTTTGCTCTTCCCTAGAGCACCCCATCATAAGTCCCAAGAGCCTTCCTCTGTCTGAGATCACAATCTTCATCTTCTTTTTATTTTCCCAGCTGCTGTTCCTTTCCATATTCCCTCCAGTGACCTGACCCACGGAGTGACGGCCACATCATAGCATCAGCTAAATATTTATTCTGGCTTTGTTTTTTTAAGGAAAGCTCCCAACCTTATCATTTTAGAAAAACACTGTAGCAATGTTGGGAAGAAAAATTACAGGAGTGATCAACTCAAAGCCCTTCTCTCATCTGTTCTCATCTGTAGGTTCTCATCTGTAACCTTATGTAGTAATAAAATAAAGGTGATGAGTTCTTTCTCTTAAATTAATAATTTTATTTGCACAACTCTAGGCAACTTCCAGACTTAATAGGTTTCCAGGATGGAAAGGGATCATTTAAGGTTCAGGAGCATTAGGGGTGAATAATGACTACAAATAAAAGTCATCAAACTCAGAACCTTGAACTTCAAAGCTGCACTGGGTAACAAGGACTGACCATCAGCTCTCTGTGCTCTGCTGTTCAGGCCAGGCTCTCACCCTGTGGTATTTCAAAGCCAGTATTTATGTTACAGGTGGCATCCATGGATCTTTTATATCTTGTCAAACTGGACCTTGGAAGGCAAGTACCTCCACCACAGCTCTGCTGAGCCCACTTTTTATCTCTTTCTCACTGATTGTTACTGGTCTGAACTTTGCTCTGATCAGACTGGTCTCAAATCAACTGATGATGGAGTTGATCTCGAACCAAGGCTCTGCCCCTTGGAAAGTCACAGCTCGCTGCTCAGCAGGTCTGAGTGTGGCACAGCTCATCTTGACAGAGAACAACTCAGCTTAAAGATGTCCAGTCCTTCCTGTTGTGTCTCCTGGTAGAAAACAAGATTATCCCAGTTAAAACATCTGGCAGATGGTAAGAGCCAGGAGAAGGAAAGCCATCCCCTGGCAGAGTTTCTGGCCTGATGGATGAGTGTGGAAATCCACTCCTCAGCCCATGCCAGGGAGGAGGAGAATCTCTCCTCAAGTTTCAGTTTGCGTTTTTTTAAAGCACAACACTGAGAAATCAGCTCCTTTATTTGCTACTGCCTCACATACTCCAGATGGGAACTGGGTTTCTCCCGCTAGAGTAAATCCAGAACAATCCTTTCACAACAATTCCACTTGCAACAGAAACAGATCCCACATGTACTTTTCCAATCCCAGTATGGAAAGTCCACCTCTGGAGGCTGTTGCTAGGATGAACTATCTGGTTACACAATGCTGTGGGCTCACACCAACTCCATAAAATAGAGCACAGAGGGCACACACCTAGTGTAAATAAGGTAATTATTTATTAGGCATTTGTGATGCTCAACATTTCTATCTCAGCTGCGTATCTGCTGCAAGACAGGCTCGTCTGGGAGTCCTGGATGGCAAAGAAAGCTCCTCTCCTGAAAATGGCCTGAGGGATCTTCCACAAATACGCCCTGAACCGTTTCTTCACAAAAGCATACAGCAAGGGGTTGAGACAGCAGTGGACAAAGGAGAAGCTCTCCGTGATCTGCAGGGCGTAGTCCAGTTTCCTACTGCTTTCACAGCTCCTGATCACACCGACATCTTGCAGGGAGTGGAGGATGAGCACAACGTTGTAAGGACACCACAGCACGAAGAAGACTCCCACCAGAGTAAGGACTAAGCAGAGAGCTCTCCTGGAGCCAGGCATCTGGGAGGTGTTGAGGACACACGCGATGCGGGAGTAGCAGAACGTCATGAAGAGGAAGGGGAAAAGGAACCCCAGGATGTTCTGGATCACCCGAAAGACAACTTTCCAAAATAAGTGTTCCTGGCCATAATCCTGGGTGCACATGACGGTTTTGTTGTGAATTTGCCTTGTGCTGGTGAAGAGGCCATCAAGAATGGAGAGAGCTATGGAAAGGATCCACATCACCAACAAGACAAGGATGGAATTCCTCCACACTGTGGAGCTGTGAGGAGAGCAAGCGTGAACTATCTGCAGATACATGTCCAGGCTCATGCAGCTCACAAAGAAGATGCCACTGTAGAAGTTCAGAGTGTACATGGCATTTAAGAACGGGCACAAGATGTCCCAGGTGACCCACTGAGAAATGTACAGAGCCCAGAAGGGCAGGGTGAGTAGCAGGAAGAAATCTGAAACCACCAGGTTCAGCAGGTACAGCTCAGTCATCTTCTTTTTCTTCTTGATGTACATGAGGAGGACAGTGAAGAGGAGGGCATTCCCAGCCATTCCAACCAGGAAGATCACGGTGTAAAATGATGGCAAGAACACCCTGCTGAAGGAGAGCACCTCCTCTTTGGTGCAGAGGCTATAGAGCCCATAATCCTCCTCATCCAGGTACTCGTACGGGAACTCACTCGGACTGGCAGAATCCAGCCACGAGCCTGTGGCTGCTGCGGTCACTCCTGAGGTTGAGTTTGACCAGTGGCTGTCTAGGAGCAAGGGAAAGGGATCAAAGTGTTGTTCCAATTCACACAGGAAGCAAACATCACATCACAGAGGGTTTTTCTTTAGTTCATAGGATCACAGAATGGTTTGGATTGGAAGGGACCTTCAAGATCATCCAATTCCAGCCCTTGCCATGGGCAGGGACACCTTGCATTATCCCAGGATGCCCCAAGGCCCATCCATCCTGGCCTTGGACACTTCCAGGGATTCAGGGGCAGCCACAGCTGCTCTGGGCACCCTGTGCCAGGGCCTCACAGCAAAGAATTTCCTCCTAATATTTGATCCAAACCTACCCTCTTTCAGTTTGAAGTCATTGCCCCTTGTCCCATCCCTCCATGGTCTTGTAAAAAGCCCCTCTTTTACAAGGCTCCCTTCAGGTACTGGAATTTCACGAGTTTAAATTTCTGCCACTGCCTGGTGACTCTTTTGTGTCCTGAACATCTTGACCTTTGCTCTCTACATGTCCATATAAGAAAAAACCAAAACCAAAACCCAAAATTAATTCTGCTTTCCTTGCTCGGACACATAAAAACGAATGAGCACAGTTTCTACTGGCACAAGTCACTACTTCCTCCTGACACCACCACAAGCTTTTAGCAAAGTTTGCACTTCAATTACGGGAAATCCAAATCTCATTGTCAGCTGCTTATATTCACCTGGGTCACTACTGAGAAAGCAGCATCTCAATTCTTGGTACAGAAGAACCTGCCGCCAGCAAATTTATGTCAGTGGGGCTGTTCCCAGAAGGGAAATGCTGAACATCTCCCTGCTCCTGGAGGACACCCATCCCTCTCCATGCCATCTGTAGGACAAGTCATGGATTCTGGTAGAAGGCAGTAGTAAGTGGAAAATATGGAATTCATATGATTCCAGAATGGTTTGGGTTGGAAGGGATCTTGAGGATCATCTTGTTCCAACTCTCCTGCCCTGGGCAGGGACACCTTCCATTATCCCAGGCTGCTCAAAACTCATCCAAGGTGAGGACATGTAGGCACCAGAATCCAGTCCCAAATTATGATGAGAGGGAGAGACTCAGCTGGAAGAACACTGCTGGAATCAATTCTGCATGAAACAAGGCATGAGACAACCCCTGCAGTGGTCACTCCCTGGAACTGTGGGCGTCAGTGTTTAGATAGCTGCAGCCCAGATTTCAGGAAATGGTGAGTGATTGGGAGGCTCCTACTTTTGGGATCTGATTTTCAGGAAAAAAGCTTTCACTGAGGAGCCCATTTCACACACTAGGAGACAGGATTTGCCTGGTGCTATTGGCACTTTGAAGGTTAATGAGGAGTTTAAAAATCAAGCTTAATCTTCAGATTCTGACAGCAAAACAAAAAACAGTTTTGCAAAAAATCATGTAAACACCTCTCCACCCCCTAAACCACACATTTTTTCAGCCATGGCCAAAGCAAACCTATTTTTTCCCTGGGGCTCATTTTCCAACCATCCCAAACAAGCCTGGCTATGCAGCTTCAGTCTCTCCTTGAGGACCTGTGTCTCCCTGCAGAGATCTGCAGCCACTCAGAAATGAGAACATGAAGCTGTTGTTCCTAATGAGGACACATCCCATGGTGGATCTGCAGTTTTAGGGATGGCTCCCTCCCCACAAACACCCGGGGAAAGGGGAGCTCCTCCACCCCACAGGCTCAGAGTGGGTGTGCAGCTGTAAGGGGTGAAGCTCTTGACGTACCTGCTGTGGTCCCAGGACTGAAATTGCTTAAATACCCATTCCAGGCAGATCCAGGCAGCTGAAAATAAAAGAAAAATGGGTTTGAGCTGGATTGAAATGTTTGCGTGCTGTCTCAGAGTTCTCTGGCAAGTGCTGCAGAGCACTTCAGACAGAGCAGGGGGAGAGCAGGGATCTGCCATGGGAAAGTGCCACAAAAAGACTTGTCTGGGAATGAGCTTTTTAAAGTTTCTTTTCTGCATCATATTTTGGAGGAAATTCACCCTTAGCTGTGACTGCAGGCCTTTGAGAAGAAAGCAAAGCTGCTCACCCTGCTGATCACAGCAACACCCAAGAGTCCCTAAATACCTTCCCCCTCTCACCCCCTCTGCCCTCAGGACAAACCATTCCCAAAATTTGCATTCAGGGTCTCTCCCAGGCCTCTGAGATGCCTTTTCTCCCTCTGTCAAATCCTTCTCCCTCCACATCAGCCCAGCACTGGCATCCCCATCCTGTAGATCAGATTTGAAGGGAAGGCTGAACTCAGGAATTAATCTCAATCCCAAACTGGCTACCTTTCAAAAACAAAAGGGAACCTTGCCAGGGTTCTTGTGTGGCTTTGTCTATAAGCAAGAAGCAGAAAAGGCACTTACAGGAGCTTCTTCTCCTGTTTCCATCCTCCCAGAGGCTTGAACCAGGCTTTAGGAACTTCTTTAGCTTGTGCAAGAAGACACTCAGGAAATGTGAGCTCAGCAAAACCTCCCTGCTTTTGTTTTGTTTTTCCTGGTGTTCATCATTCCCTGGCAGCGCTGGAAGAACGATCTCCACCCTGTGTTTGAGCACAACATCTACAACAGCTCCCAGGGCTGAGACCCTGCTGTAAAAATCCGTGTGTTTTCCAGGAAATCTGAACAGGTGCTGCAGGATCCCCATCCCCTGCAGGAGCAGAAACGGCCTCTGCCAAAGGTGCTTCTGATGAAGTGATTTATTGGAGGAGTTTTTGGGCATCAGCATGGGTGAGTGGTCACACTCCTGCTCATTTCCTCATCCCACCAACAAACAGGGCCACGGGAACAGCCAGGCTGTGCCAAGGCTTCCCCTGTGCCAATCCCAGTGCGTTTCACACACCCCAAACCAGCCTGATAAAAACAGGAGAGCAGGGCAGCATTCAGGGCCACAGCTCCACATCCAACCTGCTCCGTGGATTCACAGAGAGAAATTTGTGTTATTTTTACCCATTTCTATGTTTGCCACCATCAGCTGCTGCTGCACTTAAAATACACCCTATAATAAATAAATATTATTGTAATGTGTGTGCAACACACATTAGCAGAGAGCAAGAAGCCACTCAGAGCTGAGACAATGGGCACACACACAAGGAAGCTGCAGCTGACAGAGGTTTCATTAGGCCAGCAATTAAAATGAAATAAGTTTTTGTTTTTAATTGAGTTTCTGCCCTGAAGCAGAGAATTAAACGTGCCTCTGAGAGTCACTGGAGAAAGTGGCCTTGACTGTAATTTATTACAAGATTTTAACTCAATTTCAGGGCTGGTAATTGCATAGATTTTTTGTTTCCTTTCAGACTGCAGGGCCCTAATGGCTTTGGCAATTAAGGTAACCAGATTAGGGGTAATGGGCAGCACATTAGAGAGATACAGTGCTTGTCTGAGACACTTTATTTTGTGCTGCCCAAAATGCCACACGTCAGTGGCAGAGTGACCCTGCAGGAGCAGCAGCTCTGCTTCCCCCAGCTCGGAGATGGGGAGGTACAAACACCACCCAGGAGCACTGGGCTTAGGGACAAAAGGATTTATCTTTGCTCTGACGAGCTGTTCTCAGATTTAGGAGAAGGTTTTAGGCATCTCTTTGGGATCTCAGTGGATTCTTCCCCCTTTTCCAGAGTATGGTTGAAGTCAGGAGCAATTTCTTGGCTGTCTTTGGGCATCGAAACCCTGGCAACAGTGGGGGTAAAACGAGGTCTGCTTGAAAGCTGAAATATGGGAAAACAGCCAATGACATAATTCAGCAGCAAGGAAATCAGACTGAGGGACAGCCAGAGAAGCTGTGGCTGTCCCATTCCTGGAAGTTTTCCAAGCTGGATGAGGTTTGGAGCAATCTGGTCTGGTGAAAGGTGTCCCTGCCTGTGGCAGGGTGTGGAATAGAATGAACTTTAAGGTCCCTTCCAACCCAAACTATTCCATGATTCTGACATCAAAGCTCTTCAGCAAAGGACAAAGCAAGAGCCCAAACTGCACAGAATCTCAGAAGGGTTTGGGTTGAAAGGGATGTTAAAGACCACCTCATCTAATAGGGAAGATGTGTGCTGGTGACTTTACAAACAATTCCATTGTTTGTAAAGGGANGATGTTAAAGACCACCTCATCTAAGAAGATGTGTGTTGGTACCTTTATCAACAATTCCATGGGT